>JAWNMF010000579.1:0-187361 GCA_035044305.1 Drosophila nigritarsus
TTTTTGTATTATTCTACTAGACTCATGGTGCCTTGCTTCCACATTTTTAAAATTAAATTACATGCCAAAATAATACAGACATTGATCATTTCAAAATGTATAAACGTTTACAGCCTTCTACATATAACTACTGTAAACCTTTTGATTGATAAAAAAAAGTAAACAAAACAACAGTTATTGGCAATGAAAATTCAAAAGAAAATAGTGGTTAATGAGTCAACAAAATTTTAATATTATGAACAACCTAACACAAATAACATAAACGGACATTCGGTGAAAAAAAAACATGGGACCACTCAGATAAAACAATTGTATAAAAGACAAAAAACAGAACAAAAGACAAAAGTACACACAATATGACAATTTGAACAATAACTAAAAGAAATTGGGTTAATTTCAACAATAAAATCGTTATATCACACGTGTAATCCAAATAGTAATTAGGCAATTTTAAAATTGCTGTGTAAACAAAAGGCAGAAAAAATTGTTGACAGACTCAAATTTTTTAGGTTTAAAAAACTTTACAAAATGTTGCCAAATGCACTTTTGTTTACTTTATGCTCATACACTTTTTAAACTCCTCCACGTGCGTTCAAACAATAAGTACAAAAATTATTTTTTATGTCTTAAAATAGTCTTTAATAAAAAGAAATTAAAGGCGCATCGCAAAATTGGGTTAAGAGTCAAAATTTAATGTGTTTTTTTGCGTCGTTCGATTTTACAGTAAAACAGAAAAAAAGTGGTCGTTAAAATTTTTACTAAATTAAATTGTTGAGTAAATAAAAGTTTGGCGAGAAAATAAAACTACCTCAAAAATGATAACTTTAAGTTTTTGTGACGTGTACAAACCAAAAATTCGTCAAATAATTTGGCACGTGGATATGAAAAAATAACAAGTTTAAAAAAAACATTTGTTCTTTTGAAAAAATTTTTTAAGGCTGTTAATAATAACTTTTTTTAAATGCGATTAAAAAAATTACTAAGGGCATCACGCTTAAATGGAGGAAAAAAATTTAATTATAACAAAGTCAATTTGTAAACATTAACGATGGTTCTTAAGATAAATCAAAAACTTGATGTGTGTAAAAACAACAATCTATATCGCAAATTTGGTAGTGAATTATAAGAGGACAAGTCTTAAGACACTTTGAGAGACAAAAACTTCGCCATATTCCTTTTATACACAAACTAGGAAGTTCCACGTGATGACTTTTGTATAAGCTTACATTTAATAACTGCTCTTTATTTAAAAAGTTTAAACTAACGCGAAAAATATAAAATTTGGTTTACAAAATGTTGCCTTCATTCACCATCTAATCGAATTGAAATCTTTAAAAAATGAAATTTTGAAATTTATATACACAAATAATCACAAATCACCACCTCCCGCTTACAAAAAAAATTCTGTAAAAGCAACGTTTTTTCCATACCAGCAAATACAAAAAAAATTAATTTTCAAATAAATAAAGCTTGGAAAAATAATTTTTATGGCATTAAAACGAAAAAAGTAGTAAGAACATAAAAATTGAATCCAGCTCGGAATTAAAAATTTTATTTTCGAACAAAAAATTGGTTCTTCTCAAAACAATTTTCTTCTTTAATCTCCCCAATGGTTTTATTCCTATTTAATCATTAAAATTCAAAATACAAAAAAAAACACTGTTAAAAAGCCATTATTTATCCTTCTAATGTTTCTATTTTTTGTATTAAAAAACTGAAACAAAAATTATTTCTTTGAAATTTGAAAGCATCGAGAAAGTTATACATACAGAAAAAAGGAAAAGCCACAAGATTGATTAATTATTAAAACTAAAATTAAAATTTATAAAATTTGATATTGAAATATTTTGTGGCAAAAAATTTAATCATTGTTTGATCTCTTTTGAAAAGTCCAGAAAAAAATTTTTCAAAGAAGGCCGACAAGGATTAAAACAAAAACCTTAACCTTGTCATGCTTTGGCTTATGACAATCCGTTGAACCCAGAAAAAAATTCCACAAACACAAAAAAAGGATTTTAAAATAAGAAAAAAAATTGGATTAAAAAAACATAGCATCATGTGATTTATCTTAAACAGTGTCATTTGTGTCAGAAATTTAAGCAAACATACTTTTTGAACTTGTTTTTATTAACCAAAGCAAAAAATACCCCCGCAAAATCATAAAAAGTATTTCTGCTAGTAATGCGTTTTTATTAATTTAAAAAAAACGGTATTCTGCAAAAACGAACTTCTATTCAAAAATGTGTAAACATTTCGCCAAAATTTTAATTTTAAAATTATATATATTTTTTATTTTTTGTGTGAAATTTTTGCAAAAATAAGGTCGAAAATTTTGGTTTTTATCGATCTGAGTGGCCCACTACATATTGGCGACGTTGTTACGCCTAAAGCTGTGGAAGCCTTGCAAATACTTCGACAAAATGCGGACAAATTTTCTAGTAAATTTGTGACAAACGCAACTAAAGTACAATTTAGTTTTAATTTTTTAGATTAAAGATGATTAGCTATTGAGATAATTTTATCCAAAATGGTTTTTCAGATATTGCTTCCAACGATCCAAATTCTGTTGTTATTGGATTGACATCGAGCAAATTTGATTTTCAGAATATGAATGAATCTTTTTAAATACTTTTGTATTTAGAATTGTTTGAGCTTATTGCAATTAATAACAGTCGGTTTTTTAAAAGTGAAACGGGAGACCTTTTTTTGGGCGCACGCCCATGTGTCGAGTATCTGCAGTTTGCTACCTAGAAAATTGCCAAAATAGTTGGGAAGCCGAGTTTTTTTCTTTAAGCTATTAGTCAATGATAACAGCAATTTCAGCTACAAGACGCCGTATAAACTGGAGATGACGTGCGGGACGATGTTATTGGTGCGATTAATGCTGGATTAAATGCAGTACTTGTTCCGACCGGCAAGTACAGAAAAGGTAATTGTTAATCAATTTTTTTGGATTTTACTAAAAAGCTTAATTGATCGCTCGTTTTATGCATTTTTGTTGTTTTTTTATGAATGGTGAATGTTTAATTTAATTTCTTACCAAATTTACTTACTGATAATGCTTTTAACTTATTTACATAAGTTGGTTTAACTTGATTATTAAGCATGAGCATAAGATGGGTGTAATGGATTCTCATATAATTTTTTTATGTATAATTGACTTTAATTTAGTATTTAAATGGTCATGCTAGATTTTTGCGTAACCGGACGTTTCGGCGCCAATTATATTTTTTACCTTATATTTATTAGATTTTTTTGATTTTTTTTCAAAATTACAAAAATTAGTGCATTTTTTTGAATTTGCTATCTAATGTATTAAAAGTTATTTTGAATGTTTCTGTAACGAATAAACGAATTGGCAGCTCCGAAACGTACCGTTCCGAGATTTTTGAGTTAGTTTCATTGAGGGTTGGCTCGAAAAGTGTTTGTCCCATTTTGAGATATTTTAATTTTCTATTTGTTACTGGCACAATAAGTCCTGTGAATTAATAAATACATTTGTTCTAATTGTTGTTCACATTTTAAAATCCAGTCTTTAAAGCTTTAATTTTTTTTTAATTACAGGCGACGAAAACGAATTGCCGGCAGATAAGCGCATTTGCGTGGACAATTTTTACGACGCCGTTCAATATTTATTGGCTTTGTATTATTCATAGTCATTTTTTAAATACGATTTTTCGTTTTTTTTTTTGCATTTTTTTGATTTTATTTTATCTCTCTTCAAATAATTTCACTTTTACATTAATGCTTTATGACAGTTGTGTTCATAGCGCATTTTCATATGTAAATTGCATGTTTTAATATTTGGAATAAAGCCATTTAATATTACATTTTGTAATAATTTTTTCGAGTGATACAAATTTTTATATTTGCAAATAATTACCTAAGGACAGATATTAAAGCTGTATTACAAATGTAAAGCTTGGGTAAATGTCTTTTTTGGAGTTTTGTGTTAATTATCTGTAAGGTTCCAATCAGCGTTTGGATTTGGAATGTTTATTGAATTGAGTTTATGACTTTTCTTTTTTTTAAAGCACTTTTTAATAGGAATAGTAAATCGTGTGGAGGCATTTTAGCAAAATTACCGTCATGCTTATTTTAAAGAACCGTTAAATGGCTCAGTTACCAAAAATTTAAATTTGTTGTACAGCCATTTATCAGCTTTTTTTACAAGTAAATGGTTAACCTTGCGAACCAACGTGCCGATTTGTATATAATTTACACGGAAGCAATATTTTATATCGCAATTTACGTTGAGCCCTTAACCGATTAAAAACAGCGTTTTGTCTATGTCATAAAACAATTGTGCCAGATGTTCCTTTTTCCCACTAAAGCATATCCATAGATTGAAACTGGGTTGTGCGGTTTTGCTACGGTTATTCTGATTTACTGTGTTGCTATTGTTGCGCTAATAAAGGAAATTCACTTTTTTTCTCAGTTTCTTCCACTTTTTTACGGAATGTTTTGTTGAAAAAAAATGGGGTATCTATATTTTTTGTTCCGATTTGCCTTTCTATATGTTTTATGTTGATTAAAAATTGTTTATGTTGATGTTTAGGATTCGCTAATGAGATTGGACTCGTTTGGCTATCGTTTATTATGGAGGATTAAACGCGCTCTAAGATTTCGTGACTTTGGTCCCTATCCAATTATCTGGAGTACGTTTTTTCACTATTTTGTGGTCTCATGTTTAGTTTATATGATTCAATTTGTTCTTATAGACTAATGCTGACAGTTATAGTTTGCATTTAACTTTTTTTCAGAAGTCCCACGTCGTTTTGAATTACCAAATGGTTTTCAAAAATCGTTTAGTGATGTCGAATGCGAACGTTTGATTTCAATCAAGGAGGAATTAGAGGTAAATTTACTTTAAATTTTTAAATCCTAAATTGAACTTTTTATAAATTGTTTTGATATTGCACGTTCAAATTGGGAAAAATCCGCCCTCCAGACAATCCGGCGATTGTGCCAAAATTAAGAGATTGTAGTTTCACTTTGCTTTGACTATCTTGACGCTTTAATACAATATATTATTATTTAATACATTGAGAAAAATAAATTGGCATCATCAGTACTTTGATGAAGCGTTAAACTGATTCAGTGGGAACCTGTTAGAGAAGCTATTTTGTTAAAAAATTAATGAGACAGTCACGTTCACATACAAAAACTTGCGATATAATTGTATGCATTGTAGCGTTTGTCTAGCATCTACAATTACCTGCCCGACCAGATCACTTTGGAGCAGTGGAAACAACTTGTTGGTTTGAGTTCGCTGCGCGAACGCTTTGATTACGTCACATTTTTGCAGCAAAAAAAATTACGAAGCGCAAAAGATGATAGAAAGCGGAATTCCAGCAAATTGGACAAATCTACAAAAGTAGAATGCAGCTCAGAGACACATGAATATGCGGATGAGGAGTCGGTGGGGAAAACCAGTCGGGATGATGCGCCAAAGTCGATGAATTTTCCTGCATTTATCTTCTTAACCGGCAATCAACTAGGTAACGAAATGTTTGGCGCATATTTCAAAGCTTGTTTTTTTACTGTTGAATCAAGGTGTTAATAATGTACCTCAATTGAACTTATAAATCAAAAATGTAACGAATGCAAAGATAAAGGTTGATGAAATAAACATAAAATTAGATTTGCAAACGTGCCAAAATCGACTTTATTTTGCAATTTAAAATTTTTTTTTGGTTCTGGCACAATTTAAGTTCTTATTAAAAAAATACGATTCACGTATCATCAGCTTGATCCCCCCCATAAGCTGACAATTCTCTAACCGCATTATTTACCCAATTCTGTGGTGTGCGCTGGTAGGCAGCTTCATTTAACTTATGAAGCCATAATGAACCGTTTTGAAGCACTAATTTACCCTTTTTGTGTTTTGTTTCCAATAGTTTTTATAACGCTTGTGAAAACAAAATTATTTGTAATTGGTATGCGTTATTTATGCACGTTTTAGAAAAGTGGAAGCACCAGTTTGAATGTATGCGTTATTTGTCGACTTCATTGTGCGAAGAAACTCCCAAACTAGTAATTGATTGTCGTTTCCTGGCTTTGCACTCCTTTCGTGGCATGAACTTGACCCTGAGGCAATTGTCTCAATTGATTTCGGTCAACCGCTTGCGCGCCTCTCCCTGGCCCCTCTTCTTTGCCAACTTTGATGGCGCGTCCGACCAACGATTGATGAGCGCGCAAAAGAAGTAGCAATTTTTTTAAAATTATTATATTGCCTAAATGTGCTCCAATTTTTTTGCTTTATGCAAATATTATTTCTTTTTCCTAGAGGGTTTGACTGTTTTTTTGTGTTCATTTTTGCATTGTGCAATATGCGTTCATTATTGAAATTTTTAGCATTTATTTCTTTGCTTTTCTTGCCTAAAATAGTTTAAATTGAATAAGGTATTGGAAACTGCCGTAATGAGAATGTTAATACGAGATGCTACTGTACTTAGTTTAGAAAAAAAACCGTTGTAAATTAGTGTTTTAATATTTTTTATTACTGTAGGTTTTTTTATTTTATATTATCGTTGTTTTTCTTCTATTTTTCTATATGTTTATATTTATAATATTTTTAAATACTTTGTTTTTAAGTAGTTTAGACACCTATCAATGATTGACAGCGTCTACGGCTTAACAGTCCAAGTCTCTAGTGATTCATATACAAAAATATTTCCGCAGCAATACGCTGAAAATCGTCTAATTTATTTGAGTCCACACGCGCCAGAACCATTGCAGAGAATCGAAGCGGATAAATGCTATATTATTGGTGGAATTGTGGATCGGGTCGCCGAGCCTCGCATCCCCAACAAAGCGTCACTTCAGTTGGCCGAGTCTGAAGGACTGCCCTGCTATCGGCTGCCCCTAGATGAGCACTTGGAGTAGGCCCTTTTTTATTTTATTTTTGAAGGATTTAAGTTGGCCTGTTTTAGTTGGAAAAGAGGAAACAAACTGTTAACGATTACCGGCGTGGCAGCGATCCTTGCAGACGCTTTTCAACATGATTCAAATTGGCAAGAGGTTTTGCAAAGGTATTTTTTTAATTAAAGATAAAGCTCCTTTAAATGACATTAACCACTCATTTTTATATTTTTGTATGTCATTGTTTGCTTTTTTTTATTGTTCTCGGTTTTTATATTTATAAAAAATTAAAATATTATTCCGTTGTAATATTTTTGAATTTCGTTCTTTGTCTGCGCTTTTTTTATTTTATTGCCCCTCTATATTGTTCGACGTCTATTCTGCCTTGGATTCTTCTAAGTCTATTAATAGAAAAAAATGCAGATCCATGAGTTTTAATTATAGAAATTGCAGTAAATATTAAAAATATTGTTTAACAGTAGATGCTGTAAACTGTGGTTTGAGATTATACAGTATAAGTGTTTCAATGTATTATTCGTTTTCAGGAACATTCCGGCTAGGAAGTTAACAGAGGAGCGCAACGTCTTAATGCAATTGAAATATAAAAATTTGAGTCTTTTCAAACGTGAAATATTGCGAATAATGTTGGAAAACTCACAGATACCCGAGCCGCCAAGACTTTGATGATGAGTGAATCAGGAGTGAAAGGTGGGGAAGGGAGGGAGAAACCACTTTTTACCACACTCTGCCTTCTTATAATTTTTTGGAATTAGCCTCACTTTTGAGATGTGTTTCTTATAAAAAAGCAATTTGCACAACTGCCAAACAAAAAATTTTGTAATCAAAAATTTTACGAAAAACAAATTGGTCTTGCCAAAATCTTGGCAAAAGGTTTTTGAATTTGACGAAAAAAAATGCCATAAATCACTTTATTTGAATTTATTTGTGAGTCTCGCTCTGCTATACCAAACATTTTTCGTCTTTAGCTGATATTTTTTCTAGCCTGCCAAAACGATCCCAAATATAATTTGTATAAAGTTTAAAAATCAGAAAATGGGAGAACCAATTTGAATAGGCTACTAAAAGTGCAGAAAAATTTAAATGGCAAAAGGGGACAAAAAACCTAAGAAAAATAGAGAAAAGCATTGTTAAACTTTTTATATTATACCATTTCCTACATAATTCAATGGAACTGATTGTTTGTATTGTGAATTTGGTCTTTAAGATTTTCCTGTTGAGTTGTGCGCTTTTTTCTTCTGCAACGCAAAATTTGTTTTTGAGAGAAAATGTATTTTTTAAATTAGAAATTTTGCTTTGGCTCCTCTTTCAATAGGAATAGGAAAAACAGAATGAAACTATAGAAGTGAGGGAAGCAAAGTCAGTGAAGACGGGTCTTTTGTTTTGATTTGGAGATTGTTGCGTTGAAGGAAGATGACACAGTTCAATTTTTTTTTGTGTTCTTTGGCTTATGCATACTATGAGGGACATCCATTCCATTCGCCAACCGAGGAAATGTTGACTTAACTTGGAATAAGAAAATAATATAAGTGTATTAGGGCATGTGAAAATTTGGATTTTTAGAAACTTGGGCTCATGCATTCCGTTAAGCCTAATTGAGTCATTAAGAGTTGCATTTTCCACCTATGGAGGGGACTTCAAAAATAGAGCGCGGAGTTTAATTAGAGGATTTATTATACATATTGTAGTAATTTTTTATAATTAACATATAACGCTGCAAAGAGGTTCTGGACTAGATAATTAGCATGTGGAAAAACAAGTATTGATGAAATCTTGATAGTCATGGATTGTTAATATTTTCTAAATTTTGTTTCAATTTGCGAAAAAATTATTTTTTAGATTAGTAGACTAATTTCTTTTCTTAGTTTACCACATTCTTTAAACAATTTACTGTACTTAATTTTCTTCAAGTTTTAGAGTCAATTGGCATCTATCAAAAAAAAATCATCTGTGTCGTATTTAAGTTTGGATGTCAATCTTGGACGTTTGTTTATTGAAAACCAAAATGAGGATAACCAGAATGGGACGGGTTTGAAGGATTTTATTACTGTTTTTACTTAGGAAATTAATTGTTTACGTTGTTATGCTTTATGCTTTTTTTCCGTCTACCATTAAGTCGTTGGAATTTTTTGTTATTTTATTGTGTTTAATTTTGTTGAATTTTTTTTTGAATAAAAAATGGAATTAATTTTTGAAAAAACATTGCTTAATATTATGAATTGATTTGGCAATAATTAGCCCACAATTTTTTTTAACATTTGATAGATGAAAAATAATTAATATACAAATTTAAGTGTGTTCGAAACTGCTTGAACCAATTGTTTTTTTTTCAATATTTGTTCCAATTTTATTACAGCATTTTACAAGAGACAGTAAGTTGAAGAGCACCAATAGTTTGTATCTTTTTAGTGTTTATTAGTCACTAAATTTCACTATGTATACAAAGCACTTATAGGCTTTGCGGCTAATTTACACATTTTACAACAGAATGCACTTGCCGCTTTGTGATGGGGGGCAAACTTTTAACACTTACAAAAAACCAGGAAGAAAACATTTCAAAGTCATCATATCGCTTCAAGAATTCCTTTACAAAATTAAATCTTTAAGATTAAAAAAAAAATTATAAAAACACAAACCTTTTTAACGACGCTCTTCCAAAAAAAAAATTATGAAGCAGTTTGCTTTTTGCATGTCTGCCAGCAAGAAAAGTAAAAAGAGATAATACCGAAAAGACAGCAAAAAGTTGGTAAGCAATATTACAAAAAGAAATGGTTTGCAATAATCTATGGACAGTTCGTTTTTTAGTTCATCTTCCGTTTGTCAGTCTTTAACAATTCAACACCGCCGCACAGTTATTTTATAAAATTTTTTTATTTGAATAACTTTAATTCACAGCTGCGTCTGATGAAATCGTTTGGTGTATTATGAATCTGCTATTGATAATTTTTTTTAAAAAAGAATTCTATTTTTGTAAATTTGTCCTATTTCCATCTTTCTTTTTTCTTTTTTGCTTAATCCTTATTTTTTTAATTTAATCTTTTTTAAATTGTATCAAATACATACATTTTCGGTAAAGAATTTGTTACTCAAAAATATTTATCTATTAACAGTTGCCATATTTGAGGAATGAAGAACTCTATACATTTGTCTGAAGGCATTGACAAAGCTTTCCTACTCAAAGTAAGTTCTTGCTTTAATGTAATGCAATAAAACTAAAACTACTGTGAAATCCTGCAATGCATAAACTAATTTTTTTTCTAGTCTTTCACTTTTGGTGTATCGTCAATGATTATTGTATTTTCGGCGCAGCACATTTGTATTACGCTATCAATTGAACCAATTTCTAGCTTGTCAATATATTCAATTTTATTAGCAGAAACATTTTTTATACTCGATCTGGTGGCAATCTTAAGCGGATTGTTAACTGTGTACATATTATATAAAAATGAAGAACGCTGGACACAATTTGCATACTTACCTCTACTACTACATTACGTAAGTTTTCTGATTAATTAAAATACAAATAACCAAGCTGTTTAAATTGAAAAAAATAAAAACTAAAATTTATTAAAATTTTTTTTTTAAATTTAAATTCTAAGAGATGCCTAAGCATTAGTCTAAGTCAAAACTTCTAGTTTAAACCTAAGCCTAATAATAAGTCTAAACGTTAGTTTAGGAACAACCCTGAGTTTCTCTAAATTTCCCTAAATTTAATTCTAGACTTAATTCTATCCTGATGATTCGCTTAAGCCTAAGTTTTTCCATGCAAAACGTAAAAAATTTAAGTTCTTAAAGAGAGGAAAAATTGCTCAAAATATCGAATTGCATAATATTTTCAGGCTTTTATATTTACCACTACTCACTCGGCGACTCCCCAATGGAGGACGTCATTGCCAATAAACGAAGAATCGCCAATAATCCAGTCTCAAAAGTTTTTACTACGATTTGAATATCATCGGCAAAACAACAGAGTTCAGCTTTGGGCATACGCAATGGACGCGCCTAGCAGACAACAACAACGTCCGAAGCGACGGCCTAATTACGACTCGCTACTACTAGCTAGACAAACAAATTTCGGCATTGAAAATAACATTGAAGAGGACGACTTATTTATAGCTTGTCCGGCTTTATCAAACCCAAATAATGGCTTTGATTTATCAAATAAATACTTTAACGGTTTCGACAACGGTGCCGAAGAACTGGAACCGCACAACAGTGTACAGTTAATATTGGATGGCATCGAAAATGCGGATAAATGTTATTACTTTCTAGAAGTCGTAAGTCTTTATTCTATTACTGTATTATACTTTTTGTATGTCATTATTTTTTGGTTATATTATGACTTTCAAAGGGTTTTGACCTTTTAAGGCGGTTTTTAAAAAAAGTTGACGATTTTCTTCTACACAAGCCATCGCTATGTGACCATAGCTTAACACGTTTTGCCGGATTTTTTTTTATTTTATTAAATGTTTTTTAAAAAGTGTGATTAATCTTTCTACATATGTGGTTTTAGTAAACTCATTTTCAACCAAAGAACAGACAATAAAAAAATTAAAAATGCTAAAAAAAACGTCGACAAAAAATTTGTAGACATAACGCCAAAACTCAATTTTTGGCATTTTGACCAAATTCGAAATTTTCAAAAAAACCACCATATTTTTCCTCTTTTCGACGCCAAACCAAAAGTTCTCATGATATTTATATTCTTTTCATTTATTATCCCATATCAAATGTCCGTATTTTATCGCTAAAAAATAAAGAAAAAATTTTTTGATAACAGCTCTGCTTTAAGGTATTTTGTGGGGTACAAATTCAAATGCCTCATCATTTGACATTAATTTTATATAAACAATTTTTAGGATACGCAGAACTTGAATGTTATAGATGCTCAACACAAAATTTCGATGCTAAATATTCTTACGATGTGCTTTTGCGGGATAGCCTTCATATTCAGCATTTCCATTATGTAACCATTTTTCATTTTCAGCTTTTATAAAGTAATTTGTGGTACTTCCCTATTAACGGGGAGGGGGAAGGAGGAAGAGGGGAGGGGCAGATTTTAAATAAATTTCTACCATATTTTTTTTTCAATTTTTGAATTTATTTAGCGGTAGAATTTTACACAATGCCAATTATTAATAATGCCGTTGATTAAAAGCTCAAATTTATGTTGAAAATTTTTTCAAACTAGATCAAATGGCCCGGCCTTTCGGGCCGGCGTTTCCCTTTTGAAATATCACCTACCGTTTTAAATAGGATTTTTTAGTTTGAAATTTAAGATTTTTAATTCGCGCGCTAATAGAGAAGTACCCAATTTGTAATAAAGAATTTTAATTTTAGCTGCACTTGCTCTCGATTGTTTTGGACAAGAATTGGATATCCCGTGATTCAGCGCCGAAGGCTAAGACACCAGCGTGTTGTTGAGGCGCGACGACATGAACAAAAGTTGTGGAGTTGCAATAGCTTTTTTAGCATGGAAACTGCGTTGGCCACATCGCTGTCCGGCGGGGGCTCATCGGTGGGCGACGAAGTCGAGTCATATCACAATAAGTGCCATTTTTCGGCTATAATTTGAGACTTTGAGGTCTAAAAAATGGGATATTTCGCTTGAGAAAATTAATTAACACGGTATGAAATGGTAGCAATTCAGACCGTTTGATACCGGACGCAGTTTTGGTATGAGGAGTCATTTGGTAGCATTTGACAAAACTGATTGCAACAGAAATTTTTTTTATCAAATTCGTTTTTGCAAAACACAAATCAAAAAAAGATTTCGAGTCGAATGCAACATTACAGCATTGCTAGGTAGCTAATATTGTTTTACGTTTATTTCTGCTTGTTCCATTCGTTCAACCTACAGTAAATTTGTCATCTCAGCGTTATAAATTAATTATTTTTGAAATAAAAGTTTGTTTCGTATTTTCGTAAAATAATTCCAAAAATACGAAACGATATTAATTTTTACAAAAATACAAAACGGAACGAAACACAAAAATTTCCCAAAAAAGCACGAAACGAAACACATTCTTGGTATATATCATAAACCTTCACTACTTTAAGTAACAGGACTATTAATATAATGAAATTCTCGGCAATGGGTTAGGACATAGTACGCTAAACAAAGTAAGTCCATTTGAGAAACACAAAGCGGCACTCGTTTTTGATGCGTTAATTGTTTAAATAATATTATGTAAATAGTGTTTAATGTACATATAATAAAATTTTTAATTTTTTTCATCGAAAACTCAATGGTGTAAACCTTTAAGCATTAAAAAGGTCATATTCTTACATTTAATAATACCATTTGCCGGCAAAACTAGCTTAGGTTATTAAGTTGGCATAAACAGCCCCAAACCATCACTAACGCGGAGTTTCGGCGGTGTTCGACGATGGCTGACGTGCTGGAAGTCTCAGCAGACCAGCTCCTGTCGTTTTGGTGATTGTGCGCTTGCTGTGAACAGCTTCTCGTCCGTGAAAAGGATGCGCTCCCATCGCTGAGCAGCAAACGGCATTTGAGTTTTTACATCTTTGAAATCGTATCGTTTATTCTTATCCGTGAGGAGCTGAACATTTTGTAGCTTGTAAGGCTTAGGCTTAGGCCGAATTTTGCTATACTTGCTTCTTGATGATCTGGCGGGTTGCGGACGTGTTGACGGTGATGATTGTATTGCTTCGCCCAGCATGATCGCCTTTATGGAGCTCCTTGAAACGATTGATCGCCTTGGACACAGTCTGCCAGGGCACATTAAGCAAACGAACAATTTTACATTGAGGCTTTTCAACACGAAACAACTCCAAAATTGCACTACGTTTGTTTGACGTACTAAAAACGTAGCAATACTATGAGAGAACAAATAGAAAATTAATACATTAGCACAGAAAAACATGGAGAATATGATAAAAAATTATTTTGATACGGTACAATATTTTCGAGCTAGAAAGTATTTAAGTTTAACTCGTTATATTCTTGTCACCCCATAAAGACATATGTTAACGTTCCAGTATTACGGCTGACCTGAGAAAAAAAACTCGCAAAAAAGTAAATAATTTTAATTTGAGTTTTATACATAAATATTACAATACATAGATATAAAAAATGATTGAAAATGTATAACATTTTATAACACATAAATATTCGTTTCGATCATGAAAAAATGTTCGAAAAACATGTCAAGACATTGAAAAGCAATATTCTCCTGCAATGTTAAACGATAATAAAAACAACAAAAGGTATCAAAAATTTGATGAAACTAACATGAAAAAGCAATATCGGAAAAGAAAACACTCCCCGCAAAAAGCTTTTTTATTAAAAAATAGCTAAAGCTCGAACGTTTTCGTAAAACATTTCGCCAAAATTTGAAAGAAAATTTAAACTCTTCAAATAGACATTCAAGAATTTTTTATTTGGTCGAAATATTTTTTAATGAATGCAACTGTGACAAACACTACGTATTTAAAACCCCTTTTTAGGTCGCATTTTGTCGAAAAATGCAAAGACGTCAAAGATAAATAATTTTGAAACATATTTGTAAAATTTATTTAAGATTGGAAGACAAAAACATTTGAGCGCAAATAATAGGTCTATCGTATCCTTCCCCTACAAGTCCAAATTTTTTATTTCGAAAAAAGTTGGAAAGAAAGGGCACATTGGGTTTGGCAATAAATAATTGCATTTGCAAATAGAATCGAAAAGATCAATGTTTTTAAGGGAAATTCATGGTGAGATCCTCTGCATGACTTAATTAACTAAACATAAAGCTATAATACTCACAATACATTGCCGATCTGTATATCATTAGAAACGAAAACCTAGCTGAAAAAGGATGCAAACCAAAAAAAATTTGTTGGGTATATTGATCCAAATGTCTCTAGATCCTCAAAATATTATTAGGACAAATGGTCTTTTTAAATACATAAAGAAACTTTCAATGACTCATTTTTAATGCTAAAAAAGTTATGTTGAAACAAAAAAATATTTATGCACACTTTCTTTCTGAAAAAAACTAACGCAATTATGGACAGAAGAGAATTTAAATTTTCGGACAATTAAAATAAATTATTATTTTTGCTCTAAGAATGTTTTTATATTCAATTCGAATAAATTTTTAGAAAATAGAAAGCCAAACATTTAAAAAAACAAAAAAACTGACCCGTAAGTCGTTCGTATAAACTTAAGCTTAAATCAAACAAAACGAGTCTAATTATATAAAGATAAAGGGTTAGGCACACTCCAAAAAAATAAAATCTCAGCTTGATCTAAACAATAGCTCTCATCCTAAGCTATAGAAAAAAATTTAGATTAAAAAAGAAGTGAGATCTAAACCAAATATAAATAAGCCAACTTTAGTCTTCAAAGCATATAACAACATATGACTACGCCAAGCAAGACTGCCATAACCCTGTAATCAAAATGTAAAACTGAAAAAAAAAATTTGGGAAGCGCCTAAGACCTTTTAAGAAAAACACTATAATGTTGACAGAAAAAAGCGAATCTGTACGAAACGGTTGAAAATACAAAAAAAAAACATTTTACTTTTAATAACAAATAATAAGTAAAAATCAGAAAAAAATTTAACTCATTTTTTCAGAATAAAACAAAAATTTCTAAAATTATTAAATTGCAATTTTCTTATAAAAAACCACTTAACAAATAAACTATTCGGAGAATTATTCCCCAATTTGAAATTGAATAAAATCAAAATTAACAAAAAAAATCTCTTAAGGCCAAAATGTTGGCCTAAGGATCACTTAAAAAAATTAATATTCGGCAAAGATTGAACACTTTTTAAGGCATTGTCGGCACTTTGAATCTGTCATTTTGGTTGCCCAAAAATTACAAATCGCCTCACGCAACGAGTCTAAACACTGGGGCTTGATTTCACTTCTGTAAAAAGATGGGTAATTATTTAATTTCACGAAAACTCGAAGGCAGACCTAATGTGATCGTTTATTTCATCCCAGATCAACTCGATTGGATTGCTTTCGTCGGCGTACTGGCCGTTAGTCCAAGTCTTTGAGCAAATTCCATGATGCTCCATATAAGTTTTTGTCTCAACCGATCGATAAATTGTGTCATTACTCTATAAAAAAATATCGGTACCTCTAATTTTAAATTAAAAAAAAAACAAAAAACCTGGACGAGGACACATCGCTTATTCGCATAACGTTCGGCGCGAAACGGCAAAAAGAATTTCTCAAGAATTGTATTGCAATAGAAACTAGAGCGCATTCGACAATTTGCATCCCAAATGCAAATACTTGTGGCACCTAAAAAATAAATTGGTTTTCCGCAAAAATAACTGAAAAATTGTGAATGTTTTGTGTTACAAAAATATTTATGTTAATAAATGTTTCAAATTATGAATGAGTACGGACAGGCTTCGACGTCACTTTCCAACACAATCTCACCTCAATTGGTATGTATTGGTTTACATTCATTTTTCTTAGCTTTTTAAGCATTATTTAGCATCATCAACAAATTCATATTGTCAACAACAACAATATTGCCCATATTTCGCCTTCTAGTTCGGCGTTTTTAAGTGCAGCATCTTTCTCTTATATTTATTCATTTACGTCTGATGACGCGACTAAGAATTAAAACAATATACAATAAAATAAAGAAAAACAAATTATTAAAAAATAAGTTTATGAGTTTAAAATTTGGTAATTGTCAGGCTATAGCTCAAAAAAGCAGAAAAGATTCAAAATGGCAATTTTTCGCCTATTAAAACAAAAAACTAAATTACAGCTGTGCTATCCGTTCGTTACAACATTTTTCATTATTTTTGCATTTTTAATAGTGAGTGCTGAGATATCAAAAAGTTGCTAAGAATTTTAGTTATAAGCCATACCATCATTTCGTTTTTTAATCTCACAATTGGTATTACAACAAAGGCTTAAAAATGGCTTTGTTCAAAAATTTTCACGCCTAATTTAGATTTTTGCTCAATAGTAAGAGCACAAATTATTATTCGACATAAAAAAGACTCACCTTGATAGCTAATACCAGCCCAGACTTGATACTTCAAACTGGTAGCACCATTTCCTGTCTTAATAATAGCGCGTGAAGTGAATACGTGCATGGGACCAAAATGCGCTGTCGACGCCTTCAACGGGTAGACAATCGCTGTGTTGAGGAGGTTCGGACCGCCATTAATATTTGAAGTATTGACCGCCGAACTAGAAGGCGAAATATGGGCAATATTGTTGTTGTTGACAATATGAATTTGTTGATGATGCTAAATAATGCTTAAAAAGCTAAGAAAAATGAATGTAAACCAATACATACCAATTGAGGTGAGATTGTGTTGGAAAGTGACGTCGAAGCCTGTCCGTACTCATTTTTAACCTGGAGATTGCCGCACGCCGTTGTAGTAACTATTGGAGCAGTGGCTAGCTGCAGAGCAGTCACATTGTGCTCGGCCGAGGTATTGGCGCTGCTCGACGCCGAAACGGTAACCTCTAACGAAGTCGGCAGAATCACATCGGGCGGATGAAGGTAGTAGCCGCTGGTTCTCGCCACAACAGTCGGTGGTGGCGCATGATCATTCGTGTTGCTTGTGCTACTAATATTTACGTCGTTGCTATTCTGCTCGAGAGAGTCATTTACTAAATAAATAAGTATGATCAAATCAAAAGTTTCAGGAAAAGCGACAAAAAAATTGGTACCAGCAACGTCTGAAGGATTGAACGTCGATGAGTTGGAAGAGGATGCAGAAGAGGACGATGGAAGTGTGGACGATCCACCAGACTTATTCGAGGCGATCGGCATCACTTTCCACCCCAACATTCTACGATAGCGCTAAATTGTAAATTTTCATTACCATTGATGTAGATTTGAGGTCGTTAATCATATATAAAAATGTAGTAAGATTAACAATGTCGTGTATGGTCTGTTTTAAATTGTATTCAATTTACAACTTCAAACAATTTTTGCAAAACGTGTAAATCAAAAAAACAATTCAAAAAAGTAAAAACGTAACATCAACAAGACATTGTAGCTTAATTTCCGAGGTATGCTTAATTAAATGTAAAGTATATTTAAAAAACCGCATACCATACCGATTTCAGAAAAAGTTAAGAAAAATTTCGATAATCTCTCGTTTTGTAGCAATTTTAATCCCCTTTCAAACAGTGTTTTTCGGTTAATTCGCAATTTTTAACTGTAATTATCTTTAAAGCTAATTTTAAGCTTTTGGAAATTATGGGTAATCGTTGCTGCCAGGACATTAGCGGCTAAACATTGAAAAAAAGCATTTTATAAATTAGATCAAAAACGAATTCAAGTATATTTTAACGATCTTGTAACAACATTGATAGAATAAATGGTCCGTAGATAGAAAACAAATTTCAAAAAAGTTTCATATTCATAAGAAGTGACTAGATGGGTAAAAAGTTTAAAAAAATAAAGCAGCAAAAATTGGAAATGAATTTTATATGATTTTTTCTTTTTTATGAAAAAAAATTAGACAATTAAAAGAAAACAAAAAAAAATCATATTTTGCAAACAATTTCGGACTGTTAAAAAAAGAATTTTAAAATAAATCACACCCCAACCGCATCCATGCTCACTGTTACATTCAGGCGTCGTTTGATTTCGTCAATCTGCTGTTGACCGGTCAGATCGCTGTTTTCCTCCAAAATCGTTTGCAATTCCTGTTTGATCTTCTCCAGCATCTCTTTGCTGTATTTTTGCTTTGGCTGTGCGTCAATAGTCCCATTTTTAACAATTTTCTGATAACAATTCCCTATACCAATCACTGAATATTTTGCGCCTTTCTGCGTCAATACATCACGAATGTTGCGAAAAGAGTAGCCAGCGTCGCGCAATTTGACAATCTCTTCGCGATGCTCTATTGGAATTGGTGGGACCATATTGTCCCTAAGATGATTTATTATTTCGATACACTAAAATCAAGAAATATTAAAATAATTGTAAAATTTAACCACATGATAAAAAATTTCAATGTAAAATTATGAGCAACATAGTGAGGGTTTAAGAGGCCAAGAAGATCCATAAAATTGTAAGTTGCTCGAGTGGCGTCGGACGCAAGACCATTTGGCCGCCCTTGAACAACACGAGTTGTATACTCCATTTCAGTTACCGCACCGATAACCGAATATTGAGCAAAAAATTCCCGCGGGAAAGAGTCGCAAGTGGGAAAACTGCGAAAAAAGAATTGTAGTTCTTTTTTTGCTATCTTTTGTTAATGGTAAATAAGGAAAAACTTTGTTACAAAAATCGGCGTAGAAAAAAAGTGAAATTTCCCTTAAAAAATTTCAACTGTTTGGCGTTTTGTGCTATTTGTCGGAAATTTTTAACGTAATTTCGAAAACACTGTTAAAAAATAAATCGTTGTAAAACACAAACCAAATTTTTTTTTTTAATTAATGAAGAAAGATAGCAAAAATAAAGACTTTTCGGCGCCGAAAATTGCCGCGGCAAAATAAAAGCGTAAAAAATTTTAATGGAAGTTTACGTTTCGCCATAATTTGTCCACCAAATTTGGTTTTCCACTCAAGACAAACCGATTCAAATTACAATTTCAATTTTCCGGTTTTCATTTTTATAGAGAAAAGTTCTGGAACAGTTGAAAAAAGTTTACTACGTATATTTTAATTGTTCTCCTCATTGTTATGGAGTTTTATCTCTTTTTAATGAATTTGCAGGAAAAGCTTATGAATCAAAATTGAAGCGTCGTATATTTTCTATTTTTTAATTTATTAATTTTCCCAATTTTTTTAGTTTTTAAAGTGTTTTTAATTTATTACTTTTTCAATTTTAGACACAATTTCTAGAGAATAGGTTAAGAGAGAAAAAGAGGAAGGTTTATAATGATCTTTTGCACCTTAAGAATGACTTCTTGATTGGTTTCAAAAATTGAAATTTCATTTAAGTATCAAAAAAAGTTTTTTAAGAAGCAATATTCATACAAAAAAACCTTTTGTCGATTTAAGCTACTAGGACACCGTACCCTTGTGTCCATTTTGTAAAAAAAGCCTGCAAAACAGAATTTTTAGATATATTAATGATGTTATAAGCATCAATTATAGTCCAATTTCGTTTTTTTGGAAAATATTTAACTAAAATTTATGCATCAATTTCATCATTTCTTATATAATTAAAGTTTTATACAATTCAACCAAAATGCCGATTGACTATTCCAAATGGAAGTCCATTGAAGTGTCGGACGATGAAGATGATACCCACCCCAACATCGATACACCGTCACTCTTCCGCTGGCGACATCAAGCACGCTTAGAACGCATGGCGGAAACCAAACAACAAAAAGAACAAATTGAGGCAAGCAAGAAGGAGATGAACTCAAAAGTGCAGGTATATGGCTTTTTGCTTTTTTTTAATTTTGGGCTTATTTAACTTTGGGTTTATTAACGAATAACTTTTAGCTTTTTATTTTTAGAGCTTTTACTGGAATATTATTGTAATAGCGCGATTCTGTAATTAGGGAGCATACGGTACTTCAACATTTTTTAAGGTCTAGAACATTTTAGGATATTGAAACGAAGCTGGGAGACTCGAAAATCAACGAAAAGGAACGCATTTCTCTTGAGCTGCAAAAACAGCAGATCAAAGACCAGGAATACGAGTTTAAGAGAAAAGAGCGTGAACTGGAGGAGAAGGAACGGCTTCAGCCTTGGAACGTCGACACAATTGGACATGAAGTGTGGAGCAAATCCGTTCGTTTTAGACCTTTTGTGTGTAACATATTTTATTCAATTTTCTTTAAGTTTATTAACAAGCCAAATGAGAAGAAGAAGACTTCCGAACAAAACGAGGACGAAGAGGAGTCTTATAAGAGAATGGTTTGATTTGGTTTTAATTCACATTTTTGACTTAATAAGCTAATCATTTAAACAAATAAATTTGGAATACATTTGGCTTTTACAAAAATGATGGAATACAGCATCCAACAAACAGTATAATAGAAAAGAATACAATAATGTGCCAAATTCAAAATGTTTTTGATTTTTACAATTTTAGATGAAATACTTTGAAGAAAACGAGAGTTTGCTGAAGCAGTTCAGTTTGCTTGAAGGCTTTGAAAAGATTGAAGAATTCCTCTTGGAGCACACGCACATGGCCAGCGACTACGCGACAAACTATTTGACCATTGAGGCGTTGAATTATGCAATTGAGCGCAAAGTTTGATAATTTTATTCACTTGAGCTGCTTAACTTTTTATATTTTTTTAGTACTCCAAGATGGACAGAGTGGCGGAGAATTGTATTAGCCTGCAGTATTTGTTGGAGTTGGCCAAGACATTGAACGCGCTGGCGACAAACGTTAATATTATAAAGAATTTCTTTAAAAAGTTTACATTTGTTAGTTTGCTTTTACGCTTTGCTATTGTTATTTCTTTTTTAAGGATTCGTCAGGCTGATGTTAGTTATATGAAAATGTATCATGATGAGGTTGAAGCGTTCCGTGACCGTCTTCGAAAACGCGCTCAAGAAAAACGTGAGGCTGCAGCTAACGAGTTGGACGCCGAAACAAAAACGAAACGAATTGCTGAGTCACCGGGCGGTCTGGATCCACAAGAAGTGTTGGATAGTTTACCAGAGGTTTTATTTTTGTTGGCGGATTTTTACAGCGTTTGGGGGAGTGTTGGGTTATGTGCCAATTGTTATGTTTCATTTTTGCATTGAAACAAGGGTTACGTCTTAGTTGTGCAATTCATTATTGCTATTTGGTTAAATTGTTGAAGATGATTGTTTTTTTATTTTTTATATTGTATGTTCTTTCAACGGAGTGCTGGCTTTGACTTATAATCAGCAGAAAAAAATTCTTTTTGGGCTTTTTCGACTTTTATATTCTGTTTCCGTTGCGTTCATTAACTTTTTTTCCAGGAAATGCAAGAAGCCTTTCAAACACAAAGCATTAGCAAAATGTACGAAGTGGCGGAGAACATGGACCCGGAAGTTTTTCAACATCACCTGCAGCGATGTATTGATTCCGGCTTGTGGATTCCGAATGCAAAGGAGGAGGCCGAAAAACAGGCAGCCGAGAAGGCGGCGGCAGCTGCAGCCAAATCTAAATCGGGAGAAGAGAAAGAAAG
Organism: Drosophila nigritarsus; assembly: GCA_035044305.1. Taxonomy (NCBI): domain Eukaryota; kingdom Metazoa; phylum Arthropoda; class Insecta; order Diptera; family Drosophilidae; genus Drosophila; species Drosophila nigritarsus. Next base: position 21,960 of record JAWNMF010000579.1, read on the forward strand.
TGAATATGCTACAACCGAGTCGTAGGAAAGTGTTTGTTTTTTTTGTTTAATTAAATGGATTTTAATTTAAAAGAGTAATTTTTATAAATATTTAACATTTCTATTACAATTTTTTGTTTTTGGTTGAAATTGTTGTAGGGGAGCGAGAATTGAAGACGGATTAGAAAGGGTAGTCAATTTTTTGTTATAGGATTACATATATGCATAAAAAATAGAAATTTTTTTTCCCGATTTTTGAAAGTATCCTAAAATGATGGCTTTAGAAGGATCATATAAAAATGTTTATGAATTTTCACCCCAATGTTTTCTTGTGTTGTTATATTTGTGTATGAAAAAAGGTAAACTGGACAGAAAATTATGTATTGAAGTATTAGGAATTTAGACCTCGTAATTTTAAATAATGGAAAAATATAAAAAAACAGAATTGTATCTTTCTAAAACTTCTTTTATGCGTTGAAAAATGAAAGTAAAGCTATGTTTAGATGCCACTTTGCTTTTTACTAAATTTTTAAGTTTGATAGGGCGCAGGGTAGAACGAAAATTGAAGAATGATTTTGTATTGTTGAAAGCGGTGGGACTGAATGCTAACTTTTAAGCAGACCAAATTTTTTATTCCATTTTTTTCGAAATATTTTTTTTACCTTTACTTATCCACTTTTTATTTAATAATTCTATTCAAACAATATTTTATTTCTGTCTGAAATAATATATATATATATATATATATATATATATATATAACTTAAACGCATTACAAAAAACAAAAAGAAATAATTGTGATATGACAACAAGAGAATTACTTTTTGGGATACAACGTAAAAATGCATAACGTAAATTTTGACCCGAGCTTTTATAGGTTCTATAAGCTTCCATTTCTAAGATTATACATTTGAATTAAAAATTTTAAGCAAAACAAAAATTAAGAGCACAAGTATGGCACGGAAACCGTAAATTTGCAAAAATTCATATAGTGCTACAAAAAAGAAACAATCAAAAATATTAAACGAAAAGAGAAGGCATTACTTTTGAAAAGGAAAACCAGCAATATAAAAACAAATATACACCCTCAAGAAAATGCTTTTAAATATAATTATTGGAAAAGGTAGTCATGTATATTACATTAACAAACAATCGGAATGCTTTTCGAAAGTAGTTCAAATGGTCAAACAACTTAAGCTTTTTTAAATTACATGATGCATTTTACAATATTTTCGCTAGTAGCACAAACTATTCATTAGCAAAATAGATGGTAGTCATTATTTAACAGGCATTTCAATACCAGATCAATAATTAACAATTGTTCAATATTAATAAAAGCAAGCCTGCTAATTGGTTAAATAGCTTTTGATAAATATTATTTATGAGACTGAAACTTGACGCAAAATTTATGTGGCACACATAAAATCTATATAATAATTTAATATAGAAAAAATAATTTAAACACAAAAAAAAAAATTACCGGAATGAAAGATTACGCAAAAATTTAAAGGTATTATGACAACTAAACAAAATCGAAAAATAACAAACCCACTTGCGCTAAAAAACTGTAAATGAAACTAAGTTAACAATCCCCGGGTAGGGACGGCAAACTCGTCCGCGTCCGGCTCTGTGGCCGCGACGTTGCGCGGATACGAATACGTGACTGCAGCGGTTGTACCGTAAATAAGTCCGTCCTCCCGCCGGACCAAAGATATCGGAAATTCAATAGAATTCGGCTCAGACGACGGATCAGTCACAGGACGAGCACTCTGACGATCCAACTGTGAGAGTGGTGGCAACGGGCACCGAATCATTTGTGATGAGCTTAATGGCACATAAATAATTATTATATCAAAAGTTACTGTATGCTCAGACATTGAACAATACGGAAACACTTAAACAATGTGGAACTATGAGAGTAGGAAAAGAGTTAAATTTTTTTAAATATCTACCTGACTAGCGTCTCAATAGGAGTAGCGCCCAGCCAAACCGTCAACGCCGAACTGAAATTACAACCTTCAAGGTAGAGATGTGCAACGTGGGTGCCGCTGGCGGCCAACTTCATTCCATTAATAATAGGCACTGGTGTGACTGGTTTGACTGTCAGTGAAATTGCCTCATAGAACCGGTATTCAGTCACTTCCGTCGAAATAATTGTCCACGCGGCGCCGTCGCTACACGTATGAAAGGCGGCGCCTTGAGGTTGAGCCTAAAAGCAATCCGAAATAACATAGTTTTTAAGTTGATCGTTAGATAAAAAGCATTGAAAATTGCATACTGTACACTCGACGATACTATCGTTGTTCAAACATAAATACGAAAATTCATTGTCAAGCATTTGAAAAGCGCATTTGTGCAATTGGCTAACTGGTTCGCTTTGCCCACCATCCAATACGACCATATTCTTCTCCACTTTTCGAATTTTCTAAAACAAAAAATTGTGAGAGATAATTCTTAATCTTTTTTTTATAATTATCGGAAGAAGATGCGTTGCACAAAAAGTGATAAGTGAAATAGCTTTTTTTTCTTACAAAATAAAAAACGAAAAAAAATTATTTGTGAGCCGGATGTAATGCAATTTGTCAAAAATAAAAAACAGCCAACAAAAAACAAAAAAGCGTAGCAAAAAATGCCTTAAAAATTTAATTAACTAAAAAATAAAATTTTTAAATGAGAATTAAAAATTGGCTTTGGTTTGATATGTTCTAAAAGCTCTTAAACAGTGTTAGCAAATGTGTTAGGCAAGTGACCCCTAACGGTTTGACACTAATTTAGTTATTAAACAACAGAAAAAATGCGAGACTTATTCAGACATTTAACAGCTGGAGAGCCCACTAACAAAAAAAACATACCATTGGCGGAAGCGCCAGCCCGGTGACACCATCGATGAGCTTTACAACATTTCCGTAGGACACATAGCCTTCCACCGCATAAAACTGCGCCATATTTGGGTCGTTTTGCGTCAGTTCGTCTTGCATATCAACTAAATTGTTTTCAATTTACAAATTATAGGCAGAAAAAGCAAGATGGCTTACCCAAGTGAATAGTAAATGCGCCCCATTTTCGTGCGTTCGCATTGAATTTTCCATTTTCGGTATGCAGGTATCGTGTCGAGACGTTCTGGGAGCGTAGGCGATTGAATAATGCAACCTGTAAAAAATGCAGTATTATAAAACGTCAGTTTTTGCCGAAAATTTTGATTACCCTCTTTATGCGATTCTTTGAAATTTAGAGCAACATGCTATTGTAAGCGGTAGCAAGAAAAAAGCAACAAAATATTTACTAATCTTATAACAATGCATAATCGACCAAAAACAAAATGTTGGCAGAAGATTAGTCAAATACACTAAAATATATTAGTCTAATTGTAATAATCTTTTTACGACCCACTGCTAGTCCATTGTTTGTAAAAAAATAAAACAACGATCGTTTTTATCAGTGCGTATATCCCGTTTGATACAAAAAAATAAACGTCCAATGAATTTTAAGAAAAAAAAAGATTTTGTTTATGGTACACTATGGATAATATACTTTATCTATTGCGTACTCTTCTCAACTGTTTCACAAAGATCCTTAGTTTGGTCAATTAGTCCTAACTCATAAATGTGCTGATTAAAACTAAAAAAAAGAAAAATACCTTTGTCCCACCGGATATGCACAAATATTTGCAGTCATTAGTTTTGATCGACTGTTTCCTTTTGGCCGGCTTTGAGATGACTTTGATTCGCTGCGATTCGAAGTTGCCTACATCGCTCACCGAATAACCATTGGCGAGGTCATAAAAAAAGTTGACCTTTAGCGAAAAATATTTTCGCTTATCCAAATCACTTATAAACAGAGATTTTGCGGCCGAAAAATCCTGCTAAAATTAAAACCATTATGAACAATTCAATTAACAAAAAAATGGTAAACATACGCCTTTGGAGAAATCGAGCATTAGCTTGTCGGGTTCCGGCGCACCGCCAATTCCAATAAATGAGCACAACTCGGACATTACGCTGACGTTGGACGCGTAGTGTTGTTGTTGTTGTGACGTGCCCGCAATTATTGCGCACTGCTCCGAGTCAGTGGTGCGCCGAACCCTTTGACGAATCTCTTCCGGTATCAGAATTTCCGTCCGCGCCTTACGCAACTTCCAACCTTCGCCAATGAGGTAGACACATGGAGGTGGACAAAAAAACCTTAAAAGCAGATCATTTTTATAAAAATCTTCAGTCGAGCCAAATGCACATTCGGCAATGGCTGACTATCAAAGTTAGAACCAAATTATTTAAATGCGCCAAAAAGAGAATTATAAAACATCTATCTGGTAAAAAATAGTTCAATTGCCTAAGATAGTAGCACATTACTTAGTTATAAAACAGCAAAATTCATCTTAATTTTTAAAACACGATTGAAAAGCTAAAAAATGTTTATAATATTTCCAATAGCTAAGCTTACACAAACTTTGTATTTCCTAATCCAATCTATCGTATTATAAAAGTACACTTTGACTTTACTTAAACTGCCAATAAACGAACCAAACTCAAGCACTAATTAGTTGTAGAACTTATTATATGCCCTTTCTTTCTTAAATTCGAGCTAATTAAGATTGGCAATGTAAATTTTTGCCTACGATGCTATTTTAAAGAATGTTCCAAACCATGGTGGCTCAGTGTCAATCAGTGGTGGGTAAAGAATCAGTAACCCTCTCCATTGTCAATGCTTGTTTCAATCTGTTCGACATTACGCAAAAGAAAAAGAGTATACAAAAACGAAAAGGTTTTTCAGTCAATACCGATGACAGGTTTTAAAATCAAAGCATTGATTTTTAGGTGCCAATATAAGAAAAAACACATAGCCTTTTAATGAATGATTACTTCCTTTAAAAACTTGCCTTTTCTCATTGCCATACGATTTTTGGGCGACTTTGGCGTGGAAAATGGAAATTACACAATCGTACTTTTTCGGATTCTTCAAGTATTCCAGCATAATCTTCGAGTCGAACTCTATTGACGGCACCAACATTTGATGTTGTTTAATGAGTTGTTGAAACGTTACCGTTTGTTGTTGTTGTAATTGTTGCAGGGAAGAAACCTGATGTTGCTGTTGGCTTTGTTGTCTTTGTGAAAGCTGCGGCGGTTGGTGTGCGGCAACAGAGCGATGTTGCTGTTGTTGCTGCTGCAAGAATTGTTGTTTTTCCTGATCAGCCTGCAGCTGGCGAACCATCTGTTGTTGTTGTAAAATTTGTTGGCGTTGTTGCCCAAAATTCATAGTAGACATCAGTGGTTGCTGTTGTGGCTTAATCAACTGTTGTGCCTGTTGGGCACAAACCACTAGCTGCTGTGATTGCATATTCGATTGAACAGAAAGATGCTGCTGTTGTTGAACCAAACATTGCTGTTGTAAAAATTGTTGTTGTAATAGCTGCTGTTGCTGAGATAAATGTTGTTGGTCAACGACAGCAGGTTGTTGTCTAGCAAACTGATGCTGTGTAACTGGCTGCTGTTGTTGTTCAAACTTTATTGAAGGCGCCAACATTTGCTGTTGCTTAATCAACTGTTCTAAAGCTACCGACTGTTGCTGCTGCTGTTGTAATTGCAGCGATGCAGCAACATGCTGTCTTTGTGCCAACTGTAAATGGACATTTTCCTGCTGTATGGGATTTGGAATAGCCGGTGCATGTTGTTGCTGATGCTGTTGAGGCAAGGTCTGATGTGGCAAAAACTGTTGGTGAACTTGTTGTTGTTGCAATAAATGCTGATATGCTAAATGCTGTTGTTGGTCTTGGTCCGCTTGGTGCTGCCTGGCCAACAACTGTTGTTGCTCAAACTTCATTGAGTCGCGACGCCGCACTCAATACAAAAGTGAAAACTGAAGTATGAAAATTGTCGTAATTCACTATCTAAAAAGCGCAAAACAATTACATATGCACACAATAACGAAAAAACGGTGTCCAAGAAAAAGCGCAAGATGTTCTACGGCAGTTCTAAATTTGAAACTTAAAAATTAATGTAAAACGCAAATATTGAATCCAATAATAAAACAAAGTAAAAGAAAAGATTATTAAGCTTTTTCAACAAAAAATCTGTTCAAAATTATCCAAAATTTTTTTTTCAACGCTTGCAAACAAATTTTTACTACAACAAGAATAATTAGACAATCATTGGAAAAGAAAAGAAACAATTGCTAATTGCTTTGTGACGAAGTAAATAATGAGTAATATAACAGAATATTCAGCCCCTGAAACAGAAACGTGAAAAATAAGATTTTTTTTAGCTGAAGGATTGTCATTTTAGTTGAAAGTTTTATATTTTCATAAAACGAAGATCCAGCACGCATTTTAATTAACCAAAAAAATTTGGAGGTCAGATTTCTTACATCAAACATTACATCAAACTCGAAAATAAAGCTTAAAGCTAGTAAAACCTAAAACTAGTAAGGATTTAAAAACGCAAATATTTGTTCATCAGGCAACTGCACTGAAAAATGCAATAGCTGCAGTCGATATAAAACAAGCGTTAGGGTTTTTTTATGAGACTCTCAATCAAGAATGCTATTTTTTAAAAATTATAGAAACAAAATATTAAACATGACCTCATGAAGAACCATTATGCGTGCCAGATCACATGGGCTAATTTATTGAATTCTTATACTCAAACTAATATGAAAACATCATTTTTCATGTTGGGGACATCTTAGAGCATTTTTGCAACAAAAAATATCAATAATAAAATGGTACAATAATTAATGAAATATATATCTCCATAAAAAGGACTTCAAAAAATCGAACAGAAAATAAAAAAGGGTGCATGAAAGCAAATGGATTTCAAAGTATATACAGACAATCAAAATGCAAAATTTAAAACAAACTCAAAGTTTTAAAATAAAAAATAAATTTCAGTTTTTTTGGAATTCAACAATTTTTTGATAAAAAAAACAATATAAAAAAAATAAAAGTAGAAAAAGAAAAAAGTTCATCCGGTACAGAATTTTTGGAGAAAGAGAATTCTCGACTAGTTTAGACTTGTTGCTTGGGAGGAATTGGTATGGTAATGTGGAGCGCTAAAAAGAAAAATAGATTAAATGTAATCAAAAAGTGACCAAAAAAGAAACAAATGGCAAAACCCAATTCAATACAGCGTAAATTGTGGAAAAAGGAACACCAAAAATTTAGGTCCGATGATCACACACTATTCATGATCATGCTTTCAGCTGGTAAAAAAGTGAATCATTTAGCATTGCGTTTCAAAAATCTAAATAGTAGGAACAAACCTGTCAAAAACTCTCCAAAAAAATTACCTAATTTCAACAAGCATTGCAAACAGTATTCTCTTTTTCAAGCCAAAGTTATCCAAAGTAGCAACAAAATCATTCTGCTAAAGCCCATTAAAAAAACACCTAATTAACATAAAAATGCTCACACTCAAAAAACACAACCAAAAAGACAATTGAACAAAGTTTATCAAAATTCCTCCGGCTGTCTTTGTCCCAAAGTCCTAACCCGCATAAGTGAACTTAACAAAGACAGACAGTACAATTTCAACAACAACACTCATTCGCTATATCCAAAAACAGAAAATATTTCATGTGCTTTAACCAAATGGCTATCATTTTGTGCAAAGCCGTACACGACTAAACTTCATTGGCAGTCAGCGGATTACCATTTTCCTGACTCATCTCCTCCTTTTGGCTATCGATTTTGTCCCTTGACGATGCGCCGTCGACAGAATTTTTGATAACATCACGATTTTCTTTTGCTTGAAGTCCTAAAAGCAAATATTAGTCAGGAACAGCCCTTGCAACAAAATGAACAACTTTTTTTGGTCATCGAATTTTTGTGGCTGCGCTCCAGACAAGTCAACTTGCCGCGGTAAGTTTGATAAACGTCGCGCAGCAATTGCATACGATCTTCCATCACCTTTATACTCTCATCGAAGCCATCGGCCTTTTCAAGTAAAGTATCTGAAAATTTGCATAGAGATTACCGATGCAAAAATGCAAAAAGCAAACGCTAAAATCACAGCTGTCAAATGTCTCTTTGTGGCCCTCACATTTTTGACGTTATTTATGTATTGTTTAACAACAAAGAAAAATAAATTCAAAAACTAAAGTGCCAGACAGAGCCATGTAACACTTCAGGGTACCAAATAGATAGACATGTTAGCCAAATTTTTGAACAAAATATTCACTCCGTTAAAAAAAATTTGCTCAAAAACCATTTAATAAAAGACCACATATTCTATACGCTTTGCTTAAAAACACATTGCTTATATTTCTTAAAACAAAGTGTGGAACACAAAGCGAAAAAAAAGACAAAAAAATAATATAGCATACCAAGTTCGGAAAGTCCTAAAAATGAGTAACTGGCAAACAAGTGTTCCGCGTCCATCCGCTGCATAACACGCATCCGCACTGCGTGAGAGCTATACGACGTATGCTCTAAAATGCAGTACTGTTAAAACACAGACTTAAGATTGATAAAACTTGCCTTCATAATTGTCTTCGCCACCAGAAGTCTCTGGTGATTTTGAGGCACGACGCCTTGAACTCCGCAAATTGGATGTTCTTAGCTCGGTTGTATTGGAAGGGGTTTGGCTAGCAGCACTATTACCGCACGGCGATTTCGAATGATGGCGACTCAAACTTTTGATCGTTTGAGTAACATTACGCGATTGTTCGCCTCGTTGTTTAGCCAGTGATGAGTGATTTCGAAGCGGTGAGCTCAAAACATTCTTCGACGCTTTTGTGTCGTTCGAAGCAACGGAAGCGCCTATAAAAAATATTAAAAAGTTAGCGGATTTAAAAAAGCACTAATAATATAACTATCATCCTAACGTTTGATAATTGACTTTATAAATAATTTTTTTTTATATTTTTAATGCTTTTAGGCTTAAATCAAGACAATAAACTAAAATAAAAAAACAACACAATGTGCGGAAAAATAGAAAATGTCCAAAAATGCGATAAAAGTAGGAAGCTTTTTTTCAATATTTTTATGAATAATTTGGTGGTTTTATTAAGGCGTTGTAGACAATTGCCTAGAACAAAATAGAAAATAATTACAAATGATAAAAGCATATTGAAAAAAAAAATTATTATTCATACATTCATCGTCGTCATTGAGCGGAGTTTCTGTGAGACGAACCGATGAGTTCTCATCAAAATCTTCAACGGCGCCGCAACTGGACACAGTTGTTAGCGGGCTACTCCGCACCGCCAAAAACATCGAGTCAACCGCATCAACGCTTTCCAAACGTTGCGCAGCCGACGTTGTTGTTGTGCTGCTTTCAGACGGCGCATGTATGACGGTGGTCGTCTTACACTCCAACTTGTCAAAACTTATGTCTTTATGCTCAATAAATTTGCCATCCTCTTTGATGTTGAAAAAATGCTGAGAGTTGTTGCTTTTAGAAACAACAAAAACCGCTAAAAAATACAAATAAAATTATTTAATTATTATACACTGCAAAATCTAACCTTCAGCCATGGTATGGACGGCGTGTTGAACTTCCAATTCAACGTCGATGACAGACTCGCCCTTCAAAGTTGATGACACAATAGGCTCGTTAGTTGAATGCAACACAGAAGGAGCAGTGTGACCAGAAGCGTTCAACGTGACTGGTATAGTGTTTTGGGGTTGTTTTGGCGAAGCAGATAGACTAATCACAACTGAATATGGCAAAACCGTAGTCGGAGGCGACCCTAAATTGAATTTTTTTTTTTAAATTAAGACAAAGTTTACATTTATTTTACCTTCAAATTGAATTGGGAAAGACGAGATCGGCATTGTTGCAGGAGGCAAAGGAGGCGGAAGCAGTATTCCGGACAAAGGAGAATCAAGAGACTGCGAGAAAAAAGTTGAACTCTGCTCTGACGCCGCTTGAAAATCACTTGGCGCGCCATCAAATGCTAATGTTTGATTCAAAATTGCACCGATGTCAGAATTAGTCGACGAAATAGTAAATGTTTGAGAAAAAATACCGGAATTAAAGACATCAGACGAGGTAAACGTTTTTGAAGTTTCTCCCGCAGCATAAATAATTGGTGACAAACTACTGGCGCCAGAAATCTCCAAGTTGGTAGAAGAAATATCTACTTGCGTACGAATTAGCGTATCAGATGGTAACGTTAAAGAGCCGCCGGGCAAGCTTGTGGGCTGTTCAATAGAAGTTTGAGCGCCCGACAACGAAATAGCATTTGACACACTTTCAGCGCTCGACGTCCGCTTAAAGAATAAAATTTAAAAAAAAAGGACATAAGGCACAACTAACCGATAAATGTTGCAGTGATTTTTGCCCGTGCTGCAAGTGCGGGATGATAAATTTAACTAAGCCGCCGCCCGCTGCCTCTTTAGCCATTGTTTCGTTCAATGAGTGTTTGCCAATATTATGCTGCTGGATGTTTGGCGAACGATGATGGTTGTACTGGAGGGGAGAACGCGGAGAGTGGCTACCAAAGTGGGGGCCGGATGAGGTCTGGTCCTGAGTGCTGCCAATAGAAACAGCCAATAAATTTAGTGCTGAAATTGTTGTGGCTGGTGATTTGGTCCGACTCAACGGTGAACTGTATGAGAATGAAGCAGACGCTAGAGACGATGTGCCCATGGCATTTGAGGCGCTAGCCGCCGTCTTTGATCCAGTTGTGTGGTGGTGGGTAGAATATTTAGACAGTAAATAGGAACTGTTGGTTGGCGCGTTTGATGAAAACATGTTCAATCCAGAGGCGGAGGACGACGCCGTTTCAGTTGACGAGGTGGACGACGACTTGCCGCGAGCAGAAGCTGCTGCGCCAACAGCAGCCGCTGCCGAAGAGGAAAGTCGGCGTAGGCGTTGTTGGTCACTTGCTTGAGTGTGAGTGTTAGCCAAAGATGATATTCCTTCAGCGCTTTCGCACCAATCAATAGCGACAGCAAATAATTGAGGCGGTAAGTCATGTGGGATTAATGCTTCCAATGCCATAGTACTCGCTTTATCATCCTAAAAAATGACAAACCAGTCATTAGAACAAATAGGCGTTTAATTATGCCAAAAACAAGTTCTTAAAGGCCATTTTTATTACACAAAATTTTTTTTTAGTTTTCAATTAGTTAGCTATTGAAGGCTCAAATTAGTCAACATAGCCACATAAATTCTTTCAACTTTTATAAATATAGCGAATTGCCCTACCTTTTCGTCAACTCTAATTTTGTAGAGCATAAGCCATTCGTCGTAACGAGAATTCCACCCCAAATAGTGCACAAAGCATTTTGTAGCATTGACCATATTCTTCAACGCGTCCTTTAATTCATTGCCCATATTGCGCAGTGTGATTGAGTCAAGGTTAGTACAAGAGGCATGAGTAATTTTGCCCAACTCAAACGCGTTGACTAGCGATTTGGCAATTTCCGCTAGCGTCGGCTGCTTTACAATGACGATGCGGGCGTCGTAAAAACGCAAATGATGACGAGCGTGCACTTTTTGGCCTTGATAAAAGCGAGTGAATCTGAAATACCATAAAAAATTTGTCTAAATGAAAATTTACATTTGAAAAAAAATTACATATTAGCGTTTGAATGGCCAATATCCTGCTCTTCGACTGCGTGATGTCCCAAAGGAGACCTTACCCGATCTTCTTTTCCCGACGATCCCCGCCTCTGTTGTTTTTGAAGGCGCTTAACAGCTATAAAAAAAGAAAATACAAAAAAAAAGAAGTTTAATTCATACTTTCTTCATCGCTGCTAGTAACAGTCAAATCAGATTCTTGGCTTTCACGTTTTGAAAGCGCTTTAGTTCGCTTGTCTTTGACTTTTGATGAAGCAAAAGAAACTGTCGAATTGCTGCTGCGACCAGCGCTACGGTTCTTACCAAAATCGCAATCCTCTCTAAAATAATTGAACATAATTTCAAAGCATGGAACTGATGGGAAAAATAATCAAATGTTCACCTAAAAATAGGGCACAACTAAAACATTAAAGCATTATTATGAATATTCATAATAAAATTCTTTAAATCTTTAATTAAAAAAAAGTTATTTGGCTTGTTGATTAATAATTTTAAAATTTAGGGACCCAGTGCAACCATCTGCTAAAGCTAGAAATATGTTGTCCAAATACATGGTTTCAAGCAATTCACGCCGTATGTTAAACCAAAGTTCACGTTCAATCTAGACTGTAATGTCATATCGTAGAACACAAATATAAAATTCAGGCGCAACTTAAAAAGCAAAAATATATACAGTCAAACCTCTCTACAAGATACATCCTTAGATTTTTGCAATATTGAAAATTTTTTTGGAGTTTGGCAAAATGTAAACCCGCTTATTAGATACATTCTCTATAAGATACTCCCCCTAGGTGTATTTTATAGAGAGGTTCGATTGTATTGCAAAAAATAGAAATACCGTTTGATTTTTGAAGGTATATAATCGGAAAGTGACAACGTCGAATGTTTTGGTGTCTTTTTGGGATGATCACCACCTGATGATAGAGCTGACTGTGTATTATTTTTAACTTCGCTAGAGGATTCGGCCTTTAAGTTGAGGGACAAACTGGACGAATCCGACATCCCTGATGTAGCAGTGGATGATAAACCGGTCGTTGGCTCAACTTTTACCGTAGCTTCCACTTTGACATCGGCGCCAATTTGGCGTGAAGCGGAAGAGGATTGTAACGAGGGTGTAGTCGCGCGCGTTTTTGGTACAGTCGTTGTTGGTGCTATTGTCGCTAAGGAAATTCGTGGGATCTTAGTCAGTGGGACGTCGATAGAATCCTTCGATGAGGAGCGATGTTCATTTTGAGGCAACTGCTCACACTTCTCCTGCACCGCTCGTTTTTCCTTACGTTTTTCAACGTTTTTTTTCTGCAAAAAAAATTAGAAGGTTACAAAAGGCAAAAAACTACCCAATCTATATCATGGGCTGTCCGAATTGTACGCGAACTCCGCGAAGAGGTAGAAGAAGAGGGTGCACCATTTAGGCTTGAATAGCCCAAATGCTTCATAAACGCTTCAAATTTCTCAAAATACCTAAAAACCGACAAAAGTGCAAAAAAAAAGTGACGCTACAAAAAGTCAACCTTAAATAAGCATTTTTGACAGTATGCGGAGTGGCGCCAGAGCAATCTTCCAAACGTAGCTTTGTCAAAACATGTCTCCATCTGCCTTCTAGAGTCACGCGTTTGTGGCCGCCCAGACGATTAACGTAGTCGTAGAAGCGGTACAAATCAATTTCCTTGCCGCCCAAAACCGGCACTCGATTCATTGGATTGCCACTTTCGTCTTGAAATTTGTAAAAGTGGGCGACAAACCGATCTCTCCTCTCGTTGTAATCATTATCTTCTTCCTCGCTCTCCGATGATTCATCTTCACTAGACGTCTCAGTCCTATAAATGCAGAAAAGTTAGTGTTTAAAAATAATGGAAATCATTTAAAAAAAGTTATTCTGTAATGCTTTTAAAATTAAAAAAAAAGATAATTAATAATAACCAAAGCTATTCAATGGTTCAGAAAATGTATAATATAATTTTTTATTTTCTCATACGTGTTTTAAAATAGGGATGTGTATAAATAAGACTGATCCACGTAAAGGTTAAGCCCAGGACACAAAATATTTAATACACACTAATTTATAAAATTGACTTTCAGATGCCACAAATAACACAAAAAAACGTTATCATACAATAATATATTTAACTTATATAAAGCAAAAAATAATAAAAATTAAACCAACTTTTTCGATATCAATTTTTGCTTTTCCTTTTCTTTTTTCTTCCTCTCCTTCTCTTTATCTTTTTCCTTGTCTTTGTCCTTTTTATTCGGATCGGTTGTCGTTAAAGACCCGCTTGTTTGTTTTCTCTCCCAACTTTGCGGCAATTCATCTAAAGTTAATTGAAAATTGAAGAACCTTAAAAAAATTTCTTCCTTACTTTTTGTTAAATACAAATTTGCGCGCTCAAAAGCAATCTTTAAACATGAGGTCGACGTATCGGTTAATCTTCGGAACTCCACCGGGTTGAATGTCGACAAATGATCCAAATCGGCAACATGGCTAAACCAATTAACATCAATTTACAATTATAATTAATTTCGATTAAGATTAATACATTATTTAGATCTGAAAAATTTGAATCTAAACCATAAGAGTTAAAGTTTTAAGCCGCAATAAATGGGAATTCAAATTTTATTAAACTTATTTTGAAGCGTTTCTGATTCTCTAAAATGAAATTAGTAATTAATATCAGAGCCTTTTGCTGCAATAACTGCATCGAAACGGGGCTGCAAATCGGCAAATGTTAACATACTGTTTAATAAGCATTTTGTTTCATTAGTTTACAAATTGTAGTGAGGTTTTGGTAAACGTTTTGATTAAAAATGTAATAAAAATAATGTATTTAGCAAGGAAAAACTTACTATCTTCCATTTTGAAATATCCGAACGGGAATTTGTCGTGTTCCTAAATTTGCAGCTTGTGGAACTTTGCTATTTGCAGCGTGGGTCTTGTACTCCTTGACAGAAATTACTAAGCCCAGCTGGATACGACCGTCGACTTTTGGCGGCACAAATTCATTTATCACAACAACCGAACCGTTCGGAAACTAAAAAAACGCTTGGTGAAAATAACACGGCACAAAAAAGAACGAATTACTCTTTTATAAATCGTTTTTTCCAAGCCAGAACATTCCGCTATTTCTGAAATGCTATCCTTTTTTTTTTCTTCCGATTTCTTTTCTTTTTTTGTTGAGTCCTTTAAAGCAGAACTGGCGCTCGTACCAGGTAAATTCGACGATGAATTGCTTTTCTCTGATTTATTTTTGGAAAAGGACATCGACCCGGAGATTACACGAGCAGACGGCGGTGTAGTGAAAACATTCGATGCATTTCCTTTTCCTGCATTCGTTGAAGTAGCGGAGCTTTTTGATGCTGCAGAAGTTGTTGTTGATTTTTTCTTGATTCCCAAATTTATTGGATTTGATTTTGACTCATCCGTGGTCGCATTCCTGTAAACCATTTGGCTCAGTAAAACTAATATGCAGCAAAAAATCATATAACCAAATTTAGAATTTAAATAACACCAAAATAAACAAAGACAATAAAAACAAGCAAAACGTTTAATAAGGACGAAAAGTGCAATCATGGGCCAAAAGTTCCATGCTAAATTTTCTAGAACTTAAAATAAATTTTAATAAAAAATGATTACTTTAGCATCAGTAATTTTTGGAATCGATTTACCACTCAATTATACAGAATCTGAAAATAGCTTTTCGCCTAAGCCCACAACTCATTGAATAAATAGTTATTAAAAGCAGAAAAACCTCAAAACTTTTATAATTTGGCAGTTTCTGCATGAAAAAATGGCCATTTATATGTAAATAAAAATAGAAAAAGTTTAACGAAAATAAAAAATTTGTAAAAAAGATCGATTCGGCAAGATATAAGGCTTCAAATCAAAACAAAAAAATATTTTTAAAAATGTAAATTTTTTTATACAAACTTAAATTATTTTTTTTCGGAAAAACAAAAAAAAAGTTCAGCTGTTCCCTTTTCTCAAATTTCTGGATTGTTTCTGCGCGCATCTACCCATTTGTCCATTCATTCTTTCAAATCAATACCTATATTAAAACTACTGCGCTCTCCCTTCACTCTTTCACACCTCTGACCGAAAACAACATTAAATCAGTCATTCAAATTATGCATATAATTTTCACATTAGCACACGTTCTTCCTTACACTTTTCCATTATTTTTGTTCATTCCGTTTCTGCAAAAAATAGTGTTGACAGACTTTTGTACACAATATTAAAAAATGCTTTTCAAGCGTGATGTGATGTATAAAATGCTCTCTATTTTGCAGTAAGCAAAGCGGTGGAAAATGATATCACATGCGCCGGTTGCTGTAGATTTGTAACCATTCCAACTGATTTTTGTATCGGGAAGTACAGTAAAGAAGTTGCTGTCATATGAAAACTTTATGAAAAAAAAGAATTTTACTTTTGCATGTTACGTTTTTTATTTTTTATGCACAAACATTCTTCGTCTTTCAATTTGTTTTCCTTTTTAATTTCTCTACACCACATATACCTTTTAATCCATTTCTCTTTTCTCCTTTCAAAATTGAAAAATAATGAAAATATGCAAAAATGAAAAGAAGTACAAAAACATGCAACCATAATAAATAAAAACATTGTTGTTGGTAAAAAATATTGGAAAAGGGCAGCCAATCGAATGGTCAGTTTAACCGAAATGGCACATTCAATTCCATTACATTTGACAATTAAAGGACAAATTAGGACGACAATAAAACGAGACAAATAATAAGAAAAATTATTTTATACATATACCAAAGAAAAAGGAAAACTTTTTTTTATAGAAATATTTTCACTTTTTTTAAATTTGCCAGAAAAGCCAAAAGAAAAACTTACGTCCTCTTTTCGGTTCGATCACCTCCGGTTAGACTGATTTGACCTAAAACATTAAAAATGTTACCTAACATTTAAACAGCTAAAATACTTATGTTGAAAACATTTGGAAATGATAAATGTTCAAATTATACATTGGAATCAGATAAAATCTATATTTGTTAAAAACTATTGATTCTAACCATTAATGCACAAAATCCGGTAATAACGCAATAACAATTGTAAAAAACAATGGAACAAAAGTCGCACATGTCAAAGCTAGATATTTTTGCTTTAAATCATTAAAAATTGTAAATTTCGTTAGAAATTAAAATTATACTCAAAACAATTTTGATATTGTAGACATAACCAAAATAATAATCAATATTACCGTAATCGCGTTACAGTTATGAGCACCACTAAAAATTGTAGAGCAGGTTCAGCCACAGTATTATGGACTGGAGTAATATTTTAAAATTTGTAAAACTTCATAATTCGTGTTTTACTAAAAGAAAAAACATACGGTGAAATTCAGGTTTTATTTCTTCTGCAGCGGCGGCGTCTTTCAATTTTTGAGTAAACTTTCTCCGCAAGACCTTCTCATCAAAGTCGTTGTCGGACTCAATTCCACTACCTTCGGACATAGAGTTTGACTTTACGCTACCGTCAGCACTATTTCTACTTTTACAATTCAACGCACCAATGCGCCTAAACGTTTAAAACTTATTTATTCGGAAAAACGACAAGCAACAATTTTGTAAAAGACAAAAAACTAACCTTCCCGATGCCATCACAGAGCTGGAGCGGGGCATAATAAGCGCCCGAGTCGGTGTCGGCGAGTCACCATTTTTCAGAGCAGCAATTGCGCGCGTCGCCGAGCGAGTTGATGCTATTCCCTTTAGCGGCGTGACGCTGGAACTTCGGCGAATGGACCGACGTAAGGAGGACGGCGAGCTATGAGACACAGACGCAGAATTTATAATGTTGTCATCATCACCACTTGATGCGGGTGCTTTACGTCTAAAAAATTGTTATAAAACAAGTCAAAAGCCCAACAAAAAAAACAAACTTCAAAACTTTTTTCTTGTCTCGACTAATCGAATTGGCAAACGAGTCCGGATGATACAGCGGCATTGTGTCGAGGTTGACGGCAGAGTCAAAATGTTTGCCTCCCTTCAAACAAACCTGCGTCCTCCTTAAAACACGCTCATCGCCGTCATTAAAAACTAGAAACAAAAAAGTCAAAATTCATAAAAAAATATCAAAAAATTCGTACCAACTGTGTATGTGCTGCAATCCTTAATATATTGAATAGTGCCTTTGTGGACTGTCTTTCCTTGAACAATCTCGACCAGCTGATTTAGTTCCAGTTTTCCGCGAATATTTGAATCCTCGACAGTAATGTTGCCAAACGGCGCTTCTTTTAACAAGACCTTCAAATGTGTAAAAAATTCGTACAAAATGTGAAAAGCATTAATAAAAAAGTACCTTGCATTTTACAGATTTAACAATTTTCTTGACTTTGGATTCACAGAAAGCGCCTTTGAACTTGGCGCTCACCTCAGTCCCTACGACAAGAAAAGGTGGATCGTCTGACTAAAAACGTTAAAATAGCAAAACCAAATGAATTTTATTTGCGACATTGCTCTATTCATATCATTAGGACAATAAAAAGGACACAAGTCAACTGAATGAAAGTATTCAAAATTTGAAAGAAAGTGCAATCTCGTTTAATATAAATAAAACATTAAAATAATATTAAAAACTATAATTTGAACTAACTAACAAAACTAATCAAGCTAATGGCTGACATAATTGTTAATAATTTTTTTTGATGACATAATTGTTAATAATTTTTAGGTGTAATAGTCAAATGTCAGAACCAAGCTGCAAAAATTAGAAACGGGAACAAATTATACAAAAACAACAAAATAAATACATTATACATATTGCAATACAAAAATATCAAAGTAAATGTTAATCGACTTAGAAAGCGAAAACTTAGCATATTCCTTTATCAAAAGACTAAATGGCTAACAAATAAAACATAAGCAAAGACGATGACTTTACTAAAAAAACACATACCTGCATTCGTAGCGGACAACAACTAAACACTCAGAACAGAATGTCTTAAAAACAAAATTCAATTGCAATCGTCAATGGAGTCCTTGCGATCGGAAATTTTATTGCTTGATTTTTTTGACTCTTTTTTTTGCAAAGCTTTGAAGAAAAAAATATTCAAAAATTTTAGAAATAAACAAAAAAAATTTCAAGTATTTTGTTGCAGGACAAAATCATGTTCTAAATTTATTATTGTTTCAGTTTTCTTTTTCAGTTCACTTTATCAAATTGAATTCTTATTAATTTATTATGTTATTACGCTAAGCTCGTTAAACTTTTTTTCATTTCTACCATTTTTCTTACTTTCACTTTTCTTTCGTTTGATGAAAGGTTAATACGCGAAGATAGTATTTTTTTTTCGGCAAGTTCAATATGTTTACAATATTGAACAAAATAATATAAACCTTTTTGCATTAAATAGAAACGCATTTCACTAAATAAATAACAAATTTTTGCTCAAAAGTGATATTTCTAAAAGTAACTTTACAATTTGGTGTTTAAACTTTTGGTTCTTTCAATCTGGAAAGATTTTATTCACGACTATTCTATTTTTTAGGCTACAAAGCCATACAATATTTAAACACATTTTTAGAAAGAAAATATTGAAATGACGCTTTTCTCATTGATTACTACACAATTAACTATAGGTTTAACAAAGGAGCTCTTACAGCCTCGGTTATATTTGATTTCATGCAGAAGAGGACATTTCCATTCCTATCACAAGTATTGTCAGTATTTCATTTTGTCCAACTTTTCAAGGGTTACCCAAATTTAATGTTTTAATCACAAAATGTGAAAGTTAAGCTTTATTTTATTACGACATATTAAAGAAAATGTGCATAACACATCCGGAGATGAAATTGCCAGTCGTTGTGATTATATGAACATTAATTAGTTAAGCTTTATTTTTTCAACATTTTAAATCATAAAAATTAATTCATCTACAAAAATAGAAAGAAAATTGATTAATCTTGAATTTTTGTTTAAATAAAAATCCTAAATTCGTTTAACCCATCAAGTAATCAATCTTTTCAGTAGCTATGATAATCCTGTCGTATGAATGTAAAAAATAATTAACAAATATAGTATCGACACAAATTCATCTTATGGTTGAAATTTAATGATTTGTGTCTGGACTGCTGTGTTTGCAGGCACTAATACGAGGAGCGGTGAGCGCATATACCTGATATCTTGCCAAATTTATACCTCAGCCGACAGCTAACATAACGTTTTTCTTAAATTAAAAAAAAATCGCCCAAATTATGACATTTGTGTGAGCAAAATGGGGTCCTGGAGTTTTTATAACTTTATAGATGTTAATGACAAATTCATTTATGTGAATATTACGGTGTAAAAGAAAGTGATATAGCATTTCTTCATGTGCGCCTTCGCATTATTATTTATACTATAGATTAGGTTAGTCTTAGTATGTATAATAAATTTTGCAAAATGATCATTTTTCCCTGTTCAATAGGATTTGAATCAATTCTTCACAATTATGGAAATAGCGTTTTAAATTTAAATTTGGCATTCTGCCACCAAAAATTTTAATTATTTTAAATTTTTATGATTTTACGCAATTTGGAGCTTTCATTTAGAAAACTAGTCGGGAAATTTTGTTTTTTTTTCCTGTATTAAACTTTTTAGGAATTTTAGGTATTTTTGGGAACCCTTGGGTAGGCCTATCTAATGGGGCTTACCTGCAAAAATATTTCCATATTCTCAAGAAAATTTTCATTGCTCCTCAATGATGTGCTAGGTGTTTGATATATCGAAAATAGAAAGTGTTCAAGCAAATTTGAATTTTTACTTTGCCAATAGTAAATGTAGTCTGTTACCCATATAGTTTTACACACGTAGAATCGTTTTTTTTTTAATTTTTAAACATTTTTTAAATTGAGTGTAGAGGAAATTTATTTGTTTTGGAAAATTATAAACGCTTTGAAATTACGCTACTAGTGCATACGAATTTTTAATAACAAAATTTTTTTAAAATGCTTTGCTTAACATGGCTAATAATCTGATAACCATTTGTATTTTGTAACTGTTGTTTGAGCTTAGTTTATACATACAATTTTTTGTATTTCAGTAACAGTATAGGAATTTTAGATTTTTGCAAAAGATGTCTGCTGAAGAGAAAGAGAATGAAGAAAAACCGAAGGATTTGCCTTACGCCGCCGAATATGCAAAAAGTGGAAGAGCAAAGTGTAAAGGATGCAAAGAGCTAATTTTAAAGGTATAAATGTGCTTTTATATTTATTTGGATACAAAAGTAGAATATTGGATAATGCGTTCTTGTATTACGGCTAAAGCATATTAGTGAATGCTACTCAGAAGAACAGTTATACTGCGTTTGGTCCAAAATTAAGTTAAAACTGCTCATTTTATAATAATCGCTTTTTGAAAGTATTGTTAAGCTTCTGTTTATTTTTTTTGATATGCCTAAAGGGGCTTTGGTTATTTCTGATTAATTGGAGAAGTTTTTTTTGTAATTATTTTTTTCGAATTATTGTAGAACCAAATAATCATTCTCCCATGTTTATCTACTTTTTTGTATTATTTTAAAATTTTTTGATTTTAGGACAGTCTGCGAATGGCTGTGCGATTTCCGTCACATTTTTTTGATGGAATGCAAGAGAATTGGTATGGCTTTTATTTTCTTCATATATTTTTGATTGGATCGTTGACGTATCGATTGATAACATCAAAACTTTAGTTGAGATCTCTTTGCAATTGCTCGATTTGACATATTATTTTTTTTTTAAATTTTTGGGTGAACGTATGATTTTGTGGAGTAGCGTAGTTTTTTAATTGGTAACTTTGCTTAGTATTTTTTTTCAATTTACAACTGCAAGCAATAAGTTGCTCGTTTAAATTTAAAAAATACATTTCAGGCACCACTTTGATTGTTTTTGGAAGAAAGCACGCAAAAATGACATTAACGAGGCATCAATTAAAGGAATGGAATGGATCAAGTGGAACGATCAAGAATTGATTCGCCAACGAATTGCTGACTTACAAAGTATTTTTACCTTTTTTATTCATTTGTTAGCATTTGATTTTAAGCAATGCCCGATAACTATGGCACTCCTAAGTCGGCCATTCCAAAAGTCGATTGTGCCAAAACATCTGCGGGTAAATGCTTTAAATGCAAAGAACGAATTGAAAAAAGCGATGTGCGCATTTCTTTCAAGGCGTCTTATTATCATCTTAAGTGTTTGAAAGAACTGAATGTTATGACTGCAGGCGGGGATAGGTATACATTTAATAGTTTATTTTTTTCGTATTAGTTTATGGCTTTTAGCATTTCCGGTTACGAGCTTTTGGACGACAAAAACAAGTCAAAGCTAGAAAAAGTGTTTCCAAAAGCGGTTAAAGAAGAAGAGTAAGAACTTTTTTTTATTATGTTTGTTACATAATTTATACAATGCGATTGAGATGTCATAATATTAAATAACATTTATAATACATATATTGCGTAATGGAGAGACTAATCCTGTAAATAATTAATTGATAACGCAACTAAGCCGGCCGTAGATACTTATTTTAAATTATTGGTAAATATGGAAAAAGGGTGTTGCGTTTTATTCTACTTTTGCAATATATTTTGCTAATTAGAAATGTACATCTTATATCCTGGAAATATGCTTTTTTGACTTATGTATTAACACTTAAACATCCCGTATTTTCTTGTTGGTTTCACTGCAGTGTATATAAGTCTAATATCAAATTTCAATTTATTTCTCTGTTTGGTTATTTTTGTCATATTATTTTAGAAAGCCCAAGCGTAAAGCAGACAACACGGAAAATCGAGAAAATATATACGACGAGGCTGGCCCTTCTATGACCAAAAAGGTTAAGATCGAAAACACTGTCTTTGGAGAAGACACCAAGAATCGAAAAAAACTAAAAGTGTTTTTTTAGCCAAAAAAATTCCTCTTTCTAATACATTCTCTGAAATTTTAGAAGCAGTCTGAAATTCTTTGGGCGGCGCGCGAGGCCTTCAGCAAACAATTAACGAAAGATGAGATTGAAGAAATTCTTTTGGCCAACGGCTATTTTAAATACAAACATGAGGGTTTGGATAAGGTATGACATTTGGCTGCATTTCTGTGCCAGTTAACACTCAATTATTGTTGGTGTTTAGAGGTTGGAAATACTGGCGGATTGTGCGGTATTTGGCGTTCCATCTCGTTGTCCCGAATGCCCAAACGGAATTCTGAAATTCAGGTATTGTTGTTTGATTTTTTACTGAAAATTTTTTGCTTGCGCCTTGTGTCTCTTATGGCGTATTCTTTAAGTGGTTTACTCTATATTGACTTTTATGTATACTTTGATCCTTTAATCTTTTTTTCTCCCTTCTATTTTTTTTATTTTTCGTCTTTCTTTTTTTATTATTATTTTAAAATGCCAAAAAATAATTAATGCAGCTTTTGTTTCCTGTTTTCTTTACTCAAATATTAAAGCATTTTTCACAACTTTTCATTTTATATTTTTGCTTATACGTATAATTTTTTAGCTCGTCTACTCACAGCTACAAATGCACTGGGTTTTTGACTGAATTTACACGTTGTGCGCATTCTGTCAAAGAACCTCAGCGATTACCGTTGATAATTCCAAAGGCTTTACGGAAAGAACATCCTTTTTTAAAGGAGTACAAAACGCCGGTATAAATTTTTCCTTAAATTGTTTGAAAAATATATTTGAAAGCCTTAATAAAGTTTGTATAACTTTTGTAGCATCTCTCCAAACGCTTTTACTCCGAAAAGATTGAACATGAGAAGGTTATTGCTGAGCCAGTAGCATTCAAACGCTTAAATCCAGCCACTTATAATAAGCCAGACGAAGGTATTTTTTTTATTTGTTTAACTTTTTCTATTTTTTTTTGGGTATTTTAGATTCTAAAGCCAAGAGCAGCCGTATGGTTGTCAAATTTGGTTGCGCCGTCGACGTCCACTGCGACGTGGTGTCAGTCACCCACGTATATATTGACTCATCGAGTAATTGTTTTAAAATTTCATTTATCGTTTTTTAATTCAATTATTTGTTATAATTTTAATTTTTTTTTATTATATTACAAGTATTGTGTAAGATTACTTTGCTTATAGAAGAGCCGTGGCAGGCTACTTTGGGCTCAACCGATGTGGAAGCGGGGCGCAATTTGTTTTATAAACTTCAACTGTTAAAGCACGACGATAAGAATAAGTTTGTTTTTTTAAGTTTTCCTATTGCAATACCTGATTTTCTTTGATTGCGTTAGATAAGTTATTGGCTTGTTTCATTATTTTAGATATTAATTTTGGTTTTTTTTTAGGTATTACTTATTTCGTATATGGGGTCGAATTGGCACAAGCTCGGGCGGCACAAAACTTGAAGAGTTCGGCTCGGACGTCGAAGAGGCAATGCGAAAGTTTGAAGAGTATGTTTTAAAACGTTTGATTACAGTCCAATGTGCCTTGTTGAGTATTTTTTAGATTGTTTTTGGAGAAGACTCGAAATGAATGGAGCGATCGTCACTGTTTTAAAAAGCATCCGTTTGGCCTAAATATGATTGAGATGGAGCGTTTGTCTGATGTATGTATTTTTTATTTATTTTTTAAATTTTAATTTGCTTTTGAATTTGTTTTATATAAATATATTATTTTATTCATTTTCTGGCTAAGCGCTAATCTATGTTTAAAATGTTTTATTTCCTCTTAACTAATATCCATAAGCTCGTTTTATTGACTTAATTCCTTACTTAATTTAAATTCAGTTTTATTCCTATTTAGTCCAGGCAGTTGGAAGACCGTCAGTGTTGATTCCCAATTTCAATTTTAACATTATTTATTTGTTTTAGAAGCCGGACGTCGCAGAGAAGTTGGATGTGGAGAAGTCAACTTCACTCCTCCACTCTTCAATAAAAAAGCTGATTGCGCTGATTTTTGATGTAAATGTGATGAATGATACCATGAAAGAGCTTGAGGTAAAGATGAAATTATTTATTCTTTTGTTTACTGCATTTTGAATATGGTTAAATGTCAGATTAAAAATGGTTTTTATTTAAGTTTGGTAAAAACCAATGGTAATATCTACAATATGACCAACCATAGCTATTTTTTTCCATGACTGAGCTGTTAAGAAAACAGTAATTAAATCAATTTGACATATGCACATTAGTTTTGCTAATGTAAACTCTTTTTACTTTTTTTTTTCTTAACCGATTAATAATGAATTAATTAGTAACAATTTTAGATTAATTTGGATAAAATGCCGCTGGGAAAACTGTCACGAAACCACATTTTGCGCGCTTATCAAATTTTGACTAACGTCCAAAATGTATTATTTTTTCGTTTTCTTTTTAATTTTTTTTGCAATATTTTTGCGCCCAATTTATTATTTTACTATACAATTTTTTAGGTGCTTGACAGCGATTCTTCAGACCCTCAACATGTGAAAATACAATGTTTGGATGCATCGAATCGTTTCTACACATTAATTCCGCATAATACCGGCTTCAAAACTCCTCCGATTTTGAACAACATAGATATTATTCGGGTTAGTTTTTTTTTAATTTATTTTTAAGTCATAAACCAATTCGATTATTTATGTTGTGGATTGTGCAAGATTAATTTGGTGATTCAGTTTCGACGTAAATATTTTTTGTAGGCAAAAACGGCGTTGTTGGACAATTTATTGGACATTCAATTTTCTTACAGTTTGATCAAAAATGAAGCGGAGGACGGCGGCATAGATATAATTGACAAACATTACAATGTTCTTAACTGCGGGATTGAGGTATTATTTTGCTTTTGTTTGCCATAGATTGGATGATGGTTACTTGGGTTTTAATAGTTGCGCTTAAAAATTGTGCATTTGTTTGCCTTTGTCTAAAAATCATTTCATTTTTTTCTCAATTTTGTGTGTTAATTTTTAATTGTGTAAAGGTTGTTGAAAGTGGATCCGATGAATACAAATTTATTGAAGAGTACACGAGGAATACGCATGCTCCCACACACGACTCATTCAAACTGGAAATTCTTGATGTAAGTTTTTTTTACAATATTGTTTATACTTTTGTAAAGCCCTTTTGCACACTCTTCCATTTAGATATTTAAAATTAATCGGGAGGAGGACGCAAAACGTTTTAAGGCCGATATTGGCAACAGATATTTGCTTTGGCATGGCTCACGCAACACAAATTACGTGGGTATTCTAAATCAGGGCTTAAGAATTGCTCCGCCAGAGGCGCCTGTGGTAAGCATTTGAAATCGATGAAATATGTTTAAAGCGAGATGAAAGCTTTCAAATTTAGAATGGCTACATGTTTGGAAAAGGTATTTATATGGCGGACATGGTGAGCAAATCCGCCAATTATTGCAATGCCCACAACTCAGACGGCCTTTTGGTGTTGTGCGAGGCGGCACTGGGCGAAATGCAAGAGCTTTACGCAGCAAAGGACGTTCGTAAATTGTCGAAGGAAAAGAACAGCGTAAAAGGTAATTTCTTCGTTTTTTTCGTGGAAGCACACTGTTCGCTAAAGGCATTTGTTGTCTTATAATAACCTTTTTTAAAATAAAATAACTTTGAACGGCGAGTTGTAAAACAATTTCCGGCGTTTTTCCTCATAAAGAATGTTCATACAATTTCTTTGTTGCATGTTTGATTTTAGGCGTTGGACGGACAATACCGAATCCGGAACACTATTATGTGACCGCAGATGGCATAAAAATTCCGTATGGTAAACCAATTAATCAAACTACTCCCAAAAACAAGAATTTTTATCTTCTTTATAATGAGTAAGTTTTGAAAATTTTTGACTAAATTTGGAATGCAATGGACCTAAAATTGTTTCCTAAAAAAGTATGCTGTCATTTAAAATTGTTTTTGAATGCATTTAAAAAATAAGTAAATTAAATAATAAAAAAAGCATATTTATTGTAATTTAAGCATTTTCAGATATATTGTCTACGACGAAGCCCAAATCAAAATGAAATATTTGGTACGCGTCAAATTTATTTCTCAAATGGACTTTTAAATATTTTCTAAAAAATTGGATTTACCGCTTTACGTTTTATACATGTCTATAATCTTCACCTGCTTTATTATTATTGTCTTTCTCTCCATTTTAAAGCTTTATAATTTTATTATTTTCATTTTTAATTTTAGTGAAATAAATTTAATAATTTTATTGACTTTGAAGTCCTAAATCCAATACATGTTAAACAATTCAGGCTTTCGATATAAAAATTAAATAGCCTGTATATAAAGTATTAAAAAAAAATATTCGATAACTTTCGTGTACTTTGCTTTTCAACTGTTTTTTTTTAATTAATTAGTTGCCAGAAATCTTTATATGCTAATGCCTATTCAATTTTCAGGATATTTATCGAGTCTAAGACTAATCTGTAGCTTTAGCTTTAGGGTTAGGCTTTTTCAATTTTTTTTTCTAGTTTTGATTTTTTCCTTGTTTTCAGCATTATTGCATTTGCAATCCTATTATCGTTCAAATTTAGATTATTCCACTGTTAATTGTTTTGTTAATAATCTTTCAACGGCATCCTCGCTGAAAGTTGAAGAATGTCTTAATGTCTCAGTGTTCCTTGTTAGTATTTTAGTCTTGGATGTTGTGCACATCAATGCTTCACCCGGCGGGCATACTGAAGCTTTGCTGTGTCCAACAATTTTAAAACGCCTGTATTTACAAAACTCGAGTGTCTGCTTATAGTTAACCGTACGAACAATGACAGCTTTTCTTCGGCTTTTGTTTGATCAATTTGACCTTAGTTATGCCTTACTCTCTTTTTATTACTTTAACTGAGTAACAAATTCAAAGAAACATTTAACAGATAGAATTTAAAGGAGAAACTTAACAAACTTAACGGAAATGTAATTGTTGCAAAGAGAAAAACCAAAAAAAAAACTCTATTTTATATTACAATATATTTACAATTTTACATTTAATTTGAACATAATTTTGTACAGTTACAAATTTTTTATGCATTGACCTGTATTGGTCGCATGATAACCAATACAGCAAGCGCCTTCAACATTGTTTACATCATTTTGTGTGCGCCAATGCACGCTAATTGTCAGCAGGTCTGGGCTACAGGTAAAAGTAAATCGTCTAAAAAAAATATTTTTTATTTATGTTATCATCGCAAAGTAAACAAAATTTACAAAATGAAAACAGCTTTAATTTAGTTACATTAGTTTTTTTTTTATTAAAGGAGTATTTGTTTGGCTTTTCTTGCGAAATTTTTTACCGCAAAGTTATTAAAAACGCCTTGGTGCATAAGCAAATTATCAACTTGGAGTAACAACGTAAATGTTGAATTTCTTAGTAAACTTGGGAGGCCATTGCCTGCTTATAGGAGGTTTTTGGCTAAAAGCGTTAAGTCAATTTGACTGTTGCTAATTTAAAATGTTGCCATTGGCATTTGCAAGTATTCATGAAGTCAAACTAAGTTGATAAACATTTTAGCCGTGTGCATCCATTGGAAGTAGCATTAAATTATCTTATTATCTCATTTTTTTTATTAATTGTGTTGTCTTATTGACATAAAGGTATATAATAATGTTAAACTGAGAAACCTTTTGTTTTACAATTGTTGTCTAATTGATTTTTCTTACCTTTCACAATATTCCCTGGCATCGTTGATTTGTTCTTCACTATTTACCAAGAAGTCGATTGATTTTGCCAATTTGTTTTTTTGTAAAACCGGCAACTTGTGTTGCTCATTCTGTTTTGAGTCTGACTTTGTTGTGTTATTTTGTGTAATTTGTTTGTCAAACAACCGATTCTGATATTTAACATCTATGAATTTTTAAAAATATTATACCTATTTGATATTTAGGTTTGTGGCAACGTAATTGCAAAGCGGCTAAAGGAACATTTTTTTAAATGCCTTTTACCTCTAGAGGTACAGTTGTATTGTCAAATAGCATTAATAAGAAAGTTTAAAAATCGTTTGACAGCTCTGGTTTTTGCCTAAAATTTACAAAATTAATACCGCTATTAGATTCTGTTTCAAGTTGGTTTAGGATGCCACAGGGTAACAATAGCCGGCCAACGCATTTCTTTTTACTTTTACTTCTCCATATAGGACAAACTTGTGTATTGCAAGCTGTCACACCGCGTTCTGATCCACTAAAAAAACTTGAGTAGTAGAAATATACTTATCTTATTTAACAAAAACACACTCACTTGCAATCTTGAACAGCGCTTAAACAGGTCCGGAAGCGTTGACGTTTCCCACAACCTCCGCATGATTCAGAGCACGGTCCAAAGTCTACACATTTTAACAAAAAAAATAGATTCGTTGCTTTTTAATGTGTAATTGTGAAAAATACCTCCCCAATCACTCCAACCACCACTCAAATGTTCCGTCAAGGGTTTTTCCTGAAAATCAATTATTAGTAAAATATTTTCAGCGGTAAATATTTTATTTCTTTAATGTAAAAAACGTACCGTGATTAATTTGCTGTTTTCACTTATTGAACTATCAGCTAAAAAATTTCATTATAAAACTTTATTTAAAAGTGAACTTGTGATTTGGGAATTTGAATAAATGGGGATAGTGCTTCCATTTGTGTCCGAAAAAAGTCCAGACAGTTTTTTTAGTTCAGGCTTCAATTTATTTTACAGCCTCATTTGACAATAATTTTGGAATCAACAAAGTAGTTTTAGTGTCTCTGTAGATTATGCTTTGCTAATGTTAAAAATTATGTGTGTTAAAAAAAAATCACTAATACTCATTTTGGACTCAAACGACAGTTCTATGTGCCTTACTGTATATTAATGCTTTTTTTTAGAATTAAAACACATTTTTCTACAAATACTTTCAATCGTCGGAGGCAATTTAAACAAACCAAACATACTTTATACATAAAATAAGCATTAATATACCAGTTTTATAGGTAAGCTTAAAGCCGAAGTAGCGCTCATCGTAGCCTGGTTCATAAACGCTATGAAAAATAATCATTACATCATATGTTTCTGATATAATTAACGTTTTCGGCATTTTGCAGCACAACCGGGCACCTAAAGTAGTTTTTAATTAAACAAATTTTCAGCGACTCATTTACCTGTTGTAATTTTACTTTTCAAGTATTTAATTTCCACATATGAAGTACACACGTCTCTACAAGGAAAATTTAAATTTTCAATTACTATTTCAATGCGATTTGTGCTTGACGTCTAAAAAAAATTGTTCAAACATATATGTTGAATATAAATATAAAAAAAAAATATTACCTTTAATCGATAATAACAATCAAAATTGCCAGACATTTTTGGGTTTTGCAGAGTTGACCAGAGATTGTTAGCAATAAATTCACCACCCTTACATTCAATTAAGTCTAAAATCATTTGTGTGTATGCAAAAATTAATACATATTGATAATACAAACTCAAATATTGAATAATTAAACGTTTCCTACTAAATATAATTAGTTTTTTCTGGTCCCAAAAAACTTAATACGAGAAGAGCAAGAAAATAAAAAAGTTTATTTACTTACTTTATATCACTTTACTAAAAATGTTAGGGTTTAATTAATTTCTTGTCAAAACTGTACGAATGTACAATACTTTACCCATTAACTGTACAAAACCCGCAAATAACAAAATTTTTAGGAACCGTATAAAAAATATTGACTTGAATAAATTTTTATAATAATGTAAATATTATAATTGTTGTTGTTTGATTTTTAATATAAAAGAATTGTTTAGATAATTTTTTAATATGCTGCCCAAATTCCTAAACTAAATTTGAATATAGTTATGAACGTTGTAATCTTTTAATTTGCATAAATTTAGTTTACTTTTTTCCATCACATCATTGCAAAGTTTTCCGGCGTAACCTTTTGGGCATATGCACTGCTTGCAATTGTTTGGATTTGTATAACCGTCATTCATGCACGGTAATTTAGTCGTGCAAATGTCTAAATTTGTAAATCTAAAGCTTTATTATTGTTTTTTGCCTATTGCCAAGAACATGAAATTACACTAGTTGTTCATTTTTTAAACAAAAAAAATTTAAAAGCCAAAATGTTAGCCTTTGAAGCAGTTATATAAATCTATTTGATGCATAATTTGTTAGCAAGCAAACAAAACAATCTTTCAGAAGAATTAAATTGGAAAAAAACTAGTTTCGTTCTTAAACATTTAAGAAATGACCAATGGTTGGTTAAATCAATAATAACAAAAAAAACTATAATTGTACAAAACAAACATATTAACTCAAGCCTGAGCTATTTTAGCAATACAAAACACTTTTTTTTTTGCTTTAAATAAAATTTTCTTAAAAATATCAACCTGAACAATAGTAAAGATTTAATATTTTGACATCCTTGTCTGCCATTTTATCACGTTGTCCCAGCGTGTGTTGATACAGTGATTTTTTTGTCGATATTGTCCGCCTAAAAAAAATTGAATTTCTGTTATCGAAAATTGTTGTTTCTATTCACTGACATATTATTGCGAGAAAATGCTTTAGAGCTGTAGTGCATGACACTGCCAATGTCATACGGTTGTTCGTAATTGTTGCTGTCTGACGTTGTTCGTTTTTCAAAATTATTTATGTACTCCTAGAGTTTAGTAAAAATTAGCTTTAATTTTAACTTGTAAAGACAAAAAAAAAGTACAAAAGCAATGTTTTCTACATTAATATGAATGTGATTATCTCGATCCGAACGTGATTGCTCGTGCCATAAGCCGAGTGTATGCAAGATCTCGTGTTGAATAGTTCCTACCTGTAATCAATCATCTTTTATTGCTATAAAATATTTCAAAAAAACATCTATTTCTGGATAGTTTTGTTTAACCGGACAATATGTAGACACTCTCCTTATGTGCCAATAAATAAAACAATAAATGATTTTAACGAGTAAGAAATTTTAAGTTTAAAACATGCTTACAATTCCTAACATTTAGCTCTTATGCTTAATTTAATTTAACAGTAAAAAATTTGCCTACAGTCGATTTGCACCAAATTATATTCTTATTCAAAATATACAGTGGTATGCAGGTCTTTATTTCCTTAGTTTTACATAATTATAATATTAACGTTATGCTACCATACTGCAGCCGTTTCCGATTGAAACAGTCTGCCGCCCACCTAAACGACCAACGTTTGAGTAACAGCCTGTACCGTCGATAAATTCAATATAGTCGATTTGATCCAATTTTTCAACTACATTCAGAAATCGAAGGCATGTTTGATTTTCGAGGTTTTGTAATGCTAGTTCAATTTTGGCTTGCCATTCAGCTAAACTATACAATTAAACATTGCTAATATTATAAATTATAAATTATTGTACAAAGTTGTTTGATTGTCACAAAAAATATTCAATATTAAACCGTTTGTGCTGCTAAAGGTATATGGGATAAACTTCCTATCCCAATTGTGCACAATAGAGAACGCTTGCCTTCTTTGACGTTCATTCCTCGATTTCTTTAAATGGCCTAAGCAAAAGACAATTATTAGTAAAAATGCAAGCACACCATTTTCTTATTATTTAGCAAAAAATGTGACAAAGTGCATAAATTTTGCAATTCCCATTCTGTATTTGTAATAGGAATACGCTTATGCCGATATATAAACTTATCGCTTATTACTTGAACTCAAGCTTAGCATTGGGCTATTATATCCTTTAATTTTTTCATACGGTTAAATCTGAACTTTTGGCTTCAAATGTGAAAACACTTATAGTAACTAGACCTTTGATGTCAGCAAGAATTGCCTTGGCTTGCGGTAGAGTAAGCTTAATGTCTTCTTCAAAAAGTCGATCCTTAGTGTGTTTAGCATATTCATCGTATTGTATCTGATCATGTCGTGTCTTCTAACAACCAATATTATAGTATATGATATTGCTTCAAATCAGACAAACCGTATGGTAGGGCATTCGAAAATGTTTAGCTGACTCAATTTGCATTTCATCCATCAATGCTTGAACTGCCTCATTATCATTTTCAAATGTATGCACAGACTAAACAACTTTTTATATATGGTCCCACAGAGTTAAACAAACAAAAATATACTTGAAAACATTGTGCAGTTAATAGGAATA
This sequence comes from Drosophila nigritarsus, assembly GCA_035044305.1. Lineage (NCBI taxonomy): Eukaryota > Metazoa > Arthropoda > Insecta > Diptera > Drosophilidae > Drosophila > Drosophila nigritarsus. Next base: position 54,459 of record JAWNMF010000579.1, read on the forward strand.
ATGGTAAAAGTCGTATTGGCATTTGAGCCGAGACAAAATTCATTATATTTGTGTACAGCTTTTGTTTAAAACTACAATTTATTTGTTTTAAATGAAATGTGTGTTAGCAATTTTTTTTCACTAACGCAAAAGAATGGCAACAAAGAAAAATTAATTTGAATATTTTTGATAATATTGCTGATACTGAAAAACATTGACAGGTTCGTATGAGCGTCACCAAAATGACTATTTGCCAAGCGGACATTTTCCCGGAGCTTTTAAAAATATTCTTTTAAATTTGTTAATTCAAGATTGTAAAATTTCGACAATTGGAATAAAAATTGCAAAAAATAAAACAAAAACAAATCAGTTTGGCAAAAATTATTCATTAAGGTAAATTCCAGCAAAATAACCACTGTCAAAAATTCTTAGTTCTTGCAAGAAAGCCGATTGCTCTTTATATAACATTTCCTTCTCTTTTTGAAAATTTTAATGTCTGAGTCAGACGCTAAAAATGACCTTGCAAATGTTATAAATATAAATTATATGCTATATGTAGACTTTGTCGCTAAAAATATTATGACAAAAAAGCCGAACTTGTAATATAAATTTGCAATAACGAAACCGTGAGTAATTTCCGTATTAGACATATTGCCCTTTTGTCACTATAAAAACGCTAATTTTAATGAAGTCCATGATACAAGCACTTTTAGATGTAAAAAAGTGTATTTTTAAAAATCTGTAATTGCAAAATTTTTAAATTTATTGTCAAAAATTATGAAAGTGAAAAATAATTCATCAAAACCATAAAATGTACAGAACAGCTGCTATAGAATCTTGCATTACATAATTACAATGGTTGAAAAATTTTAAGATATTAACCGAATAACTATTTATTGTTGGTGATGCATTGGCCAGACTTGCTAGGGTAATATCCAGCGCAACAGATTTTATTGATTTTACCCAACTGTTTCAGATTATAAATGCCCTTCTGGAATGGCGCACTCGCACAATTGTATTTGGCATTTCTGTAAAATTAATGTCAACAATTAACAGATCTCTTTGAAACGGTAAAAAATATGTTATTGGCACACACATTTAACAAATTTAAAACGTGCTAAAGCAGTTCTTTGGCATAGTGTCAATTTATACCCAAAAACATATCTAAAAAATTTTCAACCAATAAAAAAAAAATTTTTTTTTGAAATTTTTTTGCTAAATTTGGTCAAAAATGGGTTAATAAAAATATTTTTGCATGTTTCTTTCAAATGGGAAAGAAATAGTACATACCAGTTGGCTTTGAATTATAATATAACTAAAAATACAACTTTTTTCTTGAGTTGCACCAGAGCATTGTGTGGTACCCATAGAATGTTACCTATTCGCTAAAAATATTTTCAACTCAAATTGTAAAGTTTTTGGTGGTTTTTACTTAGTTTTCCATTTTTTTAAATTTTAAAACGTACAGTTCACAGTTCTGTTCTTGATTGGAATTATTGCCAGCTGACTTATTAAACAAATGATTTTTGATCTTAGATCTTAGATTTTTGCTTGGTTGTGGGTTCAACATATTGACAATATGACATGGTAGCGAAACTAGGGTTTTGCACATCATACGGCTGGGCTCATATGGCATTGGGCATATTTGTGGATTGCATTTCAAAATATCTTCCTGAAGGCGTCTAAAATAATGACTCGTGATTATGAAAATTGATTTGAGGCTATAAATGCCTGTTCATCTTATTATTATCGTAGCAAGCGCGCATACGACGTTTTCTTCCACAGCCGCCGCATGAATGTGAGCATGTGCCAAATGCTAAAATTTTTTTTACATAAATGTAGATTCTTGTTATAACCACACATCAAGTGTCTGGTTTGTTTTAATCAAGAACTATTGTTATATAAAGTATATTTGTTTATAAATTATCAATTACCTCCCCACTCGCTCCAAGTACAACCTGTTATTGGTTCTGTTGTCGTTGTAATAATCTGAAAGTTTATTGCCGATATGCTGCTTATTCATTTCGTCTTGTATGTATTACAACTTAGTTATGGTTAATTTCAACGCACGATGTCAATAAGCAAAAACTGATAACCAGTGGTGGGTAATGGCTCATTAACCCTCCCATTTTTGTATACTATTTTTCTTTGTCTAACGTCAGACAGAAAGAAAATAGAATTGACAATTGAAAGGGTTATAGAAGCCTTTACCTACCACTGCATACAACTGACATTTATTTAATAAGAAAAAGCTTGATTGCATATTGTTTATTAAAAATGTGAATACCATGCGTTGTTACTTTTTTGTGGAAACTAAAAAAATTGTTCTTATAATGGAAAGCATGCAACGTAATATAACAGTCGCTGTCATTTTTTAAATTTTCTGAGCAAAAAATGGGGTTTCGAATTTTTGTTTAATTTTGAACTATCTGATTTGTGGCACAGTGTCACACAATGTTCTTGTTAATATAAACATTTTGATTAGACTTAATAAAAATAGACTTACTGGAATGTTCGGCAATGTTGGAACTGTTATCCCACTGATCTTTGTTGAAAAAGCTATTTTTATATACAGGTTAATATAATTAATGTTCTTTTTAGTTTTAGTTTATTACCTATTTTATATTTTAGTTGAAATCCAAGATAGCCGTTTTGCACGCTATTCGCACCATTAAATATAATTAGAATTTCAGAACCTTCCGAGATAACAGTACTTTTTGGGGTATCACAGCACAGCCGAGGTCCTTAACACATGATTTAGAAATTCTAATAATACGCGCCGTCGTAATAATTACCTGTGCTTATTTTGTCGTTCATAAATTTTAGCTCAACATAACTTGTGCAAGTTTCGTAACAAGGAAAATTCAAATGCATAAATCTAATTTCTATTCGTTGATTTTGAGGTGCCTACAAAAATTAGTAGTGGTTAGTGCATTAAATATGTCTTGGCTTATCAAAACATATAAATATTACTAATATTATGTAAAAGCAGTATTAATTAAGAGCTTTCAAGAAAATACGCTGTTAGATAACATAGCGGTTTATTTCTGATAAACTGCTTGCATTTGGTTCTTTTATTGTGCAAGCTGTGCAAAAACAATTTATAAACTTCTATTCCTGGCAATTCAATTCGACAAAAAGAGTACCGTAAGATTTATTTTTAATGCAACAATTTATTTTTGTGAAATGAAAATGCTGTGCCAATTAATTAATGAAAATGCCTAAACGACGAGGCTGTGTGTAAGTGGTCTGGTGGCTAGAAAACTTCACAAATTGTAATTTGACTATGAACTTTTTAAAAGTTGCAGTGGCAGTGTGTTTATTAAAATTTTAATTATAATTACACTACTTTTAACCTATAAAAGCACTTAATCCGGGATGTTAAGTACGGACTGTTCAGTGACATTTCATCATCAGTCACTTCATATTCGCCTCCATTGCATGACTTTAAGTCTAAAAATGTCAATTGACAATAAGCGAGATGACAAAACATTGTCTTTATATCTTTAATGATATTTCAAACTAACTGCTTTGTGGCGCAATGTCGCACAATCTTCCTGCCAGACCTTCAGGACATTTGCATTTATGGCAATCCTTTGGATCAGTAATGCCGCCATTGTGACAATTCAATGGCCTAGGACAAACGTCTAAGACAATTTTGTTACATTAGTGATATGGCTTGGCCCAATTCACATATTTTACCATAGCAATATCGAGTGTTTAACATTTTAATATCTTTAAACGAAATGGCGACGCGCTGTCCCAGCGTATGTTGATATAATGGATTTTTTGTTGTAATTGTGTTTCTAAATTAATTTAAGTTGTTGCCATAATGACAAATTTTATATTATGAGTTACAATGCGTAGTTATTTGTAAATGCCCTTGCTTGATAATGCATAACGCTGCCGATGTCGTATGGCAGATTATAATTTTCTGTGTTGCTTTTGCTTCTTTTTTCAAAGTTTGAAATTTGGCCCTAAAAATGTATATTCGTAGGTTTTGATTGCCTACTCAACAAGCATAAAGGAAATTATTGCCATTAAAATGTTGTAAATGTTAATATAAATAAATTTGTCTCTGTCGTATCTTGATTGCTCATGCCATAATCCAAGAGCGTGACATATCTCATGCTGAATAGTCCCTGGCTAAACTTTTCAAGATGTGTAAAGAATTTTGAGAGTTTTAATAAATACCGCTTCGCAACCATAACCTATAGAAACGTATTGGCCACCACCTATACGCCCCACATTAGAGAAACAACCCCTTCCGCGAAAAAACCTCAAGTAATCTTTTTGCCATTTGTTTTGATTTAATGGCGCAAAACGCAGGCAAGTCTGTTTTTCGATATTGTCCATTGCCTGGCGAATCATGAATTGCCAATTTTCTAAAAATTTATTAGATTAAAATTTGCGGAAAGTAATAAATTTGATAAAAAAACGATAAAACACAAATTTGAAAAATTAAAAATTATATATGAATAAATGTTTTCAAAATTTTAAAACATAATACCGTAGCTTTTGTGTAGTTCACTGTAATCACGTCATTTTTTATAAATATAATTATATAAAAATTTATTTTGAAAAATTAAAAAAAATAATATTAAAATAAATTTCTATTTTTGTCTGGAGTCCTAAAGTCTAGATTTTGTCCAATTTTTCCTCTCTTAATAAAAAAAAAATTTTTCTTTAGAAAAGATTGTGATATGAATTGGCTTTGCAACATTTTCGGTTTTGCGTTTTTTTATTTGTCTACTTAGTCATGAGCTTCATAATTAATATTTTTTTTGCTTAGTTTCAAAAATAGTACAATGAGACATGGGTTAATTTTAATTATTTTTCTTTCAACATGAGTTCTTTGGCAAATATGGAGTTCAGCATACGTTATGGTAAGGCTTGTTCAGTCTAAAAGACTAAAATATTAGTCATTTGAAAAATTTTGAAAAAAAAGAAATCAATAATCGTTATTAATAAATAATCGCTCATTTGATTCATTGCTATGCTCTGCACAATGCTATAAATTTTTTTCATATATAAATGTTTTTAGAACAAATAAAATGATTTTATAAAAATGATCATATTAATTTAATCAGTCAGCTAAACAGTTATTAATTAGTTTTTCATATTGGCAACTTTCTGTAAAACTAACAAATTTTAGCCTATTAGACTGATCTGCTCGAATATATGGACGTATACATGTTTTACTTATTATAAAATAAAAACACACTATCACCATGCTCGTAAGTATAATACACCGTCTTATCTAACCAGTTATATCGTTGGTCCTTGATGGCTTGCCTTTTAACTCTTTCACTTTGTTCTATTTTTTCATCTAAAAATGTTTGTGGCTTTTTCAAACTCAAAATTTTAACCAAACCATTTTGAATTTCATCCATGATGACTTTTGCTTGGTCGGAAGTCAACATAATATCGTTTTCGAAGAATGAGTTTGAAATTTCTCGATTGGCCGACACTTCGGTCCCATCATAAGCAATATGTATATTTGGTAGATCATTTTTGAAGACCTAAAAATTAGCTGTTTTAACACGACATTGGGATTATTTTGAGAACTAAAAGTTTTTAAAGATATATGTTTTGAAACAAAATGCCCCACAATAAACTAAACGCTAATGGTAATCATATTTTGAACCTGGGCTTTGTTTTTTTAAAGGTAAAAACTACTTATTGACGTCTATTGCCAAAAGACGCTAAGCGTATTCTTTCCAATTTTGGACAACATTTATTTTTTTTCCGTTTTTATGCTTCAGGTATACACATTTAGACATTTACCAAATCTGTTGGCATTCCGTGTTTCTTCATTGAAGTAATACGAATTTCATCAAGCAATATTTGAACATCGGAATTGTTTGATTGATATTGTCCAGTTGAATAAAACACATTCTAAATCATTTCTTACAGAGTGCAACACAATAAAAAAAAAACCATTACTTGCGCAAGTAAAACAAAAACAGAAATTAAGCACACTGGTGTTAATATTCCAAAATTGTTGGTATTCCACATTCGGCTGAGAATTGTTTGGCGTGGTAAAGAATGAATAAAAGATATAGTTTTTTTATTTAAAAAAACCTTCAGTCAAACAACGTTTTTGTTATTTTAAAAAAACTCATAAATTGATTTGTATTTATATGGATTTCTCCATTTTCAATGCGTTTTTGTTAAATTGGCTGTATTTAATGAACAATTTTTTTATTTTCATAACGTCTGAACAACTTTTTTGATTATTTTCTTTTCTTTAAAATCAGAAATCAATTAGGGATTTCAATTCGTCTATAGTGCATTTCGATATTCTGGTTCAAACAATTTTTGACATTTTTAATTATAAGCAAAAATTGGTTCATAACGTTTCACTCGGTTTATTTTTCTTATCTAGACGTTTCATTAACTTATCATAGTCATGCCGAATTACAATTTTGGCTGATGCACTTTTGACTTTGTTTTTTTGTTCAATTACTTCTTAAAATAGTAGGAATACTATTTTTAAGTTAAAGTTTTTGAACTTTTTTTTTTGAACACATTTATTGTTGTTTGTATTATTAATGTTTGAAGGATTTGTTATTATGACAACTGAAAGATATTTTTATTTGGTGTAAATTCATCACTGTCACCACATGTAGCCTAAGCCAAACGTTTTGCATAAAAATTTAACTTTTCACTGTTTGTATGTTTGAATTTTTTATGAATCAAGTTTTTCTGAAATCATTCTTTACCGAGCAGTGATTTAAAGTAAACTTTTTCAACCGATTTTAGTTGTAAGTTTTTTAAATAACAATTTTTGAATGCACTCTTTTCGTATATAAAAGTGTAAAATAATGATATATTTCCGGCAAATTTAACGTTGATACATGCACCAGGTTAAAAAAATTCGTTGTTGTTTCCGGTTTTAATGAAATATGATAAAGAAGATGTTTTTCTATTTATTCTGCATAACAGTCATTCCAAAACCATAATATGCGACGCAGAATTTTGTGCTTATTCTAAATATGAACCATTATACGTATCACTACACTACGATGACACTCTGATTCAAAAGACCAAATAGCGTTTTTTGAACTTTGTGAGCGGTATTTAAGTTTTTTTTACTCAGTCATAAACTTTTTTATACAGCAAAAAAAGAAAAGTATAAATATGAAAAATTAATTTTTACACGTATATGTTTTTGGTGGTAGTGGCGCCAACTTCGGCGAAGGCTGTAGCCCGGTGTTTGAATTATTTCCATTTAAAGGCAAAAAAGTTAGGAAACTTTCTTATTGTACGTATGTTAAAAAGCGTTTTATTTTGCATCTTTTGAAATATAACATGAATATGTTTCTTTTGTTTCTTACAAAAAAAAGTGTTTTGAAAATGTTTGACCAAAAGTTTCGTATGTGATCCTGCATGTGGTATGACTTCAAGCAAAGGCAAATCGGCTGCTGAATCTCATCTTGCCCTATATTCGGTGAAGAAGCACGGTCAAAACGTCAGCGTCAACGATGGTTTTATCGATTTAGGATTAGTGATAAAAGCTTGGAAGGCGAAGAACATGGACATATGAAAAATGCATTTGTAACTACAAAGCAACACAAAAATGGTAGTAATTGAATGCCGGAAAATCTCCGAAACCGACTGTAAGTTTAAAATTCGTTCAAGTGTTCTCCCACTAACTATGTATAGCCGTACCAACAAAGTTTTTGACTTATCCGCGCATTTCTTTCTGTAAAACCTAATAAAACATTCAACACTTTAAATTTTAATTTTTTTATTATTTAAAAAAATAAAATAGTTAAAACATATACAAAATAACAAACGAAAGATGCAATAGAAAAGAAAACAAGTTTGAAAGTACCCAAAAAAGTAATTTGCTGATTACGATAAATTGTAAAACCTCAAACCGCGGCGTTCACAAATTTAATTTACATTTTCAACACAATTATTGTAGTGTGATGCATTCACTTTGCAACACACTCACCTTTACCATTTGAATAATAGCCAGCACAACATAATCGATCGTCTAATGTTTTACTGACTTGTGACGTTCGCCAATCCATGCTGATGGTAAGAAGAGACGTGGGACAGTTGTACGAGAATTTCCTACAAAAATTATTTAAATGTTTAGATATAAAATTTTTATAACTTCAAAAAAATACTTTTCACAGTAAACTTTTGGATTTTGTTGTTGTTTGTTGGCGCTAACAAATCTTTTGTGTCGTCGATTCATTATTGTTTCCGCTTTGCGCAACACCCGCACATTGTTTGGTGTATTGAGTAATTGTAACAAGTTTTGTTGGTTTGATTCCACCGGCTCAATTAATGTGCTTTCAATGAATTGTTCGTTGTCTTCCTCATTCTTGCTGACTCCTTGCTTGCCGTCCTTGTTGGCTAACCGTTTTTGTCTTCTTTTATGGTTATTTGCAGAAGAAGATGCTGATGATTTTGGCTTTTCTGCAATACAATATAGTTAAAATTAATCCAAACAATATTTGTTTGGCCAGATTAATACTCTTGTTGATAGGACTGAAGGTGGTAGGATCAAGCCACTCCTTCCTTTTTATTTCTTAACATAAAGGCGGTAAGGATATATCACGTAGTATAACAAGTTTGCGATTGCTTTATTTTGCCCAGTTATGGGTGATGGTTGGTTAACCTCGATTTTAATACTATTTATTTTTTCGAGAGACAAAATGAAAATGACACTGGATAATGGGCTATTATCCATTCCCGGTTATCTTTTTCTTTTCTTAACTTCAACGCAAGCTTTCATGTTGTATTTCATATTTTATAACTGTATTTTTCCATTTATATTTAATGTTTCCCGAAAAAATAAAATTAAAAAAAGCAAATCTTAACATGAAAAAGTCCCCTTAAGCGGAGTTCAGACTAAAGGCATCAAAATATTCTTGTCGAATCCAGCCGCGTCTTGTCAAGACAACTATTAATTTTGAGGTTATAAAATTATTAAATTTTTACTTATAGCTTTTTACTTAAAGCGGCATTGGGAAGTAATAAAATAAAAAGTATTACCGTCAATCTCAGTGCCAAAATCAAGCTTTTCAAGGAGACTGCATGGCAGCAGCAGCCTTCCAGCACATCTTATTAGTTTTGGATTGGCCATTGGACAATTGTGTGTATTACAAGATTGCGTATCGGTATCCGAACCACTAGAAGTCGATATAAATTAACTCTAAACAACTTGACAAAATCAATTAAAGAAAACATACGGGCACTGTCTGTTGCCGCCATAGCAGGCTCGAACACGGCGTTTTATTCCACAACCACCGCACGATTCAGTACATGCGCTAAATGCTAAAACCTTCTGATTTATTAATTCTAGTTTCTAGCTCACATATCTCAAGGAGTAAATTTATGTTGCGCCTTGTGATATATTTTGCCAAAATTTTTTCTCAATCTGTTTCCTAAAAAACCATTTTTTTACTACGAACCCTAATACTGAGAAGATCAATAAACCATATAAAAAACCGGGTAATTACTACCGTATAAAACTTACCAGCCCACTGGCTCCATGCTCCAGTTTGTATAACAGTAGGCGCACTTGTGGTTGGCGCTCTTGTTGTCGCAGGTCTTGCTGTGGTAGCTGTAGCATTAATTTCTGTTGGCGTCGATTTAGTGGAAGTGGCAGTTGGCATCTACATATTGTATAAAATATAAAATCACGTATAGTCAACATTAGTAGGTTGAAAAACTAGTATTTTACACATCCATCAAGTTTGTGCATTTTAATGCTAGCTTTTAAGTATTAGTGTTTTATAATATCGCGTATAGCAACCATGTATGAGTAATAATTAACGACTGCTTTTATGCAAATCAATTTAATTTTCAAAAGGGTATACTTAAACTACATACTCAGTAGTTCTTTAGATTTTTTAATCATATAAGATTTTATTGAAATATATAAAAAAAAAAATAAGGCTTTGCCAATTTTGCGTTTTCTAAAAATAACGGTCGTTAATAAATGCACAAAATATTAAAACTTTTTAAATAGAAAAACGCTTTTGTTTAGTGTAATAAAAATATTAATTATACAATAAAATTATTCGTTAGTGTTAAAAAATTAATTTAGCCTTACAAGGGAGGTAACTTCAGACTTCCGCACCGATTTTAATGACGTTTAACACACTTATAGAACTCGACACGTGGATTCCAGAACTGTTTTATTCATCTGCTTAATGTCATTCTCCGTTATTTTAAAAGTCTATAAACTTATTCACTTAAAACAAAATAAAAAAAAAAATAATTGCACAAATTGTCTGGCTGGACGGATTAGTGCTGAATATCCTTGTCCTGTAATTTTTTTCTTCCTGATTTTCAATTTTGTTTTCATTTTGTACATTTTTATACATTTCTTGTAAAAAATTTTGTTTGGAAATGTGTAAAAATAAAAAAAAAATAAAAAAAAAAACTACTCCAAAAAGGAATAGAACCTGAGGGAAAAAAAATAAAGGACAGGGGCCTTCAGCACTAGGCTATCCAATCAGACAACGTGTGCAATTATTTTTTTAATTTTTTTTAAGTGAATAACTTATACAAAAAATGGCGGAGAATGACATTAAGCAGATAACAAAACACTTCTAGAATTCCCGTGCCGAGTTCTTTACGGTGCGGAAGCCTGAAGTTACCTTCCTTGTTAGTGTATGTGGTGCTCTAATTATGTGTGCAATATTTTTGTTTTATGGTTGTTGTAAAAATCGGTTGGATATATTTCATTCATAAATGATTAAATCATAAAATGGTTTTAAAAATCTTGTCCAAAAACACAATAACGCAGAAAAAAGTTTGCAAACAAAATTGTAGCACTTTTGTACCTGCATATTTGCACAACGCGAGTGATGTAAAATTACTCCAATTCGGCGCTTTTAACATAAATAAATAAATAAATAAATTCAAAAATTTTGCACTTTTCCGGATTTAGAGCCAAAGCAGAGTCCAAATACGAAGTCATTTTACAACACGTGCAACACACATTCTTATTCAACACTTCAATAACAGTTGATATAAAGCAAGCTGTGCATTTTAAGGCATAATAAAGCAAAAAAGTTAAAAAAAAACTGCGTGTGCACAAAGCATTACTTACACTGTTCTCATTATAAATTAAACCATTTCCCTTTGATAATTTTGATGCAATGATGATGCTGGCCACGATAGTTGAGTTAGGTTTGGTGTCACAATAAGAGTCATGCGTTGACGGCCTTTTGCGAGCCGCTATGTTGGGAATACAGTATTTAGGGTTATATTGACATGTAAATTTATAATTTGATGAAACTCTCTAAATTTGATATAAGCAAGCATTACATACAAAATATTAAGCAATCTTATGATTTGATATGTGAGCATGTGCAGGCTATGTAATAAGCACATCTAACTTTTGCAACTATAGTAAACTATTAACTTTTATGGTAATCCTAATTTTACTTATATATTATAAATAATAAAAAAACTTTTAACTTCAAGCTTATTTTTTAAAATATGCCAACCACTGTTTAGATTTATATTAATCTAAAATAGGTGACGGATCGTTAAGCAAGATAGTAGTATTTAAACTTAGAGGAGTTGATGAACTGTTATACATAAATGCTTAATTAATAGGTTCGTATTTCAAATTGAGGTCAAAAATCAAAACCCGAGCTTACACACGACGTCGATATTAGTAATCTTAATAAAGGAAACTTTAAGACATTTTCTTAAAATTTGAAAACACGAGTTCTATAGAATTTTTACAATTAAAGTAAAAAAGTTACGGTAAAACCTTTCTACAATTATAAATGAATTTATTAATGTATGTTGTAATATCAAAATTTTTTGTTGCGCATAGCAATGTTAAAAAAATGTGTAATGTTAAAAGAGAATAATGTATTAAAATTATGTGCAAAATGGAGTAAATGGTTAAAAAAATGTTGGTGCAAGAATAAATATTTAAACAAAAAAATACATACCGAAGTAACTACGCCAATTGTAGAACCGCCAACTAAAAACATCTAATCATAAATGAAATAAAAAGCAAAAGCAAATTGGTACCTGCTCTGTAAGTGAACTGGAAGCCCGTAAAGCCGCTGCGCAAGAAGTTGTCATCAGCGCCACGGAAAATGATTATCACTTCATTATCATCGGACAAAATTCGACTTTGGGGAGCACTGCAGCATAGACGGGCTCCTAAAACACAATGCGTCTTTAAAATACTTTAATATACTTTAAAATATCTTAGGAGAATATAAAAAGTATGCATGAAACAAAATGTAAAAATAAAGAGTATAAAAAAATATGGTTTAGACTCAAAATAATCTCAATTCATAATTCTTTGAAACGATAAAACGGTCGTATTATTTGTTTCTCTCTCTCTCACGCAACAAAATTGACGGACAGCCCGCGTTAGTTATTTTACAAAAAAATCAATGCTTGGCTATATGTTTTCCTAGTTTGTACCGGTTATTTTTTTTTTTAAATAATCATTCATCGCTGATACTCATGAATTTGAAATCCGACTATTACCAATTCCTTGTCTTAACACTTTTCCAACAATTCTACAAATGTGCACAAACTGCTTTACCCGTCGGCGTTTTGTCACTTCCGTGTTTAATCTCCACATAACTATCGCAAACATCTTTGCAAGGAAAATTGACTTGACTGACGGCAATCTCTATCCTCTGACCTGGGGCAGCCTTAAAAAAGTTTAATTAAAATAATAATTTTGTTTACGCAAAGACATTTTTTAAAAGTACAACCATTAAAAGATTTTTGCAATTTAAAGAAATTTGATAAATTTGTACATAGTACAAAATTGTCTTTATTGTATAGTTATATTTGCAACAACTTCTGTTTAATAAATGTTAAAAATAAGTTACCCTTAATCGGTAATAGCATTTCGTTCTGGCTGTGACGTAGGGGCTGCGCAGGGAATAAGTTGTACTATTTGCTATATAACTGCCCCCGCGGCACGCGGCAACATCTGAAAGTTACACAGAGTTTACATTAATTTTTAACAAAAATTTTTGCAAATATAAATTGCAAAAAACAGGCGGTGGCTAAGTAGTCTATAGGCTACAAAGCTTGCCAAACCACCATTTTGTTATGGGTCCAATTGTTACTCAAGTTAAAGAAAATTTGTGCCGCGACAAATTCTTCTTTACAGAAATTGTTGGTTAAAATTCAATATAAAAAAAATTAATTCTTACTGCTTTCAGCTACACTGTCGCACAGAGTTCCCGCATAACCATCAGGACACCGGCAAACTGAACACCTATTGGGGTCAGTATAACCGCCGTTTTGACAATTCAACTTGCTTCCACAAACGTCTAAAGAAATTAAAAACATATGTAAACATAATAACATAATAATATTGTTTAAATGTCCATTACTGTGACACAAATGCGTTCTTAACGTAAGTTCACATCAAGCTTTAGCTCAGGATTAGTTGAATAATTTGGTTTGGTTTTCGATTTGTCGCAATAGTACATTTAAATTATGCTTATTTAACTCAACTTTAGCCTTTAAAATTTATTTTTTCACTTAAACATCTAGATGAAAACTTATTTCTAAGCTTATGCTTAAAAGTAAAAATTTTGAGCATATGATTAAGTTTTGCAACCGTTTTTTAACAGAACTTAAACTCAGGCATTAAACTCACTCAATAATTGAGTAAATAACTGACTTGAACAATATCGTATGTTAATCATTTTGGCGTCTTTGAAGGAAATGCCAATACGTTGTCCAAGCGTCTGTTGATAGATGGGATTTCTCGTAATAATTGTATTGCTAAAAATTAATGTTTAAAAATAAAAGGTTTTATTTTCATATATAAGTTTTGAATACTTTTGATATTCAAATTTTTTTCATCGACTTGATTTTTTTTATAAAAAAGAGTTTTTTGGCTTATTTATAGGGCTTAAAAAACATTTGATTTCATAGCGACATTTAGTGACAATCCGCAATTTGAAATCAAACAGCTAGAAAATTCTAGCAAGCTCTAATAAGTTGCAAATAAAAAATAGTTACATGTTATAATTTGTTGTAAACGCTTTGTTGCCATAATGCATAACGCTTCCAAGATCGTACGGCTGTCCATAGTTTTGACTGTTTGTTGTTGTACGCTTTTCAAAATTGCTTTCTGTGCCCTAAAAGACAAGCCATTTTTGCAATATGCTTTTTTAAAAATACTATATGTACAACTACAGTATTTTGAAAAATATCATACTGGAGAAATGCTGGCATAATTTATCGAAATGTAATTATCACGATCCGTGCGCGATTGCTCGTGCCATAAGCCGAGAGCGTGCAGAGTTTCATGCGCAATAATACCAATCTAAACCGAGTAGGATTTTTTAAAGTTTGATTTAAAAATAGACATGTCTTGCAATGATATATTAATAATTAGGATTTGATAATTAGCTCAGTATCTATTGAAAAAAAGAATTAAAATAAAATTTGACCGGTTAGATGTTATTAATAGTTATAAAGTTTTGCCTATTATATAATTATTTATGATGTCATGGGTTATGTGTAAGTTGGGTATGGTAACAATATCTGCACAAACAGCTTACCGAATCACAACCATAGCCAATGGAAAGGGATTGTCGGCCTCCTATTCGGCCAACATTTGACCAACAGCCGGAGCCTCGAATGTACTCTAAATAGTCCGTAGGAGGAATAATTGAGCTGACTAATCGAAACCGAATACATGTTTTCTGTTCAATGTCGTTTTGTCCCTGGCGAATCAAGTTTTGCCAGTTGGCTAAAAAAGTTAATTATATAAATAATACAACTCTAATAAGCCATTTCAATATAACAAAATAGACATACCATCTGTGTATCTGAATATATATGGAATGGTTAAAACAGGCCAAACCAAACTAGTTCCCACTGCGGCCTGTCGTTTTGGTCTTCTGTTCCGCAACGGCACAGATACTGTAATACACACAAATATAAACACGGATAAGAAATGAACGTAAAGCAAACCATTTTTGATTTCGTCCAAAATTGCTTTCGCTTGAGGAAAAGTAAGCACAATATCGTTTTCAAACAAATTGTCCGAGATGGCGCGATTTGCCGACACTTCAGTGCCATCATCAATATATACCGTCTTTACTTGGGCTCGTAGCATTGTGTCCTACAAATTTATGATATCCAAAACCTGATTGAAAATTGCTCAAATAAATGACATACAAAATCAGAAAAGGAGCCGTGGTTCCGCAACGATGTAATCCTCATCTCGTCCAGCAATTGACGTACTTCTGAGTAACTGTCATCAAACTGACCGTTAGTGTACTGAAAATAATATATTTTTTAAATCTTACAAATTTCTGACTTTACAATGGTACCCCAAGTAATTGTGAAAGCATTAATTCAATGATTGTAAGCCTAAGAATGGAGGATGATTGTCGTTGAGAATATTTTTTGTTCCTGATTATCATTTTGGTATTAATTGACAAAAAAATTATTTTAAGCAAAACTTGGAATGCGCCTAAAAATTAGAAATCAATATATATTAACAGGCATACATAAAACATAATCAATATGACGGAGTTATAAAATTGATTAAATACAAAAATAACAACCTCAAGCTCGGGGCTTCTTTTTTTTTAATATTTCAAATAAATATACAGATAAAGGAAGCCCGAATTCTATTTTCAATGGCCAATTTGATATACGAGTTTAATTAAAGTTAGTTATATTAGGGATAATCAAAATTCTCTTAGCTATAAGAATATTCAGCCAAAGTGTATCTTAAATCAAAGTCCACCTTTAAATATTAACATTTGAATTTTCAGAACAAAAAAAACCAAAAGGTAAACAAAAAAATGTTGGGTAAGTTTGCCATTTTAGTTACCAACAATGCTGAATTGGTTGCATTAGGCAAATAAAATAAGAATTATAAGTATTACAAAAAAATATTATAATTTTATTTTCGATGATACAGCCATTATATACTGACTTAAAAGGCATACCTTTGTTTATACTTAAACTGTTACAATAAACCTAATCAAAAAGGGTCATATCGTCAAAACAATTACCTAATAACAATAAACAAATTGAAAATTTCTTTTTCCAAAACACTGCATAAATATAAAATAAAAAAAAGTTGGCTATTCATAAAAAAAGTGAAAAATTTAATTTAAGAAAAAATACTGGGATGATGAGTATATTACAATAACGTTTAGCCTTGAATCAACGCATTTTCACTTCCAGCCAAATAAAATAACATTAATTTCAATAACAATTTTCATATTCAATTAGAAAAACATAGCACAAAATTGAAATGCTGATAAATTAAGTTTTTTTTTTAATAATACAAACTTTTTTTTCAATTTTATGCAAAAATGACGCGTAATAGAAAAGGTAACGGAAGAAGATGGTGTGTTGAAAAGAGAAGCTGGAAAGGAAGGTGGAATTTTTTTTGCGTTGACCAGAAGGCAGGTGCTTTTGATTCAAGAAAACAATTTTTCCCAAGTCATATTAGATCATAAAGGTAAAGGAAGTGAAGAATGGAGAGGGCTGTGCGTTAATTTAAATCTTTGCACGTTAGCATTGTCTAGCGATTCTTTTAAAAAATTTTCATTTGCTAACAGTTTATGGCAATCAAAAGCGTCTGACTTCACTGATCTTTGAATATAATTTTAAAAATTAAAACGTTTTTATACATATATTTTTTAATTCATAACCTAGACAATTATTTTCTTTAAAGATTATTTATTTTATTAAGATGCCGTACATGCCTATTTTTGAGGCATTATTATTCCCCAGAACTTCTAAATCAATTTTGAAAAAAAAATACTGAGGAAGGAGCAAACGAGACAAACATAAGGCCAGCTGTTTTTTTTTGACCAAATGTTATGTGTGCAAATTTCATTTAGTTGTACATATTGTCAATCTCTCGACTAAACCCAAAAAAATGGCTCAAAATGATTTATTCAAAAAAATTTGTTGATAAAATGTTTGAAAAAATGCATTTTTGAAAAAACAATTGACCTTATGGTTGAAAAATTACACAAGATAAAGGATAATGTCTAAATTAAGCATAGTTTCAGCTATATGCATCAAGCCATATTAATCAGACTACTTTTTGTACATAACTATAAAATTTTGAAGGCTTGGTGGTGGATCAAATGACAGCAACTGCCATAAGATTTTAAGTTTTAAAATTTCAATATTTTTATCAGAAAAATAATTCTATTTAATAAGTTAGTCTTATAAACGAACAAGCCTACATAATAAAACCTACGAATATTATATAATTGTAATATAAATAATTGTAATCATAATTAACTACATTCACGATTCGTTTACGTGAGCAACTTAAATGGCTTTGTAAATCCGTTTATATATTGTAACATAATTAAATCCATTAATTAGGCTTATCCAAAAAAAAGAACGTATATTAAAATTAATTTCAGTTAAATTACATAATGCTTGACTAACGGAACAAGGCCACTACCGTCGCAACTTTACTGACACACACGCACTTGGGAATGTTGAACGGCAGGGGCGGCTACCGCAAATTACAATTTAATTCTTTCGTTTTTATTTTTGAAATAAAAATTAAACCGTAAAAAGATTACTATCCAAAAGAAATTTTGATCACTCGCCAACCAAAAAAAACGTTGTTTTTCCCTAATTAAATATTAAAAAACGACTAAAAAAAAGGGGCAGGTTAATGAGTTTCATCTCTTTTGTTTTTACCCTCTCTTCTTGCGTCGCATTCACGCCGCTGTAGTTTTGCCCTTGAATACTCCAAATTAGGTTTTTTTTTGTTAAGTTTGTCAGTTTAACTAATTCTACCACTTTTATTGTTAAAATGTTAAATTAATAAAATTAGCAGTTTTTTTTTGGTTGTGCGATTCCGTGAAGGGTATTTTTTTAACAATTTTTTTTTTCGAATTTACTACAAGAATGTATGCAAAAAAAAAGTTTATATAAAAAACGGGGGTAACCAAAAAATTACTTTTTTTTACAAGGTCAAGCTTTTATCTTTTATTTGAAATATTTAATATATAGACTTTGTTAATTTCTTTTTCTTTTCCTTTCAACTTTTATTCAACATTTATTAACTATTCACGTTAGCTGTTAAAGGGTCTGCCAAAAATTCCGTCGCGTTTTCTGTCATTACCATTTCCAGCCAGCCCGGGTAGGTCAGTTTTTTTTTGTATTTTAATTATTTTAGCATTAGTCTGCATTTCCCAATTTGCATTCATAGTGTTTAAGATTCTTCAGCAAATAAAAGTAAAGAATAAAGATTTCTAGTAATGTCTGTGCGGCAATAAAAAAAATAGTCGACCCAACGCATTGTGATTTAGTTGAGCTTTGTAGATTCTGATCGAGTCGCGGATTAATTAAGCGAATTAACGGAGAAAATGAATTAATGAATAAATTTGAGAATTGTTATACTGTGTCTTCAATTACGATAAGTTTTATGTACGCTGTATCAGCAAATAAGAACAAACATAACAGTTCATTCCTGGCACAAGCACAGATAGCGGTCATTCATTAAAAAGTGTCTTATTAAATGTACCATTAATTTAAAAATATAACGTCATAGTCAAAGTAGGAATTGAAGTTCACCAGAAAAAAAAATAACCGCCATAACAGATTATTTGGGGAAATACAAGCAATCTTAACCATTTTTCTTTTTAAACGTAACATAAAAACAAGGGCTTATACTTTTTATTATACAAATAATATTTTTTATGGTTTGCCTCTAAAAATATTAAAAAAATTCATTCAAACAATTTTTTAGAAAATGAACACTTTTGCAATATGGCGTCAAGAAGACAAACATCAGTATTCTTTTTTTAGGACAAACGCGCGTTTAAAGTTTTGAATGCTCTCAAACTTTGACTTAAAAAGACAACACCCGTTGTGAATTAGCATAAGACCAGAACAGAATGTATATTTTACTTATGCATTTTGTACTGCGTAGTTAATAAATTGAGTTTTAATAATTCCTTATGATTGGTGAAAGGCCAGTGTTATAAAATATTTTTTCGCAGAAGGTACTCGCTTGATAATCAGATTTTCTTAGGCCTCTCAAAATATTACGTTTAGATTAGATTTTTTTGGGACCTCACATAAAACATTTTTTAATGCAAACAATGTTGCTTTATATTATTGAGACCCCCGTATATTAACAAGGGATTTTCTTCAAAATATACCCTTGAGAGCAGGTTTCCCATCCTAAATCAAATTTAAATTAGTTATATAGGCCAAAGTTTGAGCGCGATAATGGCTACGCAATAAATAAATAAATTTGTTATGACTGATCTCTTCTGAATGTATTAATTAAATAAACAAATATCATCGTCATTTCCATTTTGCGTACCACACACAATAATAATATCAAATTTAATGGGCTAAAAAAATAAAGAAATTAAGTCAAATTTAAATTTAAAAAAAGAAGAAATATCAATACAAATATTTAAATAAATGTGAACCAGTCTAAATTTCCATTACAAACTTTCTGTTTAGCATCATGCTCAGTAATTACGCAAACAATATTCTCAAAGGCTTATTCAATTGTTTGGTGGAGGTTACTTGATAATGATTTAATTGCATAAGTAAATATGTGAGCGTTAAACACTCCATAATTAGACACCCAAAAGGATTGTGACAAAATTTGCATGTAGTAATAGGGTCTATAAAAAACGCAGAAGTTATGCTTGTTAGGGCCAAAACTGATTGTGATTGCAGTGCAAGAAATGAATACACCTGATTATTTTGAATTAAACTCTCTTTTAGATTAACCAAAATTACATAATTCTTTTGGGTCAATTTTTGTATGATTGTTTTTACATTAAAAAAATTCGAAAACATTTGAAAACAAATGCGTGTTTTGCAATTGTTTGCAACTAAAGAAAAATATTTCAGTTGCAAATTTTACTCGCCTCTTGAGCGATTGAACAACCGTTTATGAAAACATTACTTATTATTAGCAAAACCATTTATGTTTAAGTTTAAGTTCTTTTTTCATTTTCCGTAGTGCTATTACTACAATTTAGTTTTTTTGCAACGAGAAAAAAATAAGTAATTCAAATTCTAAAAATAGTTAACAATGGACAGATTAATACGCATTTGCGCAGAATACGCAAAAAGATTAGCAAACTCAGGTTTTTTGGATTTTATGTATTAGAGGATGGGTTTATTGACTATGGTTGGTCGCTCCATTTTCTAGTAATTAGCAATATGGATTTTGGGGTGGATGTGTACGAATTTATTTCTAATAAATTTCTAATCAATTATAAAGTCTCGTTATTATGTCTTGTAATTTCGAGGATCAAAGTCGGAAAATTTTGTTGCAGTCAAAATTGAAATCTTGCAGCCAAGGCGGATTATGAACCACTGAATTTTGCAATTCTGATTACTTTAAAGAAACCAATAAGATTTCAAAAACTAAATTGTAGTAATAGCACTACGGCGAATTTTATATGTGTAATAAATGCTTAATCGTTGTAGTCACGTTAATATTCAATTAAAATAAATATGGTTACTCCATCAGTTTCTCAGCATAAATACTGAGGAGTTATAATTTTAGACGTTTTAATGTTATTAAAAAATTTTTTTTTGGTAACGGCAACAATAGGCAAACAATAACCATTGAACCCCGTTTTATTAAAGCACT
This sequence comes from Drosophila nigritarsus, assembly GCA_035044305.1. Taxonomy (NCBI): domain Eukaryota; kingdom Metazoa; phylum Arthropoda; class Insecta; order Diptera; family Drosophilidae; genus Drosophila; species Drosophila nigritarsus. Next base: position 75,049 of record JAWNMF010000579.1, read on the forward strand.
TTTTTTCTATTTTTCTATTTAGATTTTTATTATATAATGTTATGACTTGTCAGTACTTAAAAGTGCTTATATTTATACGCTGATGTTGTAAAATTTCCCAGTTTTATTGGTTGAAATTTGTAATAGACGAATGCTTAAGCAGGCTGTCAAACAGGTGCACATAAATTGGTTGCAACCAATACTCCAGATAGTCGCTGTCAAGACCAGATAGTCGACTACTTCAATCGTCAACACAGCTGAGATGGTGCTCAGGCTAGCCTGCAGGCTCGCTAATGTTAAGAACTAGCTGACCTACTTCGTCCTAAAAACCTTTGTCCTAGCATAAACTGAGGTAATTATAAATCTTGTTTCTATAGTAAAGCTTAAAAACTTAAGCCAAATTATTGCAAAACAAAATTAATGTTTTTTTAAATGGAGTGGAAAACGCGCATGAAATTGATTTCAACGGCCACAATTTTATTAAAAACCATTTCAAAAATATTTTTTAAACAAAAGGAAGGCACAAGCCAATGCAATTACTCGGATACTTTTACTGTAAAAAGTTCGTGTTAATTATACGTTTGATGAGATGTGGTTGTAAAACCTTGCAACATGCTTATAAATCAGCAGAAGCAAATATCCAACAGCGCTTTTAACTGGGACGTCGTATGATAAAAAAGTTCAGAACAGTGTGACGCCAAGTTCAATTTTCTTTCAATCATTTTTGAATTCCAGTTTGTATTGCTTTATTTCATTTATGTAAATTTACATTCGCATGAGTATTGAATTTTGTGAACCAATAAAAACTATCACTGTAACATTATAAAGTAAAAAATGAGTGATACAATAAAATGTAATCATAAACTCATATTCGGCGTATTCACACCCGGCTTCAAGTCAAAAAAAAATCTGGCTAAGATCTGTATAAAACTTTTTTATTATTTGCCCATAGAGGTATTTATAAATGTTTATACAGATCTACGTAAAAATTTATTTTGCAGATCCGTTTAATTTTCATTATTTACACAGATCTGCCTTAAATTCTTATCTTAGGCAGATCTGTCTAAATTTGGAAATTGAGAGCAGATTTGCTCTAAAATATAGAAATAGGCGGATCTGTCTAAAAAGTAAAATTTAGACAGATCTCTATAAAAAATTAAAATTAAGACAGATCTGTGTGAAAAATTAGCTTACGCAGAAATTATAAAGTTTTTTGATTTTTCTTATAAAGATTTTTTCAAATTTCAAAATCTCTATAATTTTTTCAAAAAATCTTTCCAGGATCTGTGTAAAAAAATTTATCTTTATAATTTTTCCCTTTTTGAATTTTTGTAGAAAGAAATTAGAAAGATTTTTCATTCTGAGTAAGGTTTAGGGAGATTTTAGAAAGATTTCAATTCTTTCCAGGAATTGACGACCATTTTTACAAAGATACCGTTAAATATCGAAAAAACTTAAAAAGATCTGCATATTTTTTGGAAATTAAACGGATCTTAGCCAGAAAAAAAGTTAGACTTGAGGCCGGGCAGTTTTAGCTGCAGATAACTACTTTGAGTTTAAACATTGACTATTCATATTTACCATAAGTACAACTTCAAACACTTTTTTGTTGATTTTAGGCGCCTTTTTTTAAAGTTTTAAAAAATAGGGAATTTGCATCTCATTTTAATCCCTTTTAGTCCCTTCAGTTAAAAAGGGAATTTTTAAGAGTGCATTTTCACTACATCAAGCAAGCATTGACTAGCTACAATTGGTTAACATTCTTCTATTCGCTACATAGAATTAACATTTATGTCTTGCATTGATTTTTGTATACATATACATTGCCAACCATAATCATTTTTAGTTTATTTTCAATTTTTTTTGTTGAAAAAATAGAGATACTCTCTGTATTTGAAATTACACCAATGTGAAGTTTCATTTTTATTCGCACAAATATAAAATTACTTTTTTGAAACCGAATATACATATAAGCCAGTTTGTTCCCCTTTTTTTGGTGTTAAGTTTGTTGAATAAAATACATTTATATCTAAAAAACGTATTCTGGCGAGGAGATTCTCTCATGCAAATAGACATTTACGAATCGACATTGGTTCTGCGGCAATTGTTATGTTTTTAAAACCCTACAGTGCTATAGCATTATAAACTTTGGCGTAATCGCATCGACCGCCTTCAAAATTCTACAGTTTAGGAAATCGGTAAAAAAATGTCTTTCTGTTAACTAAAATATGCATATACATGTATTTTAAAGCCTACTCTTCAAATGCAAAAATAATTTTTCTCAAGTCCTTCGGGTAATGTAAAAAAAAGAATTAAAAAGTTATTACATTACAAATATATACGAAGAAAAAATTTGTCCAACAAAATTGAAAGGCTTTTCGACTTTTTTTCCCCACATTTATCCCACTTTTCAATAATAAATGAAAAACATTTTTTCGCTTTTCTTTTTCAAAAAGAAATATCAGAAAATTGGCTAAATTAGAAAATAAAATTTAACAAGCAAAACAAAGTTTGGTCTAAAAAAAGGTAAAATGTTTTTTTTTAATTTTTAGGATTGTCTTCTCATTTTGTTTGTTTAGGGTTGTGTCACGGTTTCCAACCTCGAGAGCTTAAATGTTTTTTTTTGTTATTTATGTGTCTTGCCATTCTAATTTTGACCAGATTAAAAATTATATCAATATTTTATTTTACAATTCTGCTGTAGACTTTTTTTTGGTTGTTTGAAAGTCACCCTATTATTCCGTTCAATTGATCGTTAAAAGAGTTTATATTTTTGGAAAATTGTAAATTGGCTCCGCATTGACCTTTTTGATTCAAGGTCGAAAAATTTTCCGTATTTTTTTAATTAATTTTGCTTTAGCTTTAAAGATTAAAACGTGGGATTGTAGCGAGAGTTTAATTATTTTACAAGACTGATTTTTACTTCATAAACAACAATTTTTCAACTAGTTTTTATAAATAACCTAATCTCATAATAACTTTCTTTTGATTAACCCTTAATGCAAAATTCTCTTTGTCATAAAATTGCAACAAAAAAGAGCCAAATCTATTGGTTTATGTCTACTTGTATTCGGTTTGGTTAAAGTTTTTTTTTCAAATATAAATTTCTCTTAAATTTGTTTGTTAGAAGATCTCTCCTCGTTGTGGCCCATTATTCAATAATATATAACAAAAACCCATTCTATTTTTATTTGTTTGACTCCCTTTGACTCAAAAACGAATATGAATAATAGTAATAAAATTCTTCAAATAGTTGACATTAGCTTTTAATAGATTAAACTTTAAACTAAAAGTATATTTATGATTTTATAACATTGATTTGGCTTTTTTATTGCGATCAACAGTCAATGCAAAGCTTAATGGATTTCCCATTAAATTTCACATCTATTTTTTTTTAAGTTTTGACATGTATATTATTGGCTGCAAGCATAAAAAAGACTAAATATGGCTAAAAAGTTATTTTACCAAATAAAATGAATAAAGGTTTTTATATTGTTTGTTTATGAATGTTTCAAACATTTTAAATTTTGATTTTAAATTTTAAACTGCTTATTCATTCATATTTGCAGCCGTGGAATTACAAGCATAAACCCGTAGACGTTAGCTCTCTGTTGTTACTTATATTCATTGTATCTTTGTAAAGCCATAGTACTCAAATGAAATGAGTGATCCGCACAAAACATTTACACTTTGCCATTTTCCCAAAAATATTATTTCAAAACGCTTACATATTGGTTAATGACGTGCAAAAAAGGGTTAAGAATAAAATTATCAAATATCAAACTTAAAATTACTTTAAATTTACGCATATGCATTGCGCTGCGCAATTGAAAAAAAAAGATCAGTGAATTATGGCATACTTATTATTCTTCATCACTTACAATTATGTTTTAGAGCTGTTAAAAAAAAGTCACTGTAAAAACCTGCAAAATTCTCATGTAAAGCAGCCTATTACAAAATATAGCAGCGTAAAACATTGCTGCTGCTTAAAAGTTAAAGGAGCATGTAGTCATAAATGAGCATGCAACAGCGAATTGAACAAATCAAACAGCATATTTCAAAAAAGGTCATTAAACTTCAGGTGATGTCGCCTTCATAGCTAAAAACACAAAAACGCTACGACGCCATTCGGAATATTTCCTTCAAATCAAGGCTGATCCTTCGTGGTGTGTGATTAACATTCTTGAGCTAATTTTAAAATCAGTTTGCATTACTGTTTTCTTTGCTACTTACACTGTTTTATAATGTTATAAATGTTAATTTGTCATGTTTAATCACCTTTGAAAACAATCTTCGCAACACGCGCCGTTTTTAACCTTTCTCTCTTTTGCCCCATTCTCTAACCTCTTGTCGTTTTGTACTACAACAAAATCGTTTTTTTTAGTTGCATGTATTTATTTTATCTTTTTTTTTGCGGGGTTTATTTTCTGACATGAAAATTTTTCGTTTTCCATTTCAATATTTTTTTTTTGTTATTTTTGGTGTTTTTCAATTTTTGCTTTGTGCGAGCGCAATGAAAACTCGGAATAAAAAGAGAAAATAAAAAATAATAAATAATTTTGTTACGTTAGTGAAATTCCAATCTCAGTGAATTTTTCATTCCTTATTTAATTTTGCGCAATTATTTATATTTTGGTGCTTAGTTTCTGGTTAGTGCTATTTGGACTGTTTTTTGTTGTTTTTTTAGTTTCTTTTTTGCTCTGTTATATACTGGTCAATTCCGGCGCTCTTCCAGCACCCTTTTGGTGCTTCACCTCGCCCGTTGCCGTCCATTTGCAATAATGCTTCGAAACTGCCGAATAATGCATGTTGAATCGACTTACAACGACTCGGCAACTTTCTCCATTATTGACCGCATTAACGATCAACTGCTTTACATCATCTGACAAACGTTTTCCCATTTTTATGATAAGAACAGTAACTTTTAGTAAGTGTTGCAATAATTTTTGACCAGCTAAAAAATGGACAAAAAAAAGACAAAAAAAAAATACAACAAAAATTTAGAAAAATTTTTTTTCAAAATTTTTAAAAAAAATCCAAATATCACATTTGATAGAGAATAAAATTTTCTATCAAATACAGTTTATCGTTTTTGGATACCGATCTTCTACAAAAAATAATGAGGTTGAGAAGAAAAAGTTTTTAAGTGTTGCAACCGTTACTGTAGCTTAATTATTTCGTGTTTAAGCGCGTGAGCTCTTTTTTTTTCAAGTATTTGAATGCATCGTTTGTTTAAAAAAATAATTTAATGTGCATTTTTCATATAAGTCAATTACATATGTATGATTTTAGGACAAAAAGACGCCAAACAATAAGACGTTGGGCATAGTGATAAATTATTTAGTTACAAAATTGATAATGGATGTTTGTGTTTTTATCAGCCGTCAAGTGTGTTTTTCCTTTTCTTTGGCAACTTTTTTCGTTGGTTTTTTTGTCTATACCGAGTTTTTTGTTTGCCATATTTTATTGGGACACTTTTTGATCGTTTGAGTTTTTAGCCCGGTTGTGTTTTTTTTTCTTGTTAACTGTTTTTACCTGCACATTGGCATTTAAATGTAATATGTAACAGATCTTGGGCGGTTCAGATATCTCCGACCCACTAATATTAGAACATGTTGGCAGAACAATTGTCAACATTAACTAAAACTTGTTATAAAACAATTTATTCCTTTGCAATAAAACTCCTATGATCCCAAATCAGAGGTCTTTTTTTTGTCGCCAAGATTCAACATTGCTTTTTGAGTTGTTTTGATTTCTCATTTTAATATTAGGAACACAATAAACCGCAAACGTAGAAATTTCGTGTTTTGCGGCTATAAAGATTTTGGTGTTTACAATAAAAACGCAAAAATGTAAAATCAATTCGAATTGAATTTTTTGCTGATTTTTTTGCGGTTTTGTGAATTTCAACAGATAATCGAAAGGTTACCCAAGCTTGATGTTGAAATATCTTTACGAATTTTTTACTCGATTATGTACGATTTTTTTTATTCGCTTTTATAATATTTGTGCTTGGATGAAATTTTAAGGTGAGTTTCGATATGTCAAAAAATACTTCTGAATTTATTGAAGCTGTCAGAAGTTTTCCTTCTTTGTACGATAAACGATGCGACTCCTATAAATTGAACATACAAATGAAGTTTAGCATTTGGAAACAGCTCGAATAAATGTAAACATACAAATTTGAATTTTAAATTACTTTGTGTATTTTAAACAAAAAATGAAAATTGACAACATTATGCCAAACCAAACTTTGTTTAAAAATTAAAAATTGTTCATTTTTTATTGTGTACGCGTAAATATTCATTGTGAACGCCAAAACACAATGCAATCACGAATCCGTCCCGCAAACGCAAAAAGTCAAAATTTTGCCGCTCTGTTGTGCACAATTAAAACGCGAAACGCAAAAAAATTTTATTTGTGTTCCTATTATAACAAAAAAAAAAGTTGCGGCAACCGCCTTTTCAAATCCTGTGTAACTTGGATTATTTTAAATGTTGCCTTTTGGAGTTTCTACACACCTGTTTACGCTTCTAATAACAAATGTATATAAAAAAACTATTTTTGATGTTTTGACGTATTATAGGTTTTAGGTAGTATTTTATAACAAAGCATTCAAAACAATCATCTTCCTATGTTCCTTTAACAATTGCGAAATACCCATTAAAGCACATGTTGAGAAAAATGGATTTTGGGTTTTCAAAAATTGAGTGTTCCTATCCCGGTTGGCATGTTTAATACGTTTATGAGAAAATTTTCTATTCGTTTCCCTTGACGTTAAAGTCGAGGAGTAATAAAATGCATCGTTATTTTTTATTTTTCTTATCTTTTGGCTTTTGTTTTTGTGATAAATGTGTGTGCATTGGTTCATATCTCATCGGACAAAATGTTGTGGAATGAGTTTTTTTGCTTGTAATAATTTTGTCGTGAGATTTATCAAAATCTGCTTTATGCATTTTATTTTTTTATTTTGAAGCTTTGGTTAGTCAAACAGCAAATCAAGAAACACAATAATATCATTTAGCCCAAAGTTACACGCACAATTTTTGGTTTATTTGTAGTTTTTGTAACCATTATTTTTATGTTTTCTATTAAACCTATGAAATTTGTTTGCATCTAAACTATCAAACAGTTGATGAAGGCCGTAATTTAATGAAAAAATTTTTTTAAAGGATGTTATCGACAGAACATCCTTTTGGAGAAAGTATATTATTCGGGTGTTAAATTTTGCTAAACTTAAGGATGCATTTTGGAGTTGCGGTAGTCTTATTGACTTGTTGCAAATTGCCAGAAGCGAATTTTTTTGCAAGTTTCGATTTCAAATTTTCACTAATTAAAATTAGCGACTTATTAATATCGAGTTTTTTTTACCAAACTTTTTACAACTAAACTTTTGAAAAACATTTTTTTTGGATTTGTGGGATGGGGGATTTGCCTGAATAAATAATATTTACATGGTATATGCATATGATGCATGTGTATCAATTGTAATCTATTTGTTATGCATTGTTTTGGCGTACGACAATAAAAAAATATTATTTTGAAAGAATATAAATTAAATGTTTTTTTCCCTGTTATATGTATACCATGTTAACTTTTGGAAGTGATATTTATTGTGCACAAATTGTGGTCGCATTCATAATGTTAAATGAGATAGTTTTATTTTTACGTATTTTTCTTTCATTTTATAACTTTTGTGTTTTGAGATTTTTGGTCATTTAATATTTGTGCTCACATGCCAATAAATTTTTAGACGACTCAAAAAGCGATAAGAATATTTTTCACATTTTGAGGTCTCCTTTTTTTTGCGCCAAATTTCCTGGTTAGTATTTTTAGTCATTATTTTTTTACGGAAAAATTTTTCCCTTTTTAAATTGTTAATAGGAAATGAGTTAATAAGTGAAAACTTTATTTTACAAAACAAACGTAAGAGCGCAATAATCTAAGAGCTATGTAAATTCTTTACGCGCGTTCTTTAAGAGCGAAAATTTAGGGCTGCAAAACGCTTTGCACTTTTGAAAAATGAGACACAGCACATTTTGGTTAACGTAACATTGAATAAATGAGGCACCTTCTGTATTTCATATAAAAACTAGACTTTTTCTAGCAAAACAAACGGCTCATTACAGCTGTTTGTGCAATGAAAATTTAAAAAAATACTTTTGAATTCAGGTTTATATTCAAAGCGAGATGCCAGAATATAATAAATGCAAAGTTTTTAAGCTGGTTAAGAGGTTAAACCCTCACATTTTAACAAATCATTCTCAAAAGTGTTGCACCATTAGCTGTTGACTTTTTGTTTGTGGAAAATATTTATATCTCTTCAATCGGATTTATAAAAACATTTGTATAATAATTAATGCTCAAGTTTTGTTTCTCTGTTAATTGTGCCAGTCTAACGAACCGTATGCAATCTTAATCAGCCGCTGAAACGTTTTCCACACATTAAGTTTATTTGATCTCCCATTCAATTTTTCTATTTATTATACCTGTAAGTTATGAACTGAATAGTTTTCATTATGCTACACTTACATCTAAATTTTTTTGCATTTTACGTTCAAATTTTGAGACTTTTGTTTTTGCATGTAAACACGTTGAACCCACAAATAATTTTTTTCATTAAAAATGAACGTAAAACTGAAAACTTTTGTTTTAGACAAATTTTAATTTTGGACGCAAAAAAAATCTCATTTTTGTTCAAAATGCGCCAACTTGACAAATTACTTTTTTTCAACAGAATTAACGCAATTTAAAGCTTTTATGCACGAGGCTATCTTGCTGCATGTTGTTTTCAGAGAATTGATCTTCGTTCTCTTTCTACTACATTTTTTCTTTTTTTTTACGATAAAAATGAAAACAACAAATAATAAAACAAATTGATATTTTAAATTAGAAAAACATAAATTAAAATATTAAAATTTATGAATTTGATATATTTTGCTGTTCCCGCAAATTTATTATTTTTGTTGTACCGTGCTATAGGCACGACAAGAAAATAATATTAAACGGTTCATAACAGAAAAGGTCAATACAATAGGAAAACAATATTTCATTAACCAACTGAATAGACAGCCAGTGACCCCGACTGACTGAATTAAATGTATCACAACAAATATTATTAATCAAATATTTGAGTGGAAGTTTGATTATAACAATTTTGCGTAAACAGGGAAAATTAACGCTGTGAGACAAATAATTTATGAGTCACAAATATGACCTCAAAACAATTTTCATTAAGCATTTCCTTGAAAATGGGTTTTTTGTGCTTTGTTTTTAAAGAAAAAAAAATGTTTTTCGGCCTAACATTTTTTAATTCAATATTTTTGTTATCTTATTTGAAACAGTTGACTTCTCTAATTTAATGTTGTACAGTGCTGTCATGTTCCTACTCAATTTGTAAATCTGCCGCTCAATTAGTCAACACTAATTTTTAAAGAGAAACTTTTTACTAAAAACCAATCAAAAGTATTGCAAATGTGATTTAATGGTTATTCAAATAACATTAATTAAATTAAATTAAATTTTTGTTTTAAAGTTTGAGAAATTAAAAAATTAGAAGTTCTGAACAAGTTGACTCATCAACCATTTTAAACAAATTAAATTATGGTATTTAAGTTCTAAATTTTGAAACGCAATCAAATTAATTTATTTGCTTTGTGTTGTACAACAACTGGGTCTTGTGACTTTCCTGAAACAATTTCTTCATTTTTGTACTAAACTTTTAATATTCTTTCATGGTCCTTGATTTCTACATATTATGTTTTAATACTTTGAAAACAAAATAGCAAGCAGTCGCAGAAAAAGTAGGATCTCTAATGAATGCCTCCTCCCAATAAAGCAGATTCCCCTTTTTTTGCTGATTGATAATTATAAGTTTCCTTTCCTAAGCTCTTCTTTGAAGTCGATTAAAAAGTGGAAGCTACAATTTCTGTGTAAAAAGAAAGTAGACCGTAATTAATTTTGACAATTTTACAATACTTTCATGTCCTTTGTCTGCCGTTTTTGTTCATATTTTTTTCGGTCCCAGTTTTTCGCCTGGCTTTTTTTCGTCCCTGTTTTGTTGCAAGTTATTATGCTAATCTTCTTTGTTTATTGGTTTCACAATTGCCAATTTTTATTGGTCATTATTTTTTCAGTCAAATAATTAATTGAATGTTGAAATTTCTGAAAATGATGCTGATTGCATTTCACGTAAACCCTATTCTTCTTTTTAACCGCCGTGGGAACTTGGAGAATCGCAATAATTATTACTATGTGGAGAAGAGCATACGAAGTGCTGATACTTATAAACGCATTAGCGTTATATAATGCATTTGGTTTGCACTTGCATATCTAGTGATGGAAATAAGCAGATAAACGCATTTTCTTAAAGTGCAGCTGTGTGGTTTAAATTTTTCTTTTTAATTTTTATAAAAAAATTTGATTTTTAACTTGTAAAGCAGTTTGGGCATCAATCATATATGTTATATGTCCAATTTTTTGCTTCATTCATCTGTGATCTAATAAATTCTGTTCTGGAAAACACATACTAGGTATCTTTCCTTGAAACTTTTGTTTAAGTTTTTCTTGCTCAAGTTTGTTTTTGGCTGGCGGCTTGTTTTTTTTGTGTAATAATAATTTTTTAAAATTGTTTTATCTGACAATTGACATTTGTTTACATGTTTACTTTTCTTTTATTCTTTCCTCCTCATTGAATTATTTAATATTATTTTAACGCTTTCGAACATGGGTTGCCAAGAAAGAAATGCATATTTTAAGTTTTGCTTTGGTGATTGAAACCTAATTTCGTCGTTGCTTTGACTTTTTATATTTTCGCATAAAGACCGGTTAGTGACCAGACTAAGATAATTGCACATAGGTTAAATACTGGAATTTTTATCAATTGAAAGAAACCCGAAGCATATTTTTTAAGTAGGTTAATAATTTTAAATCGGGTGAGCGGACATCGAAAGCAAGATTGTTTTTCTTAAAAAAAATGTTAGATGAGAACTCAATGGACAATTAGCTTGTAACTTCTTTAAGATATTACCGGTAAGTTAAGGTAGAAGAATGGAAGTTGTTGTTGGTTATATGCCCAAATGGCAAAACTCACGCTATGTGACTTCAAACTTCCCGCTGGCCCTTTTTGTTTATTTTTTTCTTTGCTTTAGCGATCACCGTTAATATGCAAAATTGCATTTGTATTAGTATGATTCTTTGGTTATCTAAAAACCTTGCTACGCATTTGTTTTTAATTTGGACAATTATTTTTAATTTTTAACTTTTTAAAATTTCATTTTTACATGTCAAATTTTTTTTGTTGTGGCAAAGAGCTCCTTTTTCATATTAAAATCAAACGGAAACAAACAGGGAAAACAAAAGAGGACCGCAAGGATCGAAAAAGGAAGTTGAAAAAAACGGTAATAAAAATGTCAAAATAAAAGCTTAAATATTGCAAAATAGAAGAGCAAAATAATAACTGTAGCGATTAACATATCTTTTTTATGGTGGATTCAAAGGTTACAGGCTTAATAATATAATTTATTGTCAAAACAACCAAAAAACAATAAAAAAAAAGAGCAAAAAACTGAACCAAAAAACCTGCACCGTCCTTCTTTTCCTAAAACTTGCGCCTAAAAAAGAACAACTTTTAAAAGAAAAATCCCAAAATCAGAATCATCGCGTTGGGACAATAGACAATCTTATCACAAAAAATGGAACAATTTATATTGCCTTAAAGGCAACAATAACAAACTTAATTGTAATCATAATTTCAATTGGATACGTTTGGCATTTTCATTTTATGCCATTTTGACTTTTCATTACCTTTTGCAAAAACGAAAGCCACAGACATTTTGTTAGCATAATTCTTCATTTATTTGAGCTTCTTGGTGGGCTTACCACTCTATTTTTCCCGTATACATTTTGCCTTCCTTTGTTAATTTTTTATTTGTTATCTCATATGCTTTATATTTAATAATCATTGAAAATTCTTATTTTTTCTTTGGCTTTTGCTAGACTTATATTATCTTGTGGCGGTGGCGCGCTCCCTTTTTCCCAGGTAGTTTCTTTTATCTGTTTTCTTTGCAATTTTCTTAACACAATGTTATTCACCATTTTTTTTCTTTTTTCCAACTGTCTTCATAAGGTCTTATTAAACTGAGTGAGAAACGCAAAGAAACACAGATATCTTAAAGTGAAACAGAAAAAAACTAAAAGACTGGCTAGAAATACTTGGATGTCATCTGGCAGAGGCGATATAACTAGAGTAATTTTTCGTTGCCACTTTCATGTCCGGTTAAACGCCAAAAATTGGATGAATAAAGAAGTTGGAGACAAAACTTTTTTTTCTTTTAGGAAAAGAATAATAATAGGAAAGTTTTCCATTTTCTTGAGGTTTTCAGATTTATTTGCGAAGAATAACTAGAATTTTTTTTTAAATGTTTAAAAAACCAATAATTTATTTTGTTGTTTTTTTATCTTTTGTTTGAAAGGAAAAACCATAAAAAAAATAAATTTTTTTTCCATTTGGTTATATAAAAATTTGTATTCCTCGTTTTATTTGTTTTTAAATATTTTATAAGCGGCTTAAGGCAATATGTCTTTTCTGTCTTTTATTGTGATACCCGCCACAAAAAAATAAATAACGCGTTTGAATTTTCTTTTAATTTGCTAATTTTAATTTTTTTTTCGTTTTGTACAAATTGAAATTTAACATTTTTTGCTAATTTTTATGTTTAACTATTTTCCTGGGTAAAACCATTATTCAAGTGTTTTCCGCTTTTGCATTTATGTCAAAAAAAATTGTTGAATTTTGCTTCAAGTGTTCAATCTTTGCGATTAATGAAAACATTTTCCAGTTAAAGTTCCGGCCGTGGCCAAAATAAGTAACGTTCTCATTTTCAGTTTTTTATGGAATTTTGTTTTAAGTACATTATTGACTTGCATAATTTATGGTTATTGTCATGCATGTTTAACTTTTTAACACTCAGTTTTTTATATTTGCTTTATGCTCGGAGCGGAATTCGAAAAGCTCAGCGATTGCACGTTTTATAGGTCGTTTGGATGTTTTTGTCTACAGTTCAATTATCAACCCCAAAGTTTCATTAATGTATTATGTTTTGGTTCGAATAGCTTATTTTTCATTCAATATTTAAGTTTTGCAATACTTTGCTGCATTTATAAAGCCGTGTTATTTATCCTAGGGGACATATTCTTTTTTTAGCATAATAAACCACATTTTACAGGAGTCTAAAACCTCAACTTTTTTGATTGTCAATTACTTTTAGTTTTTATAATAAATTCTACAATAATATTTTTATTGCATTTCACAGTATTACACTTAATATATCACAATGAGAAGCCTGCAAAAAATAGTCTAACAAATGCAGTGTATGATTTTAATAACACATTGCAGCACTAAAACCATCGATTTTTGACAATTTATCTATTGAATATGAATCACAGACTTGAATAGTTCCTAATCGCACCCTACAACATTTTAGTTTGTTTTTTGACTTACGCAATGATAAGCAAACAATGCTTACCTTAAAAAGCCATTATTTCAATCCATTCATTCTTTTATTGACATTTGTTTTTTAATTTATTTCAAAAAAATTTAATAAAAAAAGAAAAAAAACTTTTTTGAAATATTTATATTTGTCTTTTCACTTTTATAATTTCCATTGCATGTATTACTTATTTTTTTATATTTATTCATAATAAGAGATACTTGAGGTTGATTTGCAGAAAATGGAGTTAAATTTAGTCTTAAAGATTTTTATTTTCTTTTTATAAATTAAATTTTTTTATTAGGTTTTTTTGGCATTTCCAAATAGCTTTTTTTACATTTGAATGTTTTGATTGATTTTTGATATTGATTCAAATTACTTGTATTGATTAGAGCGCTGTTGTCTTGTTTTTTATGCATTGGGTAATGAAACAAAATATTCAAAAAAAATTTAGTTGATCAATCAATGAAAGGATTTCAGCTACCGTTTATTATTTTTAAAGACAACAATTTTTGATTCCTATTATATTTGATTATTTATGGAGGAATGTTAAATCGGAAAAAGCGGCGGAAGAAATCCGAATTGCTGAGTCATCACTCTTCTTAAGCTTATTTTTATATTTTGGGTCAGTAATGTCTTTTCCGGTGAGTTACTGCAGTAGCTCTGTTTCCAGCTCTGAAAGACCATGTCATAAAGCACGCTTAGCAAATACACCATCAATATGCAGACGGCCAGATGCGTCAAACGGCCGATCTGATACATTTATATGTTCCGGGTTTTATGGTCTTTTCTCAGGTCACAATTTGTTGAGGCTTTCATTAACTTCGCTTGTATTGCTAATAACTACATCTCACACGTTGGCTGACAATAGGGATGAACATGAAATTAGGCATCATCACAATCATTTTTATCAACATCATTATCATCATCAACATTCCAAACGTGATCATGGCGCAAGTCAATGCAGTGTAGAGAATGAAGTTTGCTCCACAAACAATGCTCATGTTTGCAAAAATAATACGTAATTTTTGTTACAGTAACTTGACAACAAATATATTAAGTTTTGACTTAGGCTTTAACTTTTGCTTAGACTTAGGCGTTAGGCTGAAGCTTTAGGTCAAAGGGGAATTTGCGAACACACTTAATCTTAAACGCGATGTTTGGATTCTAGTTTTAGATTACCACTTTGGCTTTGGTTTAAACTTCGGTTTGTGCTTAGACTCGGGCTTAAAAATAATTTAAACTTGTTTGAACCTAACATTTTATAATTTCTATTACACATGTGTAATTTCTCGTTGAAATTTTATTGACTTTAAGTTATGTTATATAAAATGTAAAAACAAACAATTGTTGCTAGAATTTGAATTAAGCTTTTTGTTTTTGGTAATCGGGTTGTTTTTTTATGAAAATAATAATCAAAATAATGGCTTTTATTTTTTTTTAGGTGTGTTTCCGCTTGCTCGCTAAAAAACATGAAAGAATGTTTTTGTGACTCGGAGGAAGAAAATTACTGCTATTTGTGTTGTGGCAATGCAAATAACAAATGCCTTCCGAGCCCATGAGCACGACATTCTCAGGTAAATTTTATAAGAATTTAATTGTTTGTTTTTTTTAATCTATTCGATTATCAAAATTGTTGCTTTGCTATAGTCAAAACACATTTTTATAGTCAAACAAGCTTTTGCCTTATGATAAAACTACCAAATTATTAGGGCTTTGCATGTTTTTATTGTGCAATAAAATCTGATTGATATTAATCATATACTATTATCTGGTGCAATTACACCTAAAACCTTAACACTTAAACGTCTAAATTTGCAATTCTAAAAATGCGCTTATTCGAAATTTTAGTTAATACTTTAGCTGTTTTTTCAGCTTAAGTCAGCATAACATAATTGAATCAATGGAATCAATAAGACAAAACTACAGATGTAATATAACACACAACCAAACATTTTCGATTGTCTGCATTCTCTGTTTCTAACCTGTACCTAACAAAGCTGGGCTTCAGCTATGATTTAACAAATGTGGAAATTAATTGAATTAGATGCTCACTCTTTGATTGCTGCTTTTTTGCGTTTGATGACCAGAGGCCTACTAAAGCCATAATTGGAAGGCGCCAATGTGGATTAAAAAACTCCGCGCTTTATCATTTGCTCAAAAATGACGGTATAGGGGTTACAAAATACCACTAGTGAAAATGACGTTTAAAGCATTAGAGTTACCATTTTTAAATCATTTTAAGTTTGAATTTGCTTTATTTTATTAAACCTTTTGGGCTGTTAAACCCTTGGGTGGGAAACCCTGCTGCTTTGATGTAAATAAACCACTATATTTTGCTTTTTCATTTTAGCGACGATTATATTGTGTATTATTTTTAAATTTTTGTAGATATCAAATTTCTTCATGAGCCTTTCACCGATTTTATGAATAAATGATTGAAATTACATATAGCCTTTACAATTACTTTAAGGTATTCAAATTTTGCTAATCTAATTAATTTTGTCTACACTTGTTATTTTTTATAATTCTGCAACAATAGCTTAATATCTGTGTGCCACATAAAATATTTATGAAACCACAAAACAATGCAAAAAAAAACTATTGTTTTAATTTTACACACGACCCTCTATAACGTTAAATATAAAATTTCTTTATAATTATAATATTTTCTTACGCATTTACCCCCGCCGTCGGTCTTTTCATATTGCTCTAGCAAAGCCACAATGCTTCAATTCGGTTTTTTTTTGTTTACAATTAAAACAAATTTTAATAATTTATTTTTTCTTCTCAAATTTTTTTGAAGGACTTTTGGAAAAAATTTTTAGAAATGAAAACAAATTGAATTTTAAATACATAACAAAAACTGTTTGACGCAAATTTAGTGCGTAAATAAGAATATACAAACATTTTTTGCTAGGAATTTCCTTATTTTTTTGCGTCACACTTTACCTTTACAAACATTATTAAAGCTACAGAAAGGCTTCACTGTAGTATTTAACTTTTTGTCTTATTATTGAGAATCTAATGATATTTGTTTAAAAAATGGGACAGTTGAATCAAGCAGATCGGGAGACGGCACTAACATTATACATATGCATGGAAATAACTTTCTATAAGCTAAGGAATAATAACAACTAGTTTCATCGCAATATTCAATCCTAAGTTTTCTAGTTGAGCTTCTTAAATATTATCGAAATTACGATTTTAGTAGCTTTATTTTTAACCGAACTTTAAGTATGTTTTTTGGTAAATACCAAAGGAATGGCATCGCTGAAATTTAAAATTTAGCCACACCCATGCATAAACTTTAAAAAAATCAAATCTTTAACATTGTTAAATGTATGTTTATGCTTTAGCTATGGCTTGGTGATAACTTTTATGTTAGGTCTATCTTTTTGAGTATGAACTAAACTATAAGTTTAACCTTAAGTTTGACGCAAGCCCCCTTTAAAAATTAAAAATGCGCACATCGCACTTTTGCACATTCCAAATTTGTCCTAGCAAAGCGACTTGATTAATTTTGTGCGCATTTTTTGTCAGCTAACCATTAGCCCAAATGGTATTACCTAATTTCAATTACGTTCAATGAAACTTTTGCAGCTTAAAAATAAACGGTCAATACTAATGTAGTCGTTAATTATTACTTAAGTTAATTGACAGGTATATGTATTTACAGCCTTTTTTAAATGTTGCTTGCAGACTAAACAACAAAGACTTGCTTTATTTGTATTTTATATTTTGTAGGAATAACGGTGAAAGATGGGAGCGCGAGTCGTGTGCACGATGTCGTACAAACGGCGCAGAAATGGAGGGTCTGGCGTGCGACGACCGAGACCCACAACGATTGTGCCTTCAAGGAAAATGCTCAAAGTCTGTGTGCCATGACAAACAACAAGGCAGCTTCTGTGATAGAAAGTAATTTTATTTATGCATTTTCTGATTTGATCAATGGATAGGGTAGACGGTTGGTCCGGTTGTATAAGCAAAATAACCTTTACACACTAAATGCTTTCTCTTTTAATAAATGAATTGTTTACAAATGAGTATCATATTAGTGATTAGCCTTTAGACTGTAGTGCTTTCCCAAGATTTCAAAAGTAAAACTAACAAAGAGAAAGACTGAATAAAATCAACAATACTATTTAAATTTGCTTTAAACCAATAAAATTCAAGTAGCACAATTAAATAGGCATAAAACAATCTCTTTAAGACAAGATTCATGTGGTTTTATCACAAGGCCGTCCTCCTCTATTTCTATGGCCTTATTTAAAAATTCAATTTAATTGCCTTTATAAACGGGAATCTTATACAAATTTCGCGGTTTTTCTTTTACTTTTTTTATGAAAAAAAATTTAGAAATGAAAAAGTTTGTGTTGATGACATTTGCGAGAATCCGTGCTCCAAAGTCGCATCACATCTTATGGTTTGCGATTGTCCGGCAATTGATCCTGATACGGGTTTTGTTTCAGATGACCGTTGTCAGCTGTGTTGTTATGATTTTACTGTGGTAATTTTTGTTACATTTATAGTTTTTTTTATCAGCGCATTTTTTCAAACATTTTTTAATCCACAGGTTCACTGGCTTAAACCCTTTATTTTAAGCTACCTGTACTGCTTTTTTTAATTGAAGCGTTGACGCTTTTATTTTGGAGATTCTTCTCTTCATTTCTCTTTCTCTCTCATTAGTGCTTTAAATATTAAAGGTCAATGAAAGTGCTTCTGTTTTACAAATTTTCATGTTTCAGACTAATTAAAGAAAATTTGAGAGAATTAAAGAGAGCATTGTATTTTCAATTAAAATTTTACTAATTAATTCATATATCATTCAACTCTGCATTAATTTGCACTATTTTAGAAACCAGCTTCACGGAGGTGTCAGGGCGCATTTCGCAAGTATCGCATTGCCGACTCACAAAAACGCCCCATCTGGCGTGTGGGATTGGAATGTGCAGGCGGGAAAAAGTGCAATCGATACGGTGTTTGTACTAACAATGCCCCAGCCCGTTCTTCATTTACTTCTTCACCGATGGTGCCAATCGCGTTATTTTTATTCTTTTTATTTGTTATTGTGCTTGTTGCAGCCGTCTTTACTACGTCTGAAACTTTTTAAAACCATCTTGTCGGATTGATAAGTTTACATTGATCCACGACTTGTTTTAGAAATCTGGTAATATTGATAAACAATTGTAATCAAGCTATTTATTGGTCAATTTTCAAACAACATTATTACCATTAAATAATTTTTGGGCAATAGTTGTTATCCGTAATACATATAACAATACATATAACCGTAATACATATAACAGTGATTATTACAGCTTTAGTTTTTTAACCTGTATTCAAAAACTAATTGTAAGTTGTCTAACAAAATCGAATTTATCTTGAAAATAATCTGTTAAAATTATTTTATTCATGGCTTACTTTTCATTTATAAATCGTGTCAAACCAAATTGATGTTTACTTATTACAAAAATAAAAACCGATTTTGAGATTACTGACTGAATGAACCCAAAGCGTTTTAATTTTTTTTCCATGTTATTTGAATAAGGTAAACTAAAACCATTCTAATTCGGTGATAAGACAAAAAATGGTTGGCAGAAGCTCGTCTTTAGTCCGCCTTTTTGGGCTGTTTTTAAACATCAAACATTTCAATGCAAACTGTTGATAAAGCTTTATATTTAAGAATTGTACTTTTACCATCAATGCAATACTGTTTTGTCAAATTTTTCCTAAAATATTTCATAAAGTGCAATTTTATTTTATGTAAATATCAAAAATTTAAATTGTAAACTTTTTTATGTTATGTAATAAAATTATTTCAAATCGTAAACATATTATTTTGCTATACCCACATTTAAAACAGTATTATATTAGCAAATATTTGCTAATTTTCTTTGTTTTGCAAAAAAAAAATAACAAAAATATTAAAATCAAACAAAAATAAAGCATTTAGTTTACAAATCTTTGCTAATTTTTTTAGAAAAATCTCACATTTAGTTAACCTTTTAAACATAACGCCAAAACTTTTTGCGCAGGATTAGAAAACGGTTTACCTTTGTGTGCACTGCGTTTTGATGTATATATTATTGACCTTATATTTATTGACTCAAAACGATTTACTTTCTTCCAAAACTGTAGTTCAAAGTATTTAATCGCAATTTATAAAAAGTAAAAAACTTCACTAATTTGTACCAACTTATTTGTGTTTTTTTTCACTGTATGCGACCAGCAGTTTTGGTTCACAAATTAATTTTAATTTTGCATCCGTTGAGTCCTACATAACACATTGCTGAATTTAAAAGCTAATAAACGTTGTCCTCAGTACTGCTCCTTGCTTGTACGTAACACAGTGGTGGCAGATTTTCATTTTGAATTTAGTGGTGAGTAACTCCTGGAAATCATTATCGTTTGCTGACACAAAACTATAAATAAAACTTTAAAAGTTTGATTTTAGTTTCATCAAAAAAATAACTATACATTTAGAAAAAATACTTAATTTTTGAAATGAACAATTGAAAAAAATTAAGCTTACTTTTAAACAAATTTATTTGCGGTGCACATCTACCATAATCCACATTACGACACTTTGCTTATTGTGTTGTGCCATTATCGAAATCTACTAAAAGAGCAAAAAACACTGGCGATAAAACGCGTACATTACATAGTCAAAAAAAAAGTAAAGAGAACAACGCAGAATTGCTTGGGCTCAACACATTATATATTTGTTGCATTATTTATTGTTTTACGTTAATAAATATTTTTTTGTATACCCATGACAAAGATAAACATTTGATAGGATTAACACTAATGTGCAACATCAGCTCCTTCTGCAACGGGAAATGCTATGTAAACCCGAGCTTCCACCTTTTCCTGTTTCCTATTCCTTCTAAACGTTGTTCAAGCCATTTTTTTGACAAACCGCTTTACCCGCTTGATTAAAATCTTAAATAATAACCACAACTATGATATTCTTTTTAACTATGTTGTGCCATATGTTGACGCAAATTTAATGAAAAATTTCTGTTTACAATATTTTGGACAAGAGTTCTGTTCCCTTAACTAAAAAATCAACAATTGAACAACAACTTCCTGCTCTTTAAAAGTTATTAATTTTAAAAAACTATAATCTTATTGAACTCATTGAAAAATGTATTTTAAATTGCAACAATTTAATATTTATTTTCAATTATTTGTCGGGTTGGAAGACTCAAACGTAGTTCTTTTTTTTACTTTGACATTCAATAAGCGTCAACAATGTACTTTTATTTACTTTACCTTTATCGATTTAAATGTTATACTATATTTTTTATGTTTTTTTATTTATAAATTTAAACAGGTCAATGCAAATATTGGGAAATTGTGTTTTGTATGTAAAAATAGTGGAAAAATCTTTTGTAAAATTTGTTTAATTTATTTCATGAGTCTTCGTTTCTTCTTTTTTTTGCGCATAATCAAATTTTTTTTCAAGGTTGTTCGCAGTTTTTGCATATATTAACCGTTGTGTCTCTTCATTTTTTTTGTAATGATGACTCATTGCAAAAAAAAAAGATGTTGATTTTTTAATTGTTGAATAGCAATTAATTAAAATACTTAAATGCGGTTGTTGATTGGGTGATTGACTTTTAATAAATTATGCCAATGTTTCATTTTTTTACAACCGGTGACTATTTTTTTTTTACCAATACAATTTGGTTTGCCTTTTTATTGTTAGTTAAAAAATGTCGCCAACGCGAGTTAAATTTTTTTGCCTTTTAGCGATATGCCTTTTTGGAAACGCGCGTTTCGCGTTTTCAAATTTCTTTGCTTTTTTCATCTTTTTTATTGTAATTTTTGCTTTTTAAACTTCTTTATTTTTATCAGTTTAGTCAGGATTTTAGTCAGGTTTTGAGAATTTATTTGAATTCTCTGTATTATTCAGATTTATTTCAATTTGTCATTATTTTTTCGTTATTTGTCCTTAATAAAGTTATTATAATTTAACTTTTGGCTTGTTTTCTGGTTTTTTTTTGCTTTTTTGGCAACCAGAGGAAGAATAATTGTACTAGGCCCAGACTTTCGACATACTTTTATAAAACCGAAAAGATAGGTTACAATTTTTGAACAAATTATCAGCAAAAATATAACTTGACAAAGAGATGGAAAAAACGAACCCCGCCATAACTTTTTTTTTCGCTTTTATAAAATATAAATTGCTTGTTTATATTTTACAAAAATAATAAAATTGCTATTTGCTTCAATGATGATAATTTTTAAGTTTACACTTTAAGTGTTCGTCTATAAATAATGTTTTAAGCTTAAACTGATATTTAGGCTTAGTATGAATATCAGGCTCTTACTTAAGCTTAAACTTATGTTTCATAAAGTTATCGGATATAATTTGTTGCTTAAAGTAATTTTATAATCAATTTTCTTTTTTCATCTACTTAATATAATTTTTGCAATTATTCTTCTATTGTATTTTGACGTTGGCCATTTGTTTTAGTTCGGTTTAAGTGCTCACTTTTTTAAACAAAAAAGTAGCAATTTAATAAATGATTGTAAATATGTTAGTGTACAAACTTAAGCAATACAAAATTGCAAAATTTGTTATCAGCAACATTTTTTTACTAAAATTTATTTTCAATTTTATAATATAATATATGAAATTGTATGATGTTGTGCAGAAAGGCCAAATAGTATTTTTTTTTTGCATTTTTTGGAATGTTCAATAAGAATGCTAAAAATTTGAGATGTTATATCACATTTTTGTTATTTTCTAAGATAAAATTGTTTTTAAACATTTGAACTTTTACGATATTTTGTTTCTTTAGTCGAACATAAAATATTCAGAAAAACATACGGCAGCTGTTGACAGGTATTTATTTTAATTGTTGTTTAACGCATTTTAACATACTTTGGATGTGAGGGCTTTAAATTACTTATCCTGTTTTTTATTTAGGATAAAGCTTTTTTTTGTTTTTTCCTTTCCCCGGGCAAACGAGGAGTCGCGGCAATGTCAACTCGCGAAATTTCAGACTTTCAGAATCAATTTGTGACGTTTTGAAGTCACAATATTCAAATTGACTTATTGCAAGTTGAATGTAATAAGCTGCTATTAGTCGTAAGTTGAAATTTGTAAATTGTAATTTTTAAAAGTGAAGCAAATTCATATTGTAAAGTGAAAAATTTGCAAGTTAAATATTTACCATTATTTTCAATTGTCTGCTTCAGCATGGTGCTTAATACAAAAATCATTTATAATTAAGATTTCCATATGCAAAAAAAAAATGTGGCAGGACAAAAATGTTTTGAAAAAAAATGTTTTGCTGAAAATTTGTGCTTTACCATTTTTATAATATTAATTCATCAATACGTGTTTTTAATAAAATAAAAAAATTTTTTTTTTACATAAAGCAAAAGTGTCCTATTGATCAAATTTTAGGAAAGAAATTCATATTTTTTTGCACTTTTTCTCAAAAAATCGCAAAAACAATTTTTTGATAGCTAAATCGGGTATCATTCAACTCGTCCCAAAGACCCAGGATGATTTTGACGCAACTTTACAACTTTTTTTGCTTTGAATTGCTATATTGAAATTGCCTTATTGAATTGCCTTATTGCTATATTTATTTAGCCTTGTTTGAAAATTTCAAAAAATTGAAAATTTTATTATTTTTTTTAACTTATTATAGTGCAACTTGAAAGATATTTAGCTACTTAGCCAAATGTTCAAAAAAAATTTCATAGCAGATTTTTTATAGCAGACCATAAAATTATCGTAATGAACAAAAAATTTTATACGTATATTGCGTCAAAACTGTTCCACAGAAATTCGCAGACCACCGCTGTCGGCCTTTATGTCGACGGAATGAGTCGCTTCATACTTCTTGCCAATGTCAGACACCGTAGACGAACTCTTGAGCAATCATGCGACAACTGCAGCCTTGTAATTTGTCTTTCCCGTGTTGGCATAACTATTCATACATACAGTGAAGCGAATTTAACGATATTAACGAAAAGCGTTAATCAGTATATGAAAATAAAGCAGCGAAAATTTTAGGGCAATTAGTAACTTAATCTGCGAGTTATAAACGTTATAAAAAATTTTGCACAGTGTCCGGGTTTTTTTGCACGCTACTGTATATCCATTTTTTAATTTGACATTTTTAAGCTAAACTTTTAGTGGACACATATTATCTTGTTTTTCACATAAATTTTTATTGTGTGTTCTTTTTCTTGTGTTGGATTTAAAAAACAGGTTTATTTACCAGTTTTACCTATTCAGTCTGATCAGCTGACTAAAAACGTTTTATTTGAATATTTTCAATTATCCGAAGTTATGTGAAGAATAATTTTCCATTTTTTCAAATCAGCCCCTATATGAACTACGTCTCATTTAGCAGCGATTGAATTTGGCATAATTGCAATTTTTCATCAAATAACGACTGCGACATTTCATTCTGTTTTTGAATGTGTCTTTGACGTCTATGCATTTTCATGTTTGTTATATGACACATAATTAATAGATGTTTTGCTCAAAATAATTTTAGTCATAAACGTTTTGAATTTTTTTGCTGAAAATTGCTAAAAAATATATTTTGCATTATTAAAAAATTGTCTTAAAGTAATTATGTTGGTTTAAAAAAAATATGTGTATCCATGTTTATTTTTTTTAGCTATTCAATTTACTATGATAGTTATGTTTTTAAAAAAATATTGCAAAAAGTGAGAAAAATGGGAAGTAAAAAATAGCGTTGTAAACACAAAAGGTTTTTCCCGCGTAAAAAGAGCGCAGAAAATAGCAAAATTGAATATTCAGAAAAAAAGTTGTTTTAAAAAACAAAACTCGCCCACCTCCCCGTTAGACACAGAAAGATTTCGAAGAAAAAACATACAATTTGTCGATAAGAAGCATAAAGAGAGAAATAGTTAATACGAAACACTACAAAATGTATTTTTGTTGTTTACGCTTTGTCCATAATTTGCCTATCGAAATTTTTGTGAAAAAACAGTGTTTGCATGTTTTCTCTGCTGAATCATGCAACCTACAGCAAATTTTGGAGAAAAGAAGTGAATACCAAACTTCTCACTTCATTTTCATTTATCTGTTCTAATCGGCTTCCCGCACATTGGCGGAGCCATTTAACTTGCGCTGATAAGCATGGATAACCTCTCAATGCTGAGAGAGGTTAACCTACTTTGGTCAATTGTTGTTTCTTTTTTTTTAAGTGTTGGCGTTTTCCTGCGTAACATTCCTGCGTTTCCGCAAACAATTGATCGGTAAGAAGTCCAATAGATGAAGGCTTATGTCATTATGGATCAAAGCTGCCGACAAATTAAAAAAAAATCACAGGAAATCTTTAAATTAACAAAAAAATAGGAATGTGCAACGCAAATGCTTTTAAACAAGTACAAAGTTAGCTATATATTATCATTGTGGTTAAGGAGTTACAAAGCTAAGATCATGCTTATGCTGTGGCTTCGCACTTAAGTTTACCGAGTTGGCGTAGATAACAGTAAACTTGTTTTCTTTCAGATTTTGATAGGCGAGCCAACTGGCTTTCTAAAAAGTACTTAAAATAGCTGATTATAAATGTAGTTCAGAAGTTACACAGCTTACATTACGCTCACAGCTTAAGTAGTCAAATACCTCACACTTGGACCAATTATTCGACGGTTAATTTTACAACTTTCTTTTATATTTGGTAAGCTCAGGTCACGGGCTTTCGATTGATTATAGAATCATGAGTTACAGTAACCCGTTGTTGCACAAATGCATGTAAATTTTGTTGTTGTGATACTTTATTTGTTGTTTTTTTCCTTTTATTTCTTTTTTTCTCATTATATTTCGCCATACGGTAGAAACTTAAATTTCCTTTTTTACATTACTTTGGCGAGTCGTGTTTGCTCGACAAATTTTTTTTCCTTCGAAATTTTAATTCGAATCATTCCGTAATCCGGCTTTATTTCGAAGTTTGGTAATAGACATGCATGTACTTAAATAGATGAGTGAACTTTCAAAAAACAGTCGAGTCGGCTCTATAAACATTTTTTGACTGCATATTTTTCGTTTTTTTTTGTCAAAATAATGCAAATAATAATGCAAAAAAATCAAAATAAAAAAAATAATGCATGAAGAAGGTGGATTAAGAAGTCGGCCGTCAATTTTTTTTTATTGTTTTTATCGCATTTATAAACCTTTCGAACGTCGAATTTTGTTAGTTTAGTCATGATGGTATTATTTTCTTTTTTTTCTCTATCAATTTAAAATGAAATTCTCGGGGTTAATCCGAAAAAAGTTCCAAAAGTTTTCAACTGTTTTAATCTACAATTTTGTTTTTTTGAAACCTTCAAATGTTTTTGAAATTTTATTTTGTAAAATATAAACCTTTAAACAGTTACTTCTTAGGTTTGTTGCATACACACAAACACATTTATATTTAATTTAATTACTTTGTAGAAATTTTGTGTTTTTTATCCTTTTTTAATTGCATTTAATTTTTAATTACATTTCTGTTTTCAGTTTTAGTGTGATGTTGACCTTACACAAACGTTCGTGCGTTAAAACTAATATTTTTTCAAGACTAAGGCTTGTATTCATTAGCGTCATTGTTACCGTTTGTATATTGACCGCTTTTAATTCCAGGGCATATGCCGCCGGCTCGCCTTCCGCTTCCAGACCAGGTACTCGTTGTTTTTTTATTGAGTTTTTATTAAATTTTGTCTGGATGATTTTTCTGATTGACTAAAACTTTATCGTTCAATATTTTGTAAATGGCGAGTAGGCTTCGATTAATATTTACGAAGACCTGCCATTCGTTTGCTTTATCAAAACAGAAAAGGTTAATTCTTTCTTTTTTACCAAATTTATAGCAAAGAATGGTTTTTTTTTGAGTAAGACTATTAGTTGTTTTTTTTATTGTACATCAATCGTTCTCAAAATTGAGGTAAAACCGTAAGGGAATTTCTAATGTTGCTAGCAAAGACTAAAAGCAATTAAGTTTTTTTATAATAACAGAACAGCTTAGCCTTTTGTTGATTAAGTTATTGGTTATACGGGTCATGTTATTTTCTTTCGAGTTCTAAAAAAAAATTTCGTGTGCTTTCTATAATAGTTCCTGTATGACTAGCTTTCCATTTTGCATATCAAGTATTTTTTTGTGTACAGCTTTGACTCACATTACGTAAACCTACTTGATAGGCCTAAATACGGCTTTGAAGAACCATATGTAGACATTCTTTGCTTTGTTTATAACGTCTTATCCATATCTTTGGATAATATTTGTAAACATTTTTTTAAATTTATGAGAAGGCAATTTAACCATAAATGAAAACACTATAGCTATGCTTCAAGCCAGTATTAGATCTTGGCTGTTTGAGTTCGATTAACGATTTGCTGATTTTTTACACAACATTTGTTGAATCTTGCAATAATTTTCACTCCTAATTTGGATGCAAATGAAAACATGGATTATTTGAGCTAGCTTTATTTTTTTTGTATATTTTTAAATTTGAATTTTAACGTGAGCGCTTTATTTTTTTTGTATATTTTTAAATTTGAATTTTAACGTGAGCGCTTTATTTTTTTCGGTTTTGATCTTTTTCTCTCGCAACTATTTTTACTTTGATAATAATAAATGAGTCAAAAGTTTATTGCTATTATTTATTATTTTTTTTTGCCGACAAGCCAGCACAAACTGTTATTGGAATATTTTTTTGATAACAAACATTTGAAAAATATTTTTTCAGCATCGTGACTCAATGTTTCGCATTTTATTTTTAAATTTTACGATTTTTTTTCTTTTTTTTGCACTGTTTTTGTAGCTATTTTGTTGATTTGACTTTTTTTCCAGATGGATTGTACAAATGTTTCCAAGCGTCAAGCGAGGACAAAGTAAAAGGATTTTGTTTAGGGCGCTACTGCTTAAAGTCGGTTCATGAACAAGGTTATTGGTTTTTTTTATTTTGTGCATTATTGCTTTCTTAGTTGAAAATTTTTTGAGTGTTCACTGGCTAGCGCTTGTTTTCATCGACGATATTTTTCAAATTATTGATAGATTGATCTAAATAGACCTTTCTAATTCTAATTGAAATACATAGAAGGTTAACCTGAGTAAACCGCATCCAACACAAATAGTTTTTTTTACTTTCGATTATAGTGCAAAGTTTACTTATTTCAGTCTGTAAAGGTCGTTAAATATTGATGGATGTTATTTTATTGTAAAGTGCTTAAACTTTGTTTAAGTAATTATTAGGTTGAAACATAAGCTCGTAGAGTTTTTAAATATCTTTAAACCTGATAATAATGCAGCTAATATAGAAAAAAGTTTTAAAAATATGTTTTACTTTTTAGTATTTTAACCTCAAATCTTCAAGTAAATTTTGTTTTACGAAGAGTTTGTAGAGAGTTTTTATTACACTTTTTGGCTTCCGACAATTAATTTTAATGTCATTGTTTTTTGCTAAAATTACGATCGTAGGATTCGAACTTGATTCCGGTTTCAAAATTTTTTATGAGTTTTTTTAATTGACCTTAAAATATTTTTTTTGTTTTGAACGCGAATCAAAAATATTAGTCGGTTTTAAATTTTGAAGTGTACAATATTGATGTCCACAACCACTTTTTTTACAATATCTTTAAAAAATCTCCTTTCTGCTCTTAAATTCATACTGTCAATTTAGACAAGACGACTCGCTACTATTGTCAGAATCGAATTGAAACGGAAAACGACAGTGAATTTAAGGTGGGCGAGTGTGTTCGGCTCAGTGACGGCCTACCCGGCCAGACAGATTTGGTCTGCACTTGTCAAGGTGATTTTTGCAATTCGGCTGTAACGCTTCGTATTCACTTTATTTGGACAATTTTTGTCGTATTTTTGTTTGTTATTTTTCTTTACAATTAGTTTTATTTTTATTTTATTTAACTAAATAATTTTTTACTGATAATTATTCTTTTTCTTCGTGATTTTTATGAAAATAAGAATCGTCTTTTTTCCACATTGATGGGTTTTTGGGTTTGCTTCGTTTAGCAGCTGTTAAATTGTTTTTTAGGTTTTTAGCCTATATTCAATCCGTAAAGTTTCCTAATGAGATTTTTAAGCACTATAGCGTTTAATTTGTCCTTTTGTGATTTTTGAAGCTAATTAAAGCGGTTTAGCGGTGGAATTAAATCCACATTTATCACTTGACTCTATGTAGCTTAGCGGATATTCCTGAAAGCAACATTTATTAGATATGACTTTTAGCTTTTTTTTCATTCAATGATTTGTTAAAGTCATTCAAATGATTTGTTAAAGTTGAAATTCCTGTCAATTGAGGCTTTTCTGATTGATTCCTCTGCTTTTAATGCAAAACACTGTGCATTATGTAAAGCTATAAGCGAGCCACATTCATGGATTTGTTGCTTATTTTTGCAGCTTGCCTTTAGCTCACTTTAACTTTCAATGCGCTTTTAATGAACGAAATCACATGAATTTGAATATCCACAATCAGCATTCAAAATTATTAGAACCCGCAATCAGTCTTTCTCACTGTGGTTGGTCAACGCGTAATAAGTTTGTTATATCAAATCTATTTGTTACTGCTTTTTCATTTGTTCAATTTGCTGCACAATATTCATTATTGGCAGTTTTTTTTATTTTAAATTTACTACATTAAATCAAAATTTTAAGGTTTTATTTATTGTTAATTTTGATTTTTTTAACTGCGCCGATTTGTTTTTTTTGAATTTCTCTTTTTTAATTTTAAACAACTTTTTAAAATTCAAAACTATTGAGTCTCAAATTACATGGTTTTTTAGCTTAACAGAACCCAAGGCACTCTGTTTTATCGTTTAATAGTTTTTTTTTGTTTTTACTGCGTCATTTATAATTTTGGGGTTTATAGTTAGCTTTAACTACAGTACCGGAGAAAAGAAATGGAGCAAATTTATTTTGCTCATATTTTTTTTTTCAATTTTTTTCATTTTTTCAAAATTTTTTGTTTTTGTTTTGTAACTTTTAATCTGGTTAAAAATGTTTAATTAGAAATCATGTAAAGTTTTAAATGATTGACTTCTTATAAAAAAAATTTAAATGCCTGCAACAAAAGTAATGTATAGAGTCAAAATTTATAAAGACAAATGTCTTAAAGCTAGCTGCCTAACCTTCGTTCGTCCTAAAATTATTGTCTTTTGATTTTCTTCTTCTACTGTCCAAACTCAAGCATAGTATTTACCGCTTTTTAATAATTGTATTTTGCTGAAAGATTTCAGTCTCAACTCTAAAAATAATTATTTTTTAACACAATTGTATTGTTTAAGTTTATTTTACATTTTTTTGCCTTGCTTGAGCGTTTCTGTTTCTTGTAAAGTTTCTTTCAAGTATGAATTTTAGTTTTGTACATTAAAACTATCAAAACGGGTCATTTACAAACGTATTCTTCTATCTTTGAATAATATTTTTGTTTGGGTTTTTGTAACCAAATTTTTTTATTTGTTATTGATTCTTTCACTTATTTCTTTGTTAAAAATATTAAATATTCTGCTCAAATATATATTAAATTTATAATTAAAGAAAACTTATAAGGCAAAGTACATTTTTTTACTTAATGTTTGTCAGAAGCTTACTGATTTTTCAATATTTTATGCTTCCAAACGTATGTATTTATAAAACTTTATTATCTTCAAAATTATTAAGTTTGTGCTTAAAAGCACTAAAATTACGTACACTATTTACTATTATTGAACTTTTAATTGCCCGCCCACCTAAATAGGCTTCTCTCCAATTAATTAAATATCCTTTCAAAGACATGTTTGAATCAATTAAACCTTTTGGAGTTTATTCAGAAAATACGGTATAAGTATGTATATTTATAAAAAATAATTTAATCAATAAAATAAAACAACAAGAGTCAATCAAAATGGGTATTTTGATACGGCAATAAAAACCAAAAAATTTGTTTGATATTTCAATGGCTGTGGATGTTTCCTGGACACTTTTGGTCTGTTTTCTTTGCTGTCGACTGATGAAGACGAACGTATAGGAATCTTATATATTGAATCTGCTAATAAACGTTTTGTGTTGTGTACAGTAGCTTTTCCATCTGCGACTTTCAATTCAAATGGATGGTCGGAACCGCCGTAGATGGTGTCTGTGGTCCGAATTCGAAAGCTTGTCTTCTCGAAAATTTTGCCTGATTTCTCGTGGGCCGTCAGTCGAAGGAGAGGCGCTCCAATTGGTAGGCCTTTTGTAATTGACAACATATGAATATTAATTGGTGTGTCAGTGCAGTTGGGGCACAACGGTAAACATTGTAGTCTATAAATAACGGATTTTATTTTTAAAAAAAATATAGCAATAAAGTTGTTGCACTTCAGGGAATCACTTTTTTTTCTCTTCACAATTATGGTACCCCTGTTTTCAAAATAATGCTACCATCCTGATTTTTACATCTCTCATATGTGGTCAAAAAACATGCCAATTTGGTTTATTTTTTTGTGTTTAATTATTAATTTCTCCATTTCAATAATTGCAATTATTCTATTTCTTTACTCTTTTTCCATATTTAACCGATTGGTTTTCCCAGCGGATACATGAATATTACCTGTTAGTATTAAGACGGTAGCGTCGAGGACACGGATCTGGTATACACGAGTAATCACCTAACTGGTTGAAGCATATCTCTGATTTGCTGCAAATCTTTGCCTGCTCACATTCATTGACATCTAGAAATTAATTCATTTATTGTAAGGTTTTAAGTTTAAGTCATTTCTAAAATTACCAACACATTGCCCGTCATTTGTCAGGGTATAACCTACTGGACAAGAGCATTTGTGTGTGCCAGCCTTATTCTCACAATGATATTGGCATGGGGCATCAAATGCGCATTCGTTTATGTCTTCGCATAATGATTTTTGAGCATTCCACAAAAATCCAGTCGGACATTGGTCGTCCTTTTGTGAATTATATTCAAATAATTTCAACGGTCGATTTGAATCATTGGATAAGCCTGCAAAAACAATTATCATTTGTGCATAAAACATAAATTGTGTTGACACCTTGACAAGTGCCGTTGTGATATGGAAATCCGGCGGGGCAAAGACATTTGTAACTGCCCAATAAATTTTCACAAAACATTGGTTCGGTACACACATTTTTGTTTTTGCATTCGTCAATGTCTAAAAAATGGGATTGTTAAAAAGAACAACTTATCATATTGGACTTGATAATTTATTAATACCTATTAGATATCCGTTGCAAAATTTTACCTTCACAAACATTGTCAGCGTTGAAAGAAAATCCATTGGCGCAACTTTGAACGCATTCAAACGAACCTGTAATTAATGACGCCTTTACAACCAAAAATTTTATTACCGTATGATCTAAACCAATCACTTTTTTTGCAATAATTTTTAAATTTTTTTAAAGAACCTGTAGGTATTCTTTAAAATGAGGGTAATGTACCTTGCCAAATTAATAACCTAGACATTCTTATGACATTATACGTAAATTTTTGTTTTCCTCGCCTCATTTACCTTTTATATTGCCTTTGTCGGAGAAACAAAAATAATCCATTCAGTAATGTTGCGGGGTCATATATGTAACTCACAAGTTATTTGCCTGACAACAATTGTTTTCCTAATTTACGCAAAATTACTTGTAATCAACACGCTATTATTTGATGTTTGAACAAAACGTCATTCTGCTTACTCAAATTGTCTTTTGTAATGCCCAAATCATTTGATATCAAATAAATAAGTAAGGCTTACCCTCACTGTTTGAGCATTCCGAAAAAGATGCATTACACCGGTAAACTCCCAATGCGCATTCATCAATGTCAACGCATTCTCCGTCGGTTTGTGAAGGTCGAAATCCTGGTGCACAAGTCTTTTCACATTGAAATCCGCCGTGTGTGTTCTGGCATTCGGCGCCGACGCCACAAATGCTCGCATCCAGTGTGCATTCGTTAACGTCGCGACACATGTCACGAATTTTGGTATAACCATTTGGACAACGCCCAAAACGATTGACTTTGGTTTCGACACGAAGCGTTGAGTCATTCTCCAATTTTATCGAACTTTTGACGTGCATTGTGCTGCCCGGCTCAATTAGCAGTGGAATATTTGAAGACACATTTTGATTGACGATTTTGTACTTGATTTGGTCGTCCCATCTATACAAAAAAATCTTCATTAAGAAAAGGGAAAAGAAACAATTTTACTTGAAAGGCAATTTTTTGTTGCTGCCAAAATTCATTGCTGATTGCCCGGAGCCGGTAATAAAGCCTGGCGCTTCTTCTACCAAATCTTCCTCAAATGGTTCCAAATCGAATTCATCCTAAACATAAATGAACGTTTTTAAAGCATATAATAATCTCAATCTGAGACCTAAAAAAGTTTTCAATCGCAAAAATTTCAATTCTAAATTTTCATTAGCCGCCTTAGGCTTTTCCTAAAAGTTGTGCATTGGGCTTAACTATAATTTTAGGCTAATACAATTACATTTGGGATTACTACAGTTCAAACATTGATTGCAGACTTAAGCAAATATTACAGCCCGATTGCCTAAGGTCACTATATAGACGATTATCTACATAGGCTTGAGAATTTCGTCTTGACCGCTTGAAATAAATTAAAGATATTATACGTGATTTTAATGTTATAGCTGCTAATAGCCCAAAAACAAAAATAATATAAGGTAATATTAATGACGATAATTGCACGCTTTTACAGACTAAAATTAATGGATGAAGCATTTTTCGACTAGCAATATAAATTTATTTTTTTAAATTTTAAAACATTCTAAAAAGTAAATTAACTGACAAATGCAATGTCGGGAAGGTTGCCTTCAAAATTAATATTCATTTCCACACGTCCGTCGGCCGACGGAATGACATTAGTGTTCTGTTTGACGCGCAACTTTTGGCCCGACTCAAACATATATTCGGTCAAACGCTCAATTTGCGCGTCATTTCTCAATTGTTGAACTTCGTCAATGGAAACGTCTCCCCAAGCCAGACCGGGATTGTTAGACTCCGGTGCATCGGGATCATAACCCAGATGTGTTAAAGGCATTGCCATTACACCGACTAGGGTTTGTACCGCTTTACCGGAACCCGTTTTTGAGCCAGAAATACGTGGCAAATCGTCAATTCGAATCAAAATGTCGTTTAAGTCGACTTGCGGTTCAATGTTCCCTGACAATATCAAATTTCCATGAGTTTCATCTTTTGATTTTAACTTTTTGCCGTTTATCGTACCGCTAAGCTCTCCCACAACGACATTTGGTACGCCTAAATATATATATTTAACTATTTTAATTACAACAAATGAAATTAAAATTTAGTCCCACAACAAAATGAATTGGCTTTCACAGCTTCTCAAAATTTTTATGCTCCATTTAGTAGAAAACAACAGACCCCAAAAGTGTGATATTTTGGGTTAAAACATGAAGCAAAACAACTACAAAATCTTTGATTACTAAATTCGATAAAACCAAAACTATGCCTTCAATGATGAGATCAACGCCATCCCAAGACTTTCCCTGGGCATTCCACGCCCGACATTTGTACGAACCGCGGTCTGACTCAATCACTTTGCGAATCAAAAGCGAATTGTTTGGCTGAAATCGGCTTATTCAACGAAAAATGTCGACAAATGGCAGAAACAAAATTACCAATATTTCAATTTTGTCAAAGTCCGGTTCAATGTTGACGTCATTTTTCGACCACTGAACTTTGGTCAATAATAGATTGCCAGTTTTCAGCTTGCAGTCAATCACAATATCCAACTTGGGGTGAGTATAAATGCGTGTTGGACGAATTAAAGTTCTTGGCACAACGTCGGCTTGTTTTTGGTCAACAAATCCGGTAGCTTTAACTTCTCCTAGTTTCTCATCGGCGCTGCATCCCAAAGAAGCAATGTCTTCTTTCTAAAATGTCAAACACATTTTAAATAATAAATAGGAGCAATAATAAAAAAACTAACTAAATATTTTTTTTGGAGTTATCTCACGGAAAAAATTTTTTTAGGGCGATTAAAATATAATGGATAAGCCGTCTTGGTTATAAAATCTTTTAGATATAAAACATCCGGGTATCGTTTATATAGAGCCGTAAATTGTACTAAATATAAGTTGTGCGGGTGAAGGATTTGACTGAATGCCTTTTGAATAACTCAATTTATTAATTATAAAAATTATTGTTTTGCCACTGTATTGAAACGTGTCATAAAGATAGAGTATGGGAACACTACACAGCCAATGAGAGTGAGAGAACAAAACACTATAAAAGGAGCTGACAGTCAGTCTTGCCAAAAGGATGATAACGGCCAGAAAAAGGAGAATGAGAGAAGAGTTGTTATATATTATATTCAATTACTGTATATAAACATTATTAATCATACTATTGTGTTACCACACATCACGTAATATGGGCACAAGCCCTAAACAAAGTGATCCACTACACCACTACACCATAATAACCTCGAATCATTAGTTTGTTATTAATAATCATTACTTTTGTAATCTATTGCTGCTTCTACTTTTTTATCTAAATCAATACAAATCAAAAAAAAATAAAAACCGTTGCAAAATATGAAAGGATCAGAGATCCGTTATTCATTAAATGGATAGTTTCATCTGTGTCAAAAGTCACACGCTCTCCATCAATTGTCCAAACGACGTGCAATTGCTCCGGCGGCTCTGATTGCCCCGTCAAAAAACAATTTAAGATTGTTAACTGCTTTGGTTGATTTGGTGTATTCTCTGCCATGGTTAGAGCAGGCTGATTGTACAAAAGCGTGACATTTGCGTAAGCGTGTGTTATGCCCAATAAATTTTGTGCAACACAACCATAACGTCCGGCAATGGACATTTTGAATGGCAAATGCAAAATTGAAGAGCCGTCAACACTCTGTGTGTCTTCAAAAATTGACACTTCGTCCTTCGTCCAAATGATTTTAGGCGTTGGTGAGCCTATGGTGCTAAATTTTACCAATTTCAAAACTTTAATTTCTTTTATAGCGATGGGTTTTAGATCAAAAAGGTTACAAGAAAAACTGTCCAAGAACAGCACTGAATGCAACACAGAGTGTTCGTTCAACTTTCATTGTTATTTACAACACAATTTCAGTCAAAATATGTCTTTGCCCATTGATTTGATTTAAATTTTTAGTGTGTTTGGTTTTGGCACGAAAATTGCTATTCTATAATATTATTGAGTACGGTTACGGTAGCAATATACGGAAAACATTTTCATTTGTCAGTTTTTACCAATTGCTTCTTCTGTCTTGCGGTTTTTTGCCCTTTCTCTCTTCTCTCTAAACGAAAAAGCCAATCAAAGGCCTTTTGTTGCTGTTGTTTATATTTTTTGTTATTTTCTTTGTTAAAAGTTCAATAAAGGAAACACGAAAAAAGAACAAACCTGCAGTGTAATTTTAAGTCTTCATTAAATTCGAGTTGAGTATCGACTGGTGTTTCAACAAAATGCGGAACGGTATTTACCGGAACACGTCGGGGGCCTCGAGTGTGGCCCGGAAGACACGTAATTATAACACCACTTGTTCCATTTTTTGGCAATTCCTGATACTCGGTGTCCAATTGAAGGTAATTGTTTGACGCGTCTTCAGAACTGTTTCCTCTAGCCGGAACATAAGTTGTTTGGACGGGTACTCCCTTCTCATCGCATTCAACCCAAATTTTTTTCTGATCTTTGATTGGGACTAAAATTTATTTTGATTATGTTTTACTGCAATTGAAAGGGCACAAATTTTTACGATTGACGTTGATTTTCCGTACTCCAATAGCCTGGCCGGCGTCACTCTTTGCTATACAGTGATAAAAACCGTCGTCCAGAACCGAAACTTTTTTGATTGCCAAAGCCGTGCCCAAAAGAGTGTATTCTAATAATTATTTTATTAAATGCATAAAAAATATTCCAATTTGTTTTACTTACTGTCTTCCTGTCCAATAATATCGGTATTTGGAACCTTTACCCATGAAACGACCGGCTCGGGGATGCCGGATGCATTGCAAGGCAAAACGATGGTATTGTCCAGGTTGGCTGTCAAATTGAGTTTTTCAGGATAGATTTCCGGTGGGACTAAAAGTGAATTTAACATATTTGATTATAAAATAACTTCTTTAAGTCAAAATGTGTTACAACTATGTTGGAGTTCTTTAAGTATTAATCAATGGTTGAAACACAAACAAACATAATTTGTAATGCGGCTTTTATTACTTTTATCTTTTGTAAACTTACACGAAAAAGTATTTTATAAAAAAACCCCACTGCTTATCAGAAGTCAGAAAAACCAAATTTAATTTTATAATCAGCTTTCTCTTCAACAACATAAAATAATAATGTATACAACACATTTCTGCCCACTGATCATCATCTTAAAAATGTATATAAAATTTAAAGTTTACTTAAAACGATCAAATCGACGGTCATGTAATCCGTTCCGGCCCAATTCTCGGCTTTGCAAGTATATACACCAGCTTGTTCCGGCTTTACATCCGTAAATATGGCTGTGCGTTTTATATCTGTGCTCTGTGGATCATTTTGTTCGGCGATTGCAGCTAAAATCAATATGTGGAAGGTGTATTCAAATGAAAACAAAAAAAAATGTTCTAACAATTGAGTAAGATTGCATTGTTTTCCTTGAGCCAAGATATTTTGGGCGGCGGAATTCCAACTGCTTCGCACCACAATTCCGCGTCTCCTCCCCGCTTTACTACCATCTTTCGGCGCTCTGCTTTTTCAGCAATTTTCGGCGCAACTATAAAATTACAGTAATCTTTAAAAATATTAAAATTTGTGTATTGTCCGAGTGATAATTTGTTGTTTTTGTCTGTCTGTCAAGGACACTTTTCCTTTATAAATTTTGTTCCTCTTTTTCTATCACTTATTTAATTATGCTAAATTTTAAACTAAAAAGCTATGCAAAAATTAAAAACTGAAAAGCCGTGTTACAATATCTGAAAACGATAAATGAACTTTTTTATAAAAACAGTACAATTTTAAGGAATTACTAATTTTTTTAGCATTACCTTGCTAATTGCTAGCGTAATCAAGAAAGAATGTATTTTTCATCAATGAAAAAGTCCTAAACAATAAGATGTGTGTATATAATCCAAAGTTTATCAGCTTTAACAAACAGCCCATTTTGCTCTAGGCTCTAACCACATTCTTTCATGCTAAAAATTTGCTACCTTGAACCGTATGAAATACATTGCTTATAAATATTGTTTTACAATTAATATTTTTTTCCTGTATGCGTTTTCAATTTAAAAATGAAAAAAGGCAAAAATAGTGAATAAGAAAGGACTAACCGCCAACGTGCACAAAAGTATGTTGCGTTGCTGAGCCGGCGAAATTTTCGACTCGACAAGAGTAATTTCCCACATCACTCAGTTGAGTTTTTTCAAAAGACAATTCTAAATGATCCTCTGACAAAACTGTCGACTTTTGTTGATCTAATTTGAGTAGTTGTTCGTCTTTTAGCCACGTAATTGTGTTTTCGCCGCTGCTTATAGACGTCACTTTGCCAATATCGCAATGAATTTTGAGCGGCTCACCTTCGCTGACATTTTGAACCTTGAAGCCGTCCTTTGTAATAATTGGAGGACCTATAAAAAAAAATAAAAAAAAGCACTAAACGAGTTCTTTTTTTAGACCATCAAGGACTGAGCAAATTTAGGGTTGCCAGAAATAATTTGGTTATTTAAACAGTTATGTGGAAAGGAACGCACTTGGAAAATAATATGTATAATCGCCTTAAGAAATTGTGTTTGATGTATTGGTTGCTAAAAAAACTAATATCATTCATTTCAGAGACAATGAACCCTAATTATGTTTTTTTAAACAATCATTACAAAACAACACACACATGCAAAAAAAAATCCAAAAAATATGAAAAAACTGATTATTCTATGGCATCCAGCGTCTTTAATTGGCAAAATTATTAAACTAAATTTCGACAACTCTAAAGTAAAAGTGCGCACGAAAATAATTAAAAAAAAAATTACTTATTGTCTTTACGAAATAGCTGATTTCATCTGTTCCAGCATCGTTTATGACAGTGCAGGTGAAGACACGCCGGCCAAGATGCGTTAAATTGATCAAATGCAACATGGAATGCTCATTCTCAAGCACAAAATCTTGTCCCTCAATCAGTGCATCAATCAACGTCTTTGTAAGGACAATTTCCTCGTCGATTCCCGAAATTGGCTTGTCAGGCGTTAAAAAATGGTCAGGACTAATCGCGCCGACTGTCCACACAACCTTCGGCATTGGATAGCCGCGCGCCAAACACGTCAGTGTTGCATTTCCACCCCAAGCAACAATCGTCTCGTTACGCGAGACTTGCACTAGTTTTGGCGCAACTAAAAGCAATTATTGCACATTCTCAAAATCTCAACTCGCAAGTGTTGTAAAAGGTGTGTTTCGATTATTAAGAAAACAGGAAGAAATATTACACTACAATCGTCCAGCGCATCAGCAAGATAAAAGACATAAAATTTAACAAAATAACTCTCCTTAAAAAACTTTAAAAGCAACAAAGACTCATGCCTTAAATTTGTTGAAACAGCCCACAGAAATTGAGCCTCAACACTATAGAATGTAATATAATGTGCCAAAAAATTTAACATATTATAAATACATATAATATAAAATGAAACAAAACATAAGTAAAAGAATTACTCAAAATCTCCAGTGTAAAAGCTTGCTGGTCAGTTCCGGCCTCGTTGGTCGCCACGCAAACATAAATACCGGAATCCGAACTGCGTGCATCAATCACTTTAAGCAGCTTGTCTTCGACAATGTATCGGTCGCCCGTCTCTACTCGGACTCCATTCCTCTGCCAGGTGACAAGTGGCGGGGGCTCACCGCGAGTATTACACTCCATGACAGCAACAACTCCTTCAATAACCTGGCGAGTCCCGCCGTAAACGATTCGCGGCGATTCTAAAATGAGCAAAAAATAAAACAGAAAAATTTTGTTTATAAATTTTGTACGAAAAATGTCGACTTTATATACAATTTCCTCGTTTCCAGCCAAATTTAATGCAACACATTTGTATAAGCCTTTGTCGTTCAATGTAAGATTCAGAATCTAAATTGTGTTAATATTATGAAGCCCAAAAACTAAAAAAAAAGCAAAATATGCTTTACCGAAAATTAGCAAATTAAAATAAATATCATTTTTTTAAGAAAATAAAAAACCCAAAAAATGTTTTAAGCTCAAAATCAAAGTCTAATCATAGAATTAACTTTAATATATAAGTAAAACATTAACAAAGATTAAACTAATATATAAAAGGTTAAGCATAAACTTTACTTAAAAATCATGAAGCCTAAGTCTAAATTTTCGTCAAAATCCAATCTTTAACCTAAAAAATTTGGGACAAACGACGAGCCGCTGCAATGTCAACTTGCGACAATCAACTCGCAAAATTTCAGACTTTCAGAATCAATTTGTGACGTTTTGAAGTCACAATATTCAAATTGACTTATTGCAGTTTAAATGTAATAAGCTGCCATTTGTCGTAAGCTGAAATTTGTGACTT
The DNA here is from genome assembly GCA_035044305.1 of Drosophila nigritarsus. Taxonomy (NCBI): domain Eukaryota; kingdom Metazoa; phylum Arthropoda; class Insecta; order Diptera; family Drosophilidae; genus Drosophila; species Drosophila nigritarsus. The sequence continues at coordinate 115,049 of JAWNMF010000579.1, forward strand.
AAAAGTGAAGCAAATTCATATTGTAAAGTGAAAAATTCGCGAGTTGACTGTCGCGAGTTGAAATTGCCGCGAGTTAGTTATTTACCAAAAATTTGAACATAAAATATATTATACACACTGTGAAAGATAAATTAAAGGAAAAAGACGTAAACTTAAGGAAACGCTAACTTAACCACACCATTTAACTAAATAAACCTTTTAATGGAAGCATAATTCATAGGCCTAAGGCTGACACACAAAATTTGACAGCTATGAGCCAAAGAAATATTATAAAATGCAAAATTCACCTGAATAAAACGCCCATTTTCACCAAACACAATGGAATGGTCGATTGTGCTTTCATTTGTGATTATTGTATCGTTTACAAACCACCGAATGCTTGGCTTCGGCTCACCTTTTGCTTCGCAAAACAAAGTCAAAGTACGACCAAGTGGCAAACGTGGATTGAGTTCAATTCCGTCGTGGTCAATCAACGGCGGCACTAAAAAACCAGTGGCTGTTGCCCAATTTTAAATTTGCTTACAAAGAATGTCGACGGAAATTGAGTCTTTAGCGATGCCGACCTCGTTTTGCGCGCTGCATTGGTAGTCCTTAGCATCTTCTTTGCCCAGATGTGGAATGTCTAAGCGTGTACCCTGGAAACACAATCTTTGGATTTTAACTTAATTAATACAAAGTCAAACAGAAAGGGATATGTGAATGCCGTCCGGCGATGGAATAATTAGTTGGCCGTTTCTTGTCCACGTGATCACTGGCGGTGGATTGCCGGAAACATTGCAAAATAGAGTAATAGAAGACCCGATTGGCTTTATAGAAATTTGGTCTTGCGCTGTCACCTTGGCTGACGGCTCGACTAAAACGCAAATTAAAGTGCTTTTAAAGTTTAAAATATTTTTACAATGCCAGTAGCATATATATCGCTTTTAGGTATTAAAAGAAGCTCACATCTCTAGTATTTTAATTACGCAAGATCGAATGCAAAACAACCTAAAGTCTGTAAGATGTGTCGTTCAGAGTTTTATATTTTGACAAGAGCTTAAGAGCTGCAAGAATTTATAATGAATTAACAATCCCGCTAAAAAAGGAGTTTCACATCAGAAAGTTTCCAACATCCTTAAACTGATTTGAATGATTTGAGTAAATACTTACAATCTGAGACTATTGTTTATTTTAATTTTCAGCTTAATATGATTAAATTTTTCTTTTAGTATTTTAAATGTTTACTTTTTTATAACAACTGTTACAAATAAATATATTAAACACGTAAAAATACGTTTTAAGCCATTGGGAAAGCTATTAATGTTTTTTTTGTAATTAATTATATTACTAACTTTCATAATTAATGATCAGGATGTTAGGATCAATAAACCAAGAGTTTGTCATTAACTCTTCATCCGCTTCAGTTAAAAGATTAAAGATGTAATTTTGTGAGTTTATTTATTATTATGTCGCTTATTTGAACAAAGTTTAAAAAAAAATCAAGAATTGTATGTGTAACATAATATTCTCTTTTTTTCTTTGTCATTTCATTTATTGTATTAATTATATCTTTGTGCTATTACTCTAATGTGATTGCGTTTCCATCTAAAACGTAAATAAATTAATATAAATCTTACTCCAAACATCCAAGTTTATGTTCAAATTTGCTGTTCCCGCCGCATTTTCCGCTTCACACGTCCACATAGCGTCGTCAATGGCTAGCGCCTGAGAAATTTCCAGACCTTGACCATCGTCCAACATCCGGTAATTGGCGTCAGTGGCCGAGGCAATCAGCGCGCCATTTCGGTACCATCGAATTGTTGGACGGGGATTCGCACTGGCTGGGCACCAAAGTGTGATTGGTCGCCCAAAGATAACGTGCGGCTCGACATCGTTACGAGACACGTCAATTTGAGGCTTTGCTAAACAAGGATTACAGCAATTACTTGGCTATGTTTCAATTAAGCTTATATGTATCTAAACTTTAAAATAATTCTTGCAATAATAATTTTTGAAACATTTGAAAACTTACAGTATTTTATTATAAAAAGATCACATTAGAAAAATTTTAAACCAATCTATTATACGATATGTAAGATTGTTCGCTATAATAAGTTTGCAAAAATTAAAGTATTCTAAAAAGCTTTTTATAATAAACCTTCATTAATATAATTTTTTGTTGCATAAGAAACGCATTTCAACAAGCATAAATTACAGTTGCCAATATGGTTTCAATAAAGTTTTTTGTTTAAACTTTAAACTGTTCAAATCAAGTTTTTCTAATAACTCAAATTTAACATCGAGCTTTTCTTTGTAGGACCAAAAGGTCTTCCTTCACAATAACAGCATAAAACACAACTTGTTATCATCTTAAAATAACATTAATTTTTGTTGATATTAAAGAGCCAAATTAGTTAGTAATTTTTCATAGGTAAAGTCAGTCAAACTTGTTAGTTAACCAAGTTGAAAAAAATGAAAACATTTTATTGAATAAAAGTATTAATTGTACGAAAATATCACAGCAAATCACAAAATTCACAGTCAAAAATGTTAAGTGAAATTAAACAAAATTAATATTTAAAACCAAAAACAATTATTTAACAAAAAAATCAAAATTATTATGCACTTTTAAAAAAAGATTATAAATTATTCAGCGTTATAAAGTCTTACAAGAATGGTTAGGTACAGTGCTTCGATTAGAAGCGTTTATTAACAATAAAATAAATTAACAATAATATCCAGCTAAACATTGTGGCTTAATATCCTTCAAAACGGGTTGATTATTGGTTGAAATTTTGATATTTTAGTTTAATTTGAAAAAATAAGAATAATTATCATTAAATAAAGGCTTTTCATTCATATTTTTTCGGCTAACGTTCTCTTTGCTGCCAAACTCTCTAAATTAATGCATTAATTAAGTATGATAAATTTTGTGAATGTATAATATATTATAACATAATTGTCAAAAAAACTGGAAACGTTGCATTATTCGTCTAAAAAGATATATTAGGAATTGTCTTAACTCAAAAAAAAAACACATACAATTAGCCCATTATTTAAAACGGAAGAATTAACCGCTAGCTCATTACTTATCGCAATAATGTTAAGCCATTAAACGTTAAAATTAAAAGTTAAGTTCAGAATTAGATTTTCGATTATTATGTCAGTTAAAACATAAGTTAAAACGATAAAGGCCTAATAAGACCAAAAGATGAAAGTAAAATTATTAATCAAAGTAATACAAAAAAAATGTACATGAAATGCTGGAATTTAGTTTAGTTTAGAACATTTTTTTGTTAACGACGAAGGATTTAATAAAGAAAAACAATTGAAAAATTTTTAAATAGAAAAAAAGCAATTTTGTCTCTTATAACAGTAAGATCAAATTTAAGGCATAAATAAATTAAAAAAATGAAATTTATAAGTTAAAAGAGTAAAAAACACAACCAGAAGTGCTTTGGCCATACATCTCTAAAACCACAAAAACAAATGGGCAATTATTTAATTTGAAAGGTTTTTGAATGAATAAATTACATATATTAAAAAAAAACTCCAAATTTGAAGGATGCTACATTATTAAATTTTATCAATTAGACTGAATTGGGGCTGAAGTATATATTAATCTAACAAATTTGAATAATTTATTAACAAATCCTAATAAAAATTCGTTAAATTACTCAGTATATTTGCTCGGACTGTAACTGTTCGTAAATAAAATGCAATATTCAGTATTAAATTTTAAAACTTTGCCAAGCTATTTAACAACTTCTCTTCTTCCTTATTCATAACCCGCAATTTTTGTTTATTCCATTGCCGTCGCCGATTTTTTAAATCAACCCGCAAGTTTTGACGCTTCATTTGTCTGTTATACTTTTTTGATTGTCTTCGACGCCATGTCCGATTTCGGTTTCGAGGTCGATGCCTCCGTAATATACTTTTCAGTTTTGCTCTCACGTTATTGATTCGAAGCGCGCTCTTTTTATTTAGCGACGCTCCTGTGGCGTAGAGCAACGTCGGTTTTGAGTGATGTCTTTTTTCAATCGTTGGCTTTATCATGCTATAGTCGGAATTTAACGAAAATGAACTTGATGGCGGTGTGTTTAAAACAAATTTTCGCTCAAATAAATTTTTAAACGGTGATTGCATATTGTGGTTAATCTGTAACGTGATTGGTGGTACCATCGTGGCTGCGGGACTAATGTTTATGGAATAATTTGCGCATGGCCGGGAATAGTAACTATGATGTAGATTCCATGTAAAGTCAGTAGTGCGGTTCACATTCTGGTCAACGCCTGTCAAGGGATGATATTCAAAACTTGAAAAATCAGAATCACTTTGTGGATTATCTGCAGGGCGAACATTTGGAACATCAAACATAGGCTGCGGCAAATCCAATTGGTCTTCAAAACGTTCCGTAAGCGTCGGAGAGCCAAAATAATCGTCGTTCAAGTTCTTGTGAATGCGATAGAATATTTTATCTTTCTCGCTCTTGCGACGGCGGCTTTTTGCAGTATCAGCGCTATTATTACCATAAACTTCATTTTCATTACCTGTCTTTCTATTACCGTAACGATTTTTATACTTCCTCATACGGTAGCTGTTGTATTTTCGATTTACAGGGAAGCGAACATGGTGGGAAATCACGTCAAAACCAAGCTGATTCTCTCCAGCAGCAAATCTACTGTTTGAATTCATGTAATCTTTGTTGCTGTTAATAACATGTCGAGAATACCCTTTATCTCTATACCTGTCGGTAATTGTCAAAATTGGTCGATGATATAAATTGGAATCATAAAATTCAAAAATGTTTCTATGAACCGATAGAATCGCAGGCTCACTGAACATTCTCAAACGTTGATACTCACTATGCGCTTTATTATAAAAACCTAAATGACTTTTATGACCTTTCACATTCCATCTATTCTCAAAACCAGTATCCCACTCTCCGTCTTCCAGCTCATCTAATTGTCTATTATAAAAATTGCGGTGTGGTGATGTGTGGGCAACAAAGTGTCGCCGGGGGCGTTCATAGTCGCTGCTAACCCCTAGCACATGTCTGCGCTCGAGCTCTCTACAAAAATCCGAATATAAATGCATACACAAAATGTCAACGAAAAATTTGATATGTGATTGGCCGGCGCGATTCGACGCCACACACTTGTATTGGCCGGCATCTCCAACTTGCGGTGCTTTGATTTGTAGACGTTGGCCGTCTTTTGAGATCTAAACTCAAATATATTTTAAAATTTATTTTTTTAATTTTTTAAGGTATAAGTATTAAATTTTATAATAGTAAAAGTTATTAAAAAACAAGTTGATAATAAAATTTACAGATTAACTGTGTTATGAAACAATTTGACTATTGCAACTGAAAAGATGACTGGCGGTCAAGACCAACCCGCACACCAATTTGCATTATTATACCTCATAATTTTCCGAAGTTGTTGCATCAATTGGCCGCCCATCTTTTGACCACGTAATTCGCAATTCAGATTCATTGCGAGACTTTGCTTTCAGCTGATCGCTGTGTATGAGGCAGACCAACGTTAGAGGCTCTTCTTCTCGCTTTATGATTTTTTGCGGTTCTGTTACTTCAAGTTGTGGTGGCACTAAACAAAAGTTAAATTAACTGTTGCATAAAATTATACAATTTGCAAAAAGATACCTAAAACTTCAATCAAAAAGAATTCTGTGGCTCGCCCGCCCTTGTTTGATACTTCACAATTATAACGTCCGCCGTCATTTAAATCAATATTGGTGATGCCAAATGATTGATTACCCTTATTATATAGCATTTTTATAACAGTTCAATTCGTAGCGTCAAATTAAAAAACAAATTAAAAAATTATATATTTTTATATGAAAGCGCAATTCAAACAAAACTTATTTTACATTGAAAAATTTTCAACTTAGTTTTAAAAATAGGCCAACAAAAATGTAACAAAAATCAAACCTGTTGTAAGACGTATTTTCCTTGAGCCGCTGACGCAAAATCAATCGGCACACCATCGCGAAACCATGAAATTGTTGGTTGTGGAATACCGCTGGCCGGGCATTCCAAATAAATTTTACGGTTCAAAATGGCTAGAGGATTGTTGATTAGATTCGATTTATCGATGACAGGCGGTACAAGAACTTTCAGCATCAAGTCAATGTCGGTTTGGCCGGCGACATTCGAGGCGCGACAGGTATACTTGCCGCCTTCGCGCAACTTGGCATTGACAATAGTTATTTTCTAAAAAAAAAATTTCAAACAAAATAAAAGGGTTAATAATTATATTCAATTATTTTAAGCGTCTTAAAGTGCAAGCCAAATTCATAACCAACAACGATTAACTGGTAAACTCATTTAATTGCAAAAAGAGCAAATTTGGTAAATGCCTGGCAAAAATACTCTCACCTTTAACTCTGGAGTAATTCGCGCGTGTTCGTTTGATTGAATCAGATTCTCATTGCGAATCCATTCGATTGTTGGCGTTGGACTTGCTTCTACTGGACAAATCATTGTGATTGATTCGCCTTCAATGACTTCAAACATTTTTTGGCCTTCGGCGCCAAATTTGGGAGGTGCTAAAACTTCTAATTGAAATTCCGTGCTAAGCTCGCCGACTTCATTTGAGGCGTGACAAGAGTAACGTCCAGCGTTTGATACCTTAAAAATACTATTGAATTTATGCTTTAGATGCATTGCAATTAATATTGTCTTAACTTCACACTCTACAGACTAACATTTCTCAATATATGGATTGTCTCTAAGTATTATACATATAGCAGCAAATAAATCGAATTATTCAACGCCTCCGTTCGCACCAACAATTTGTTTCTAGTAAAATTGCTGCTGCAATAAATATAAATATTTTGTCAATTAAACTATGAACGGTGGCAAAAAATAATAAACCGTCAACTAAAAAGTTTAATAATTTTCAAAAAAATGAGCAAATGATTTTAAACCTGCACATGTTGAATTTTCAAATTGTTCACTCCGTCTTGCATTAAATTTGTATCAGTCAAAGCTTTTGAATCCTTCAGCCAAGTGACGACGGGCTGAGGCTGCCCAGAAACTGGGCAATCCAAAACCACTGAATTGTTAATAATGACTCGCGGGTTTTGGTCGATTGACTGCTCAATGTGAGGCGGCGTCAACACAATGACCGTAAATGGCGCTTCTAAAAAGCCAAAAAATTACATAAAATATATTTTGGCAAAAAAACTCCGACTTACCAATTTCACCAGCCAAATTTTTGACTGTACAAGAATATAGGCCGGCGTCGGACCGCTTCGTCTTCAATATCATTAGTGTGTCGCCGCGTGGAGACAAAATAAGGTTGGTCATGTCAGTGATAAGTCGTCCGCTACGCAGCCATCTACGAATAAATTTATAAACGTTTTTTGTTTTTTCAAAAAAAATAACAATATTAAATGTCATTGTGATATTTTTGCGGAATTAAATTTGAATGCTTAAATCGTCGTTGTGTTTGTAAAAATCATAATTATTCTTGCAAATTCTGGGCATATTAGTCTATATGGGTGAAAACTCACTAATCGATTGTCAGGAAATGTTAAATATTGCAGCTGATTTGCCAATAACAGCCGATCAGAGAGAGAATCAACTTCATTTCATTTTACGATGTCGTACAATAACAATCCCACAAAATACACATAATCGTAGAAAGACAGAAATTATTTAGTAAAGCTTCATTAAAAACATACTGTACAACTGGTTCCGGGTTTCCTTCGGATTTACATTGCATACGCGCCTGATTTCCTTCGACAACGCGCAATTCTGGAATATAATCCTTGATCTTCGGCTTAATTAGTACTTCGACAACGAAATCGGTGGTGGCACTTCCGGCTTCATTAATTGCTTCACAAGTATATCTGAATATTTGAATGAAAAAGGTACATTGACTTAACTCTTATCAACGTTTCAATTACCTTCCATTATCGGCTTTCGTTAAGTTATTCATGAACAATTGGGTGCGTAGTGGAGCATTAATGTTTGCGCCGTCTTTTCGCCACATAATTTCAGGTGTGGGAGCGCCCTTTGCATTACAATCCAAAGTCAATTGGCCGCCTTCCGTGACATGAAAGAGACGGTCTCCGTCCGCAATCTTAGGATGCACTACAAAAAAAACACTGTTTAAAAATGTTATAAAATATTAACAAAAAGGATCTAAATGGATGTTACAAACAATTAACATGATTTAAAGTAATAACTATAGCATTTTAAATTACTGAATTTCACTCAGTAAAAGTATGAGGGCTTCCAGTTTTAATGATTCAAATAAAAAAATACGTCTAACTCTAAAGAATATCAAAAGGAAAGGCATATACTTTTTATTTAATTTAGATTATCTAACTGAAAAGTTATGCACCATTTCAATTAGCTGTAATTAATAAAAGTAATTTGATTAAGCTGAACCATCTATATTGTTAATTTTTAATCTGATATAAATTTCATCAAATAGGCAACTGAAATTCTTCAAAGATTGTTTTAATTAGCAATAACTTTGGCTTCAATTAGCTGCCGACAATATAATTGTAATGACGCAAAATATTTAACAGGAAAGGTTAGCTTTAAAGAGGAAGAGGAGTGCTACCTATTTGAAATAATATGGTATTTCAAAAAATTTAGGCAAACAAAAATGTGCAACCTAAAACGGATAGCTGTAGACTATCACGGGCTTCACCGGCGCGGTTTGTCGCAATACAAGTATAGCGTCCGGCATCTGAAGTTTTGGCGTTGCGAATATGTGCATAATGCGTTACGGCGCTGTCCGTTGACACTGAAACATTAGTGGACGACCCACGATTGTTGGGCTTTGAGGAGTGGCTCCAACGGCTGTCCAGAATATCTCCATTGCTGCGGCGCCATTCCACTGTGGGTGTTGGAATGCCAGAGACAGTGCAGATCAGCCTTTGTTCACTGCCTTCAATCGTTCTAACATCGGCGGAACTCATCCGAATGTGCGGCAGTTCTAAAATCAGTTCAGAACAAATTATTAAAAAAAAAGAAATTTTTTACCCATCACTTGAACAAAGATGTCCGCCTCCGCTTTACCAATTTTGTTCGTCGCTACACAAGCGTATCTCCCTTCATGTTCAATGCGCGCCTCATCAATCACCAATTCAGTTCCATTTTTACGCAACTCATAACTTTTATGATGAGTGGAATGATCAAACACTCTCTGACCATTATGATACCACTCAATCAATGGTGGAGGAATGCCAGACGATTGGCACTGAAACTGAACAGTTTGGTTCATAAGCGTTTCAATATTTCGCAATGGCGGCGCCGTAATTGTCGGCGGGACTAAAAATGGTTAGTTAGGTTTTGGGGTACGACGAAACGTTCTAATGTGTGGAAAAAAATGTTGCCTCAAAAATTAATGAATAGACATTAAAAATATCACTTTGCTATGTCACTAAACTGTGTCAAAAAAGTTAAAAACTATTTAAATTTTTTCTATAGACATGGACACGTTGGTTGACACAAATATTAGACACTCGGCAGTTAAGCACTTACTGTACAATATATAGCCAATTCATGTTTATTAAAAATTAAAAGTTACCAAGAACTGAAACGTCATACACTCCTTTGTCTTCGCCGGCTTCATTGCGTACATGACAAGTGTACGTGCCGGAGTCAAACCTTTGCGCATGCATAATGTGCAGTAATTTGCCGCTAGCAGAAATCTGAAAATGTTAATTCTTAAACTCTGTGCAAAAATGGAATGAAAAACAAAATTACGTAAAACTACAGTTTAAAAAACAGAATACAGTTTAAAAACCTGAATTTTGTTTGACGAATGTATGGGAACACCATTTTTGATCCATTCAAAGGTCGTAGAGTAATCTTCACTAATGCTTCTGTCATTGACGCCATTGGACAAGGTGACCAAGCTGGAGCCGCCGTTTTGAATAGCACAATTCAGGGTCTGCGTTTCATTTTCTTTTATTTCATACGATTGTTTTTTCTCCATAATTATGGGGGCGCCTCAAAGCAAATTAATATTTATAAACTTATATACAGGGAATAAACTTTCTTTTTATCCAATCAACAACTTCAATACACGTTTTTAAATAGTTATATTTTCAAAAACAATAAATCCTTGTTGTTCCATGTTTATGAAAGACGGTACAATTATTGGTTACAACATAAAACCATGTTTCATTGCAATATACTCATAACCAAATTGAGCCTAACCGTAGTTACTTTGATGCAATTTACCGTTTAATTCGCGTTAACTACACTCATGTATTAAAATGTAAAAAAGCTGAATAAAAAGAACCAACTCAACAAGGATACGACAATGTCCTTCTCAGTTCGTCCTGGAACATTTTCAGCTATACAGGAATATCGCCCTCCGTGCCGTTGTTCCACTTCCTCAATATGAAGTTGTTGGTCTTCGTTAACAAGAAACGCGCTTTCGTCATTTTCCAAATTTTTTCCATCCTTAAACGCGTAATAACAATACAATAATTATGGTCAGCCTTTTTATGGTCCTATAAAGTTCTTAATTCCAACACAAAAAAGCTTACTTTAGTCCACGTTATCAGTGGCTGAGGTGTTCCGGTAACAGAACAATCTAAGATAAGCGGTCGGCCTTCAATTACTGAGTAGTGAGTGTTTGTGGAGTCCATAAACCGAGGATGTTCTTAAACTCGAAACATAAGAAATTAACAATAAAATTATTCTTCAAAAATAGTTAAATACAAAATGGCACAAAAAATGAGTTAAACTCTTAAATGCAATAACTAATAATACACATTTGTAAATTAAAACAAACCTAAAATGTTGATCGTAAATGTCTTTCGTGCTTCTCCGGCGCCATTGCTTACAATACACGTGTATTCACCAGTATCACTGAGCCGGGCATTATTAATGACAATTTTAGAATTCTCTAGCTAAACGTAACTGGCGTCATTTAACTTTTTAAAGTAAGTTTAAAAAATTCGAATTGCTTATACCAGTCAATTTTTCGCTTGGCACGCTTTCCTGTAGGACTTTTTAACAATGGCCACGGCACAAAATATAATTCAAAAACAAGTAGTTGCACATAATATACATTTAATGGTCAGAACACAAAATAATTGTCAAATTTAAAAAAATAATGTCATACCGTTTTGGATGGGCTAATCGAAGCATTTTTGAGTGTAGTCACAACCGGCCGGCCGTCAATAATCCAGGTGATGGAAATTTTGTCACTACCAAAACTGCCAGCACCGTTACTTAAAACAAGACACTTGAGTACGGCGTCTTCGCCCACAAACAAATTCATAATTTCATTTGCCTCACCACTTGGACCCAAATCTATCACAGGTGGACCTAAAAATGGCGCATATGTAATCCCGGTAGATATTGTTTTAGACATTTAAACAATATTTCAGTAAGGGCTTCAGAGGTTTATAAGCACACCAAACAGCGTCTTTCTATAGTTCATTTTTAGCAGTCGTTAATAAATAACTATTCGCTCGACGCGTAATTATCAAGCGTAAATATAGACGCTTTTAGTTTCAAAGAATCATAAGTTATTTTATCAATTAAATATATTGTGGACAAGTCTAAAAAAAGAACTCGTCTACAGCAAACTTCTTGGCAGTAAATCGCGCACTAGGCCGTTCAAATAAGAAAATACCAGAATCAGTCGTCTGTCTCCTCAAAACGAATAAAAAGTAGTCAACATTTTTTTATTCAGCCGCAAAAGGCCTAGCTCATGTTTTGGTTAAATAAAATATGCGGAAAAAACGTTGAATAATCACGCCACAGCATTAATTAATGTTTTTCATATAACAATTAAATTCATCAAAAACAATAAAGTATTGTAATTCAAAGAAGTGTAAACTGTTAGTAGGCTAACCTGTAATTTTAACAAAATATTTGCGCGATGCATTGCCAACCGAATTCTCGACAAGACAAGTATATTGGCCATCGTCGCGTTGAATATCCGCCATCTTAATCCATAGTGTTTGATTGTTGTTTGTCAAGCGTTGATTATCAATTGCAGGGTTTAGGCGCAACGGTTGATCATCTTTCAACCATTTTATCTAAATTGCACAGTAAAGTTTTGTAGTGCAAAAAAACTGATTTGTGAAAGTGATTCAGCTCAAGAAATAATCAATTAAGTTGTACAAAGGGCAATTCGCTTATCTTTACTATTATATCTTCCTATAAACATAATAAAAGTATCCATTAAATTAGTTAACGCCATTTTATAATCAATTCCGCTACAGTAAAAACTTCCATAAAGTTATCATATTTAACACAAAGCAGTAAGAAAGAAATGGTAAACAGTGTTTTATAACACAAATGCATAACCTCAGAAAACCTATTCAGCATTACTAATAATGTCCGCATTTTAACATTTAAAACTCCAAGCCACAGCTATTCACAGACAATAAAATAAAAACTGATGTTACTTGGGGTTGTGGAACACCGTCAATCACGCAGTCCAGCCGAAATTGGTCGCCCGGCAAAACATTAATGATTGGCGCTGAGCTGGTCGTTTCGTTGATTGATGGCGGAACTAAAAACTTATTAATTGTCTATAGTAAAGCAATAATTTGTATTCTCTGCTTTTAAGCAGAGAGTAAACATTGAGTGATTGAGTTTTTGTGTTAAAAAGTTAACGCATATGTATATTATTAGCAGTCTAAGCAATGTAAACAAATTTTCCTATAACACAAAAAAAAAACCTACAAAATTATGGTACATTTTATGTCCAATACATCAAAAATACAGAACTACACATTTGATCAGTATTAAATGATTATACTTATGTGAATTAACTAGTCAACTCTCTGCGCCCTATCTGTCATAAATTCTGCCTTCCAAACTCAAAAACTGAATAAAATGTTAGTAAGGAACCTAACTTGAGTTGTCGGTGATTATTAAAAAATAGTAAACCTTACCTTGGACGTGTATATCAAAGTGTTTCTGTGATTGTCCAGCTGGGTTTTTGGCCTTACACGTCCAACGCGTCGAGTCTTTGCGTTTTGCCGATAGAAGATGCAACTTGCGACCGCGCTCCGAAATCTAAAGCGGAATTGCACGCATATAAAAGAGACTTAAATAATTATTTCGAATTAGAGTATTTTTTTTAAAACAAACTTGAACAAAAGCCAAATTGTCTGCTGCAGACAAAACATTGATAGGCTGTCCATATAGTAACCACTCAATGTTTAATGGCTCAGTCCCTTGGGCATCACAATATAGTTCAATCGCCTTATTTAAAATGACTGGCACGGAGAATGTCTCCCCTCCGGTAAATGAAGGCGCGTCTAAACAAAAAGATAAAAGTAAGACGATTATTAGACATTTGCACGCCAACGCAAAAATCGAGACATTTAGGCGCCATTGCAAAAAAATGAGGACATTTGAACGCGAAATAACTCAAATAATTTTAAAGTATTTTTAGGCGTTCATGTTTTCCGTGCAAAATATATGACGGAAAAGAAATTATCTATTTTTCCATTTGCAGGTGTTGGAAAATAACATAAAATTTTTTAGGACGATGTACGTTTTGCAAACAAGACGCAATGTAACCAAAATTACCGAGTTTAACAATTTTGCCCGAATATTATTTAAAACGCAAAACAACATCGGTCTTAATTATTAGTAAGTAATTCACCGCCTCATAAATTTATGACTCTGGGTTCAATAAAGCCCGATAAGCTGAAGAACTCTTAAAAATATGAAATGTTCACAAAAACGACGAGTCGTTGGAAAAGTTAAAAGCCAATACTGATTACAGGAACAGTCTATACATTTGAAATACATCTCAACTTTCTGGGTCTTGCAAAGAATGTTTTATTAATTGACTTAAAAATACAAAGTTAAAAGTATTAGTATAAAAATACAATTTAGTACCTATAATAGTCAAAAAAATGTCCAAATCCGCGGCGCCGACGCTATTCGTAGCAATACAAGTATAACGGCCGGTGTCTCCGCCAATCACAGGTGAAATTTTAAACTGACGTCCAGCATGCGATATAAAATGTCGGTCTGCATTGATTTCAAAGCGTTGACCATCGCGCAGCCAGGCAATCTTTGGCTCGGGACTGCCTGTTGCAGGACAGTTCAATACCGCAATTTGGCCAAGATTGATTTGCAATTCGCCAACAGCATTTGAATCATCGATTTTTGGTTCTTCTAAAATAATTTGGTTTGGTTATGTACCGCACATAACGAAATTCAATGAAAGAAAAAAATTTACCCAAAATGTTTAGATAAAAGTCGTATTGGTCTTCACCCGCCGCGTTCCGCGCCACACAAGTGTATTTATCAATGTGCTCCTGTAATAAATAACATTTAAAAAAAAATGAAACATTAAACTAAAAAAAATAGAATAGATAATGAAATACTATAAAAAATGTAAATGTAAATACCGTATTTTTTTTAATCTCCTCCAATTAAATTTTTGTCCAAAAGACCCTATTAATCAGACAAGCCATCTTCCTTTATTCTAATTGAATTCCCCTCCTTTAAATAATGCATTAAAAGGATAAAATCCCCATGGTTCTAATTAGAGAAAATGCCTAATGGTTATACAGTCGAATCTCTCTGTAAGATACACCTAGGGGGGAATATCTTATAGAGAATGTTTCTTATAAACTTTAGATAAAAAATAAGCTTAAGAGTATTTAGAATTTAAACCCTAATATTAAATAACTCCTTATCAATTAGCCGGTTCCCATGTCCAAAAGTCAACCAAACCATTAGAAAAAAAATAAAAGAAAAAAAACATTTTTTCAAATTCACATCAATTGTTGGTGTGGTGTATGGGATGCATGCTCTACAATTAATTCCCCAGCGAGCGCGTTCACTCTTATGTGAGGTGGGGTTGATGCCCATTCTGACTTCTTAATACGCTATAATGTAAAAGTTCAGCTTTTCGCTAACCCATGACCTAGTTGTTATCATGTGTTTGATAGTAGGAGTTGAAACAACTTTTGCAATTTTTTTGGCTTTCTACAAATCTATACAATCTCTATACGTTAATTTCAGCAATTTTCTGAATTTTTTTACCAAATGCCTATTTCTAGGGACACTTTTGAGTAATCTTAGAATAACTGACCTTTTTTGCATGTTAGACTAGAAGTAAATATTTAACATTGTAATCGTTGAGTAGATTAAGCAATAATTATAAAAAATACAAAGAAAAAGTATAATATCTCTTATGTGAAAAAAACACTAAGAGAGGCAAAAAAAGACGTCAGTTATTCCATAGCCCACACAAGCAAATAAAATCACCCAAAAATCAACTAAAAGCCAACCGGTTTCAAGGCAAAATGCAGGCGTTGACGGCCACTCGACAAATAAACATCTTCCAGATCGGTAATCGGTCGAGCCGCCTTCAACCACGTTATTTGTGGTTGGGGTACTCCGAAAGCGGGACATGATATAGACACACGACTATTCAACTCACCGCTAACTTCAGAGCTTAAATTGTCGCGTTGAATTCGAGGCGGTGCTACAAACAACAGAATTAGTTGCAAAAATAGCGTTGAAAAGTCGATTTTATTATTTTTTCTGAAGGATATTGCAGTAGTAAAAAGTTCGATTTTGATAATTTTGGCAAAATGCACATTCAATATTTATTTTTATTATTTTGGCTTTGTCCTTTTCTCATATTTTTACATTTTTGTCTGTTTTCATTTTTCGACTTTTTTGGTTTCTTTATCAAACTGTAGGTTGTCTGTTGTGTTTTGCGTTGGCCAATTCCAATAGTTTGTCAATCTATATTGTTTTTTGTCTATAGTCCAAAATTTTCTTTGTTTCTGTTCATTGACTTTGAAGCATTATAACACCAACTGGTGTCCCTGGTTGTCAGAACGTACTTAAAATTTCAAGTTGAACGTCTTGTTCAGCAATTCCGGCCTTGTTTCTGGCCTCGCATGTATAACGCCCCGTATGTTCAATCCCGACGTTGGAAATTTTCAATTCAGTTTTATTGAGTTCTCCGTTTGGCACGCGCGCAGAAACGTTCGATTTATTCAACAATTCGCCGTTTCTAAACCATAGCATAGTAGGATCCGGATTGCCGGTTGATGGACAATTCAAGGTCACCGTCGAATTTTCAATTATAACGCTGAAAATATTTGTTTAAGTTAAAAATGTTAGGAAACATAAAAAGAGGAGCAACCGATTTTTTTCGCGCTCCAACATTAGAATGACGGGCTTGGTTAGGATTTCAAGTTGAAAGTCGACACGACTCTCACCGGCTGCGTTTCGTACAACACAAACGTAAGTACCGGCATCGGTTTTCTCGCCTCTAAACACAGTAATTAAATGAGTAAAATAAATGCAAATTTTGAAAATGAAATTATTTACTTCAAAAAGATAAGTTTCATATTCGAATAGGCAAATTTTGTGGAGTTTCGCGGAATCGGTTCTTCATTCTTTAGCCTAAAACAAATTTAATTACTTTAATTTGTGCAAATCAAGCCCTTAAGGCAGTAGCTAACAATTTGTTTTTGAAGCATTAAAACTCAACAGTAAAAGGCCATCGAAAATGCAGCTATTAGCGCAAACCAAGCGCAAAAAATAAATAAATAAATCAAGGATCAATATAAGATGAAAAAAAGCTTAAGCTTTCATTTGAAAAACAATATGGACATTAATGTGCACATCAAACTTCGTTTTGTTTAAGGGTTTTAGAACTGACTCACCATATCACCTCACTGTCTGATATCGACTTCTTTATTGGGCATGTTATTGAAGTGCCTAAAAGTATGCAAATAAATATTATTTTAGTTTAAGTTTAAATTTGCTACAGAATGTTACATAATATACTTATCAACTACGCGCACAGCTTTCATTCGAGTCCAAAAGGAGTTAACGCGATTTCACACAAAGTCGCGCGATTTTGGAAATATAAACCTTAGTCTATAAATACATTAACACTATCTTCTTCATTCCAACATTATTGTCAAATGATGCAAAGCTTTTATTTTAGTCCGAAATGAATTCAGACGGTTTCTTAATGTGGGCTTTATCAGTAATTTTCAGACTCATTCGACGGATAATTTTGGAATCAAGGAAGTAGCTTTAAAACCGATGTCGATTCAAGCTTTGCTTGTTTCCAAGTTTCAGTAGGCTTCAGCTGAAACCACCTGGGCTCATTTTTAATGCTAACTGTTAAAAATAAAAAAGTTGAAGAAAGTCATAAATATTTACCAGTCATACGCTATAAATTTATTTGTTTAGTAATTTTGCCACAATACGTCTCAAACTGTATTGGGTTTTAAGCCGAATACACACAATTTGTGTAGTTAAAAAGTTTAATACGGTAATGCTTATATAGGATGAAGCTTTTTTTGTTTAAATTAGAGCAATTCTTGTTTACCTGAATGGCAAAGTAGGACATTTTAATATTATTACACTTGCAGCCAATTTATTTTTAAATTTCGTTCCTAATTTCAGTCATCATTCCGACATTTAAACAGCAAAAAACTGACAAAAAAAGAAGCAACGCTCAACTCTCTGAATGCATACTGTGCATTTAAGTTTAAGATAAGTCTACTTCTTGAGAAAATGTTAATGAGAAAAAACCCAAGATTTAAACCTTCTCCTTCCTGCAATTCAATCATGCGATCAATTGGTAAATCATCTGCAATGACCGGCTTCAGAACAACATCAACGTCAAAAGTGGTCCCCGCGGTGGCGACTTTGTTTGTCGCTGCGCAGGCATACGTGCCCTTGTGCTGAGCGGTGGCGCGTGGAATTTTCAATTGTTGATTTTCACTTAGAAATTGGTACGACAAATCGTCGTCAGCCAAAGCAAGTTTTTCATTCAAAACAACGCCGTCTTTAGTCCACTCAATAACAGGCTGGGGAAAGCCTTCGGCTTCACACGGCAATATTAATGAACTGTTTTCAATAATCTTGAAATTGCCTCCGGCGCCAAGTATTTCAGGCGCAACTAAAATGAAAATAATTTAAGAATAAATGATAAATAATGAGAAAAGCGTACCTAAAATATTGAGTTTAAATGGCTTTCGGGTTTCACCAGCACGGTTTCGCGCCACACAATTAAACGTGCCAGCATCATCCGCAATCGGCTTTAAAAGCGTCAAACGACGTCCCTCATTTAATATTTGAATGCCATCATCTTCTGCCTGAATAGAAATTTCCCCAGCCCGCAACCATATCAACTCCGTATCGCTGGATGGCGACTTTATTGGACAGTCAAAACTGACTGGATGGCCCACCAACGCCTAAAATTAAACCTTATTTTAGAAGAGAATAGGTTGATTGTCATTTAGGGCTTATGTTCCAGGTTCCATATCTAAAAGATAAACCTGTCCAGATTCTTCTAACCGCAAAATTATTGTAAAAATTGACAAAGCCAACTATTTTTATCAACTTCAAAAAAATTTTCAAAATTAAAAAAAACCTTTCAAAATTAAAAATATTGTTTGTAAAAAATTGGCAACAGTGGGAAAATCTACAAGGAAAATAAGGCTCTGTGTATAAAAAAGCTCATATTTTTTAATTAAAGTAAGTTTTTAGTATGTCAAACAATTCCCAGTTGCCTCAATAGTCATACAAAAAATTCTTTTTTATGCTTCACCGATAAAACTTATTGAGCAATTGTTTTTTGAAGGTAGCCCATACGTTAAAACTGCTTGAAAAAATTTAGCAAAATAACCTCAGCTTCAGTTTGTTGAAGCGCGTCATATATCACAGGCTTAGTGATAATATTCACTTCAAAAGTTTTCTTAGCTTTGCCAGCCGCATTTTCCAGCTCACAAAAGTAGAATCCAGCGTCCTCGCTTTTCACCTCTTCAATGTACAAAAATTGATCGTTGTTGAGAAGCTAAATTACAAAAAAATATAATAAAAAACGTATTTGGCACATAATTTTAATATAGCATAAACAATGATGAAAGAAAAAAAGAGTTAGACAAGTTTTGAACGGTCATTAGTAATGACCGTTCAAGTCTTATTACATTTGGGCTCTTAGCAAGCATCTAAAAATATCATATAATAGCTCAAACTTTGAGCACTTGGTTTTTGAAAGAGGCTCATAAATTTTTGTTCATTATCGCTAATTAATTTGGCTCAAAGGCTCATGAGTCGGTGAACTAAGGTTGGCTCAAAATTTTGGTTGACTCACGAGTCTTGGGCCTTATTAGAGGCTCCAAAAAACATAAAATTGGAGTCATTGAGTCGACTCAGGCCAAAAGGATGGCAATCCTTTTAGACTTACGCTTAATTTATCCCAGCACTGCTTATATGTCTTTCACACAATATAAGATGTCAAAATAAGCTATCTTTATAAAATTAAAAAAACAAAACAATTAAATAAGCAAGTAACGCTTAAGCACATAAATGACAAACAAATTCATTTGGGCTAACAGTAATAGTAATAGTGCTTGTACTTTACGATGCCAATCTCAATACCCACAAAAAAGTATTTACTTTCAATTACCAATCGAACATTTACTCGGTTAGGCTCTTCATTAGTTCAAAATTCATTGCCAGTAAAAAGAAAACGTGAGTAGTGCTAAGGATACCAAACCTTTACGCGATCGAATTGCGCTATCCCATGTTTGTCTTTTGTCCACAATATGCTAGGCGTAGGAATACCTTCCGAGTTGCATTGCAAATCCAATTCCTCGCCTTCCACAAGTTTAACCTGTTCCATTAAGTCGCCATAAATTTGCGGTGGAACTAAAATGACTACTGAAAATGATAACGTTTTTCAATCTTTCCGTTACCTAACACGTTCAAAGCAAATTGAGCATCGGCAACGCCTGCCTCATTTTCAATGATACATGCATAGGTATGAGCGTCACTTCGCCTAACGTTGACGACAACAAGCCGAGTGCGATCCAAGGAAATGGAATATTTGTTGTTGTTCTCCTAAATTTAATTTATGAATAAAAAAACAATTGTAATAAAAATTGATTAGCATTTTCCCTCAAAATCAAAAAAGTGTGCATCAAAGACTTACGCTTAATGGTATGCTATTTCCATTTAAAGATCCAAAGCTTTATAATAACTTAAATGACTTACAATTATTGGAGTTGAGCCCTGCAGCCAGACAATTTTCAACGATTGTGACGGCGTATCGGAAGCAATTGGACACTCAAATGTTACTGAATTTCCTTCAAACACTTCAAACTGCTTGTTTTGAGCTGAAAAGTCGGCCATTTGTGGAGGTGCAATCAGCTGAAAATAAAAAAAGAAACAAATTTTTATATACATATTGCTCTTGTAAAAACTGACTCCATAACTCAATTGTGTGCTTTTAAAAGTCTTTTGCCACATTTTTTGCCCGATTCAGTAATTAATTTTTGACTAGGTGGGACGGGTATCTGATCTTTTTTTTCAATTTTATAGTTTGTATTCGACTTAAAATCATTGGTCATACCTTAAAAAAAATAAAAATAAATATATTTTATTTGTAATTACTTACCTGTACTTGAAAATTTTTGGAAGCCGTTCCAACTTTGTTTGTCAATACGCAGCTGTACCTATAATTGCCATTTGCACTGCCAACAATTGCTAAAGTTTTTCCATTGTCAAGCAAGGTGTGTTGGACGCCGTTGACAATTTTGTGCTCGTCCGACTCGGCGACTTCAAGCAGAACACCGTCCAAAAGCCATTGGATATGAGGCGGCGGATTCCGCCAATCACCGGACAGTGCAATTCATGCAAGTCACTGACACGAACTTTGATTGGCTCGTCAATTTGGTTTTGTTGGTCTATTGCAACGGACTCATCAACAACAAGCTTTGGTGGCACTATTTAAATTTATAAGTCAACCATAATTAATTTGTCTTACAATTTCATACCTAAAACATCAACCGCAAAATTTTTTCGCGATTCGCCGACTGAATTGCGTACCAAGCATTGGTACACACCTTGATTGTGTGAATCAACTTCAGTTATCAATAGATGATTTGCGTTGGCGGAAGACAAAACTTTGCCGTTTGTTGGCAATACGTTCGAATTGTTCTAAAAAGAAAAATGTAAGATTAATTTAGTATAACATTTGTAAAGTTTTTTTATACATTGAACTATTTTTTTTAATAACCAAAATGTTCGAAAAACATACAACGGCATTTTTATTTTTATGCTTTCCACGTCCAAAACCACGATAGAAATTTTTTTTATCAAACAACAGTTGGTTAAACTACCTTACAACCCAGACCGCCTTAAAATCTCAAAAAAAGTAAAACATTTGGATGATTAATGTAATACTAATTGGGGAAGCAAAATTATGAATACATTTTTTAATGCAAATTGACCACATTTGCACGTGTGACCGCCTTTTGATACGCCTTTTGATACCCCTTTCCTACTCTGTCTTTTTTGAAAATTGAAAATTAATAATTTTTAAAAAGTACCTTAGCGCCGCTATTGCATTAACAAATAATCTCTTAGCATCTAACTATACGACATTAAAAGGAATATCAGAAGACAATGATGACGCATAAAAAATATTCCTTCTCCCTAATGATATTCTTTGAAACAATTAAAAAAAAATACAAAAGTTACATTTTTTTGGGTTTTATGGTTAATTTGGCCAAAAATAAGCCAAAAAAACAATAAATTAACATTTTTAGCCTAAAATTATTTCAAAAAACAAAACTGACAAATAGCCATGTAATCGAAGTTTTCTCGTCGAAGTTGTTCACTTCACAATTCAATGTGATCGGCTTGTTCAAATTCGCCTCTAACCGTTCGTTTTTCGACAATTTCGGGGGCGCTACAAAATGAATAAAACGCAAATGAAATTAACAATAAATTAAACTAAGCAATTTCTACCCATTACGATAAGCTCAACGTCAACGTCTAATGTACCAGCTTTGTTTGTGCTAACACAAGTATATGTACCGTTATGACTCAATTTGGCGCTTTCAATCACAATCTATAAAACAAAGTAAGTTGCTCATGTAATAAGTAAAATTTGTTTGTTAAAAATATGCTTACCGTGTCTCCATTGGCGCCTAATTGCACACCGCGACCATTTTCCTGGTCGTTGGGCAAAAGTTGACGGGCATCGCGCAACCAAAGCAGCTCCGGCGTGGGAGTTCCACCTACAGGACAACTCATTTCAACGTATTGACCTTCAATTACTTTAAGTGCCCGCTCATATATTTTATCGTCAAAGAATGGAGCAACTAAAAAGCCCAAATATGTGAAAGCTTAAAGTAAAAGCAAACAAACCCAAAACATCGACACTAAAGCTTTTTGTTGCTTTTCCAGCCGCGTTTTTGGCAACACATTGGTAAATGCCGGAAAGCGATTCTTTTGCTTGATTAATTATAAGACGGCGACGATCTTCGAAGAGTACAAAATTGGGATCAGAAGCAGAAATTAATTTTTTGTCAAAGAGCCAATTGATCTTAAATTTTTGATTTGTCATTCAAAAATAAGCGCTTTGTACATGTATTATATTTGAAAGAATTGAAGGATAATAAAAAAAAAATTCCCATTGTATTAAATTATCATAAATTCTAATCGTCTTCTAACGAGTTTTTAAATACCCGAATCCTACAACGATTCTGTGTGAAAAATATTCAAAAATTTGGGAATTTATTAATTTAAAAATTCCAATTTCCATGCGGCATTCTTTCTTTTTTTTTCATTCTCTTTTTTCCTTCCTTTCATCATACTCTTGTGATGTATTCTTTTAACCCATTGTGTGTATTCATTAGATCTATTTTTACTTCATCAAACCAGTTGAATAACAATCTTTCTGTCTTTTACTACAGCGTACACTAATTTGGGTCCGAAGACAGAACTCGGGTACGAGGGTCAACCCAAAACACTTATCTTAGGAACAAAAGAACATTACATCGGGCATTGGAGACGATATGATTGGGCACTGCAAGGCGATTGATTTTCCCGACTCCACCGCAATTTTGTCCTTTTTTTCTGGCTCCCGTACTTCAGGAGGCGTAATTATAGAAAATTGAATGACAACTTCATTTTTTCCGGCCGGATTAGTAGCTTGGCATGTGTAATACCCAGCATCTTCCTTATTGGCGTTCACAATTATTAATGTACCATCTAAATTGTTAATTAAACTCAATTTTTATATAAAATATACTAAAACATTCAAAATAATTCAATGAATGACAAACTTTCAAAAATTTTGTAGCGATCCGTGTTTTGTGAAATTGGCTCGCCAAATTTTACCCACGAAATTTCCGGCGCCGGGTTTCCCGTCATTAAACAATCGAGAATAACCATTTCATCTTTGACAAAACTGTATTCGGTTACTTGGTTGGGTGAATTTGAAGGAGGCACTGCAACATTAAAAATGAGGATCTGTTAAACGATTTTAAACTAACAATGATTTTAGCATAAGCCTAAGCCTAAGCCTAAAAAGACAAATGGATCAACGATTAAGAGCCTGATAACTGAAGCGTGTTGTAAAAATAGAAGTAACTGCTAGTTAAAAACCCTTTATTTTAGTGAATTTTGAAGTATGCAAATAAAATTGCTTACTCCAAGATGATCTAGCATAAAAAATTGATCGGCTATTCTGGTACTGGCCGGCCTTAAAACAAACCCATTTGGTGTCCTTCTATTTTAGTATTAATTGAGCAGATTTGTTTTTTTGCAACAAATTTTTTGGTAGCTAAAAGAAAATTTGCGAATTGGCTGCAGTATTTTTGTGTTATAATCTCAAAATGTGAGTAATATAATTTATGAAAATTTGCGACTTTACTTCTTAACTATAACTATACACAAAAAGTAAAGAACTATAAACGCATAATTGCTTTAAATACACCGTCTATAAAGTGAGTTTGTCAATAAAATTAAAAACTTTGCACATTAAGATGAACGGTTCTCACGGCCTCGCCAGCCGGGTTTTTTGCCACGCACTTGTAATTACCGTCGTCGTCCAACTTTAACTGTTTGATTCTTAGCATTCCAGTTGAATCAACAAAAATAGGAGAGTTGGGTGCTGCGCCCTGCGGTAAAACCAACTGTAAATTGTTTTTTTCCCATGTGATAGTCGGCTCTGGTGTACCCGACGACTTGCAAGATATGTCAATCGGGTTTCCAAGTATCCCGTTATACACTTGATGATTTTCCAATAAAATTTTTGGAGCAGAAAACACCTAAAAAATATTTTTGAAATTATAATCCAAATTCGAAAAGACGGGAAAAGTTCAAACCTTTAGCAAATACGTAACGCTGTCATTGCCTGCCAAATTTGAGACCTGACATTCATACAATCCTGCGTGATTGAGGCTTGCTGCAAAAATCACTAACGATCCAGATTCCAGAATTGATGTAGTCTAAAAATTGTTTGTTAAAATGTAGTAACACAATATGTATATTTCAAAGCAGTTACATCGCTTGTCGTGTAAATTCGACTATTTTCGTACTGCCAAACGCGTTGTGGCAGTGGGAAGGCGATAGCAGGACAAGGCAGCACAACTTCTTCATTTACGTTGGCGGTGATAGTTTTAATCTATGATGCATTAATAAATAAGGTTTAAAAAACAAAAGACGTTTTACTATCCCAACACGATTGTTGGCCTGTATATATGTATCTCCAATAAAGAAAAATTTACCGTTCCGGACCCTTCAATTATTGGCGCCGTATGCACTGTCAGTGTTATGACGTGCTCGTCGGTTCCCAACTCATTTTCGGCCACGCATTTAAATTCCCCGCGATGCGATGCATCGATTTTGTCCAGCACAAGAGCGCCTTCCTCGTCCAGAACGGCGTCCACAATTTCCTTGTCATTGAAAAACCAACGAATTTCTGGCGGTGGATCGCCTTCGGCTTCACAAGGCAAAGTCACTGACTCGCCTTGTATCAAGTTCAATGCGGTTTGCGGTAATGCAATAATGGTGGGAATGCTTTGGACACTAACTAGCGC
Organism: Drosophila nigritarsus; assembly: GCA_035044305.1. Lineage (NCBI taxonomy): Eukaryota > Metazoa > Arthropoda > Insecta > Diptera > Drosophilidae > Drosophila > Drosophila nigritarsus. The sequence continues at coordinate 139,889 of JAWNMF010000579.1, forward strand.
TCCTATCTCTGCTTCACCCGCAATGTTGACGGCTGTGCAAACGTATCGGCCGCCGTGCATTTTACCAACCTTTTTAATGCGCAATGTGTGATTCGGCTAAAATCAATTTTAATATAAATCAGGTCACTTCATTGCATTTATTTTTTTCATGTTTTTCCAAAAACCAAAATAATGGTCAATTTTTAGGCCAGTATTGCACAGCCCTGACAAAGACGACTTTTTTATTTGTATATTGAGGAATCTCATAGTGGAATTTCAATAAGTAACATATAAAAACAAAAAGGTGTTCTCAATAAAAAAATTTGTTTTTAAAAAGATTTTATTATAATTTAAAACGTTATTTTAAAAACTTTTTTGATTTTCCTACAATTGTAATTTTTTGGCATTGTGCTCCAAATTAATTATGTTTTTACTAAATTTATTTTTACAACAAAACCTAAACATTAAGTCGTCCGTGACTACGAAATTTTGTAAGTGAAAAATGTAAACTAAAAAGAAGACGTTGACGCGTGTCAGTTTTTTGGCGTTAGTTACTAATTACTAATTTATTAGCTTAAAAACATTGATCATAAATGTATGACAAAATCTTGGCAAAGCAAAATAGGAATATAAAAAAGTGTTTCTCTCAATAAAGAAAACAATAAACACCGTAACTAAAAAATTATTGAAAATATAGTTTATCTCACCAACGCATCATTCAATTTTTATGATTACGTTTAACGAATACAATTAGAACATTTCAAATCGAAACCATGCAGCAAAATCAACAGAACGCATTTAGTAGTTTTTTAAAACTAAGAAGGAAAGTTTAGCTTACTCTCGTGAACATTTCCTTGTAAATAAGAATAAAATTAATGTATAAAAAATTGTTTACCAATATTTGAAAGTCAGTTGAAGTCGTGCCGATTGGCAAGCCGTCAATTGACCAAATTACTTTTGGCTGGGGTTGTCCCTTGGGCACGACTACGGGACAGGGAATGTCCAATTGTTCCCCCGACTTTGTAACAATCTGCTCATCGCGTATAATGTTTTGCAAGGCGCCTGTATACGGCTGGCTAGAAGGCGGCAAAATTTGCGGCTTTTCTAAAGGTGTTGTATTCCAAAAAAAAGGAAAAAAAATGCACAATGTTGTAAAAGCAAAGGAAAACGGTATAGGGATAAGGAAAAACCAAACAAGGAAACGATGCACACACTAATAATGGGAGAAAATAATGTTAAACTGCACAAATCAGAAACACCAGCAGGAAAATGTATTATTTGAGGAATCCAAAACGCCAAAGTGCAATAAAATCAATCAAATATCAGTCTTATAAGTTAATGAAGATTGTTTTACGTGACTGAAAAGTTTCAGTAATAGAGCTTTTACAATTTTGACAATAGTAAGTTTACTTGAAATCTCAATTGCAACTCATAAACATCTAAAAAGTTTCTAAATGTACCCCTCTCTCGTCTTTTTTTTTGCTTCAATCAAACACCCCCTCGAAACAATTAAGCTCTACTAACTTTCCGTTGAAAAATCTCATTGAAACAAGAAAACCTATAAAGTAAAATTGGAAAGAAAAATTGACAGCGCAAAAGAACAAAAAAGAACATCTGGCGTCATAAATTACACAGAACTTCCCCAAATTGGCCCCATATTATTAAATGCAAATTAATAAACGCACTGATTATTTTTAAATTGATGTGGATTGTGGCGTTGCCCACAGGACTAATTGCCATACAGGAAAATTTTCCAACATGATGGTCGGCGCCATTTCGAATAAACAATGAGCCGTCTTCTTCAATCTAAAAACAGGCATTGGTATAATAGTTTGATCATTTTAATAAACGTTGAGAAAGCAAATATACAAGAAACAAAAGCCTAAGCCTGGATTCAAAACAAAAAAAGAAATCTGACTGTGCTTCGGAACTGAAATAATAAGTGGGTTCAAAAAATTCATGTTTCCGGCAAAATTGTTGGAATGAGACGATCGACAATAAATCCCAACAGCAATAGAGGTGCAACAGATATGAGAAATAAACCTGGTTTTGATCATTTCCATAAAAGGGCATTCCGTCTTTGAACCAATAAATTTTCGGCTTGGGGTTACCCATTAGCACAATGCAATTAATTCGTAGTTCACGACCTTCAACCAATTGCATGTCTAGCGGGACGTGTGCCAAAATTGGGCTGACTAAACCCATCAATAAGCAATTTTATTCTAATAGTAAATCACCTCAAGCCATACCTAAGCCAGTAACAACAACATCTGTGCTTTTTTCCTTTTGGCCAAAACTATTTTTGGCCATACATGTGTACACTCCTTCGTCCTCCAAGGCAATATCTAAACAGTTAAAGTAGTCAATTAAAGTGCAATATATTAAATGGGTAATGATGCGTTAACCCTCCCCCCCCTCCATAATTTCAATGCAATACATGCCCGGATTGACTGATTTAAATAAAAATATAACGAAACCCTTCTATGCCAGTACGTCTCTTACATAAAACAAACTTTGAATGATTAGCGTATTGTCCGGTAATATCGAAAATTTTCCGTCAGCGGTAATTGGTATTGAATTGTTTTTGCGCCACGTCACATATGGTTTTGGTATGCCGACGGAACGACATTGAATGCTTAAAGAGTGATCAATGTCCACAAAGACTTTCGGTGGACCGGCAACAATGACTGGAGCACCTGCAATTAAGAGAAAAATAATATTTGTGGTCTTGTCAAAAAATTCGTTTTACTTCCAATAGCCAATGAGAAGGGCTTTATGTCAAAGCCTGCAATGTTTTCGGCTTTGCATGCATACGTACCAGCATCGGCTTCCTCGGCACCCTAAACACAATGTGTATTTCCTATGCTGGATACCAGATAAACACAACCTTAATTGTCAGACGGCCTCTCTCAATGTTTAAATATCGATTTGATAAAATTTCTCTTCCGTTCTTAAACCAAGAAATTTTGGGCGTTGGAGTGCCAGCGGTGACCTGTAGGTATTTTAATATGTCTGCAATATTTATAAAAATAAAATAATTAACCAACCCGACAATCAACAACCACCAAATCGCCGCGACTAATCATCTGTTTGTTCTGGTTGATGTGGACTTCAGGCACAACTAAACAAAAAAAAACATTCTCTTTAAACTTTAATTCAAACAAAAAGTAAAATTTAAAAATCAGACTGGCTAATCGAATCGTTGAGTAATCAGATTTAGAGTTGACGAGATTGGTTGCACGGCACTCGTAAACCCCAATGTTTTCCAATTGCACATCATTAACAATCAAATCGTCTAAAATTGCAAAATTATAGAAATAAAAAGTGGGCTTAAAAAATTAATTTTTACAATGTAAGTGATATGTGTTATTACTGTTTAAACTAAAAGACAAACGACCTTAAATGGAAGCTATAATTGTTAATTTACAGTTTAAGAGGGAAATAAGTCGACAAAAGAAACGAAAATAAGCCATATATTATAAAATTATAGAACAAGCCTTTTATAATCTATAAATTTATTATTTTGTTTATTTTACAAATGTATTATTGATTCTAGAAAGCTTTACTGAGCTTAAACAGAATGTTTACTCTTAATAAAACTTGTATGAAAATACTTTAAGCAATTTTTAAGTAATTTATTCATAAACTTTTCATTATTACCTGTTTAGCTAATAAATAACAACGTTTAAGCAATGAGCCAACCAAACCAAATATGATAGTTGTGGGAAAATAATTTTGTAAAAACTATTAATCTCTTAAGCTCAATTTAAAACGAAATTGATTGTAGCCTTCTAAAAATTTGAAAACCTTTGTAATTGATGTAGAAACGAGGATTTTGCACAATTTTTGCATTGTTAAAGTACCATTCCACCTAAACCATTTTATTATCACTTTTTTAATAGAAAATTAAAGATTAAAATAAAATAACCTCTGGTTTGGGAACGCCTGTGGAATAACAAGACAGATTAAAATTTGAATTTTGCGCAACAAACAATTCTTTTGTTTTGACAAGCGCCGTTGGCGCCTCGAGTACCGTCAAATAAACGGTCGATGTTGCCTGTCCCCCGGAAGTAGTTGCTCGGCAAGTGTATGCTCCAGTGTCTTTGTGCATAGCATCAAGAATGCGGAGCGTTCCATTTTCAGACATATACTAAAAATCAAACTCAATTTCACAATTAACGTCTCGTAGAACTTGTCAAAGCTAAATGCTAAACCTAAAAGCAAGACCATAAGATTGAGCCTAAATACTTAAGCCAAAGACCACAACAAGTCAATTTCGTAAAAAAATCAAACAATTACAATTTTGGCGGAATTTCCAATATAAATTCCGTCACGAATCCATCGAATTTGAGCGCGCTCAATGCTTTGTGTTCTGCAGTGCAAATAAGCTGTGCCACGGAGATAAACTGATTCGTTTCGTGTAGTCGTAATGTGCGGCGGAGGTTCTGTAAGCAAGGTCTGTTGAATACAAATAGCTTTAAATACCGTATTTCTTCTAAGAGAAGTCTTCTATTATTTTAATGACCCCCAAAAAACGAGTATCAAACAGAGAAAGAGAGAAGTTCTACTAGATGAAATACAGGAATTCAATTTCAAGTAGTTCATTTTAGTTTTTCCCTGACAATTACCTTTTGAGTCAAGGTATGAAACAGCAGAGTGATTTCCCATTGAACTAATTACCATACAAATGTAATGTCCACGGTTCGCCGGCGTAACAGCATCAATAGTCCACGTTGAAGTGTCTGTGTTTCTAAATCAAATATTTTTTTATTTGAATTAAAAATGGATGAAAAATGCATTAAATTTTAATTAAAAACGTCAAACTCATAAAATAACGGTCCGCCAACCAAAACACTTCCAAACAGCCAGTAAACAGAATACGGTGTCGACGACTCAATGGAACATGTTAAATTCACTGGTTGGTAGGCTGTAGCTGTAATACGCTCAGCCATGTAAGCGCGAGGTCCCGTCGTCTCAACCGTCGCTATAGCAGTCGGCGCAATTCGCATAAATTCATAATTCTAAAGAGCATTACTTAGATTTATATATGTGACGCATGAAAATTACCAATTCGTCTTCGCCATTAACGCGAACAAAAAAGAATCCTTTTGGCGACATGAACGGCCCCACATAATACAAATTAGCATTGTCACTATGAATTCTCGTCTCGTTACGAAACAGCTCTTTTCCAAAATAGTCAACGAGTGATATTTGAAAGACCATGCCGGGTGGATTTAGGCCAGTCATATTTACCAACAAATAAGTGCTTTGACCAGCGATGGGCCGAGAAAACGCCTAAAACACAAAATTCATTTAAATGCAACCAAAAAAACAAAGAAAGACTGACTTGCTCGATGAATGGTACAAGCCGAGATGCAAAGCCATATTTAAAATCAATAACGCCGTGGCCAAACACGCGAAGCGTGTGCTTCAGATGTGAACTAATCTTGACTTTCCATATCCCCGGCTGTGGCTCTTTAATCCGAATCAATTTGACACTATTCAAGTCGATTCCACCGCCGTCGTTCATATAAGTTTTTTTGTCGATTGTGCGATCTGAAATAAATGGAATGAAAAATGTGTGAATATGCTTATTTTAATAATACAAATATGCAAAAACTGCTTAAAATTTTGCCAAAACCAACTTTGAGGATCGTATAAAACAATTTCCAAGCTGTTTTTGTCCTCGCGCTCCCCAGAAATCGAAAGGGTTAATTCGGAAAAGTGTGCATCGACGGGAATTAACGTCACATGGGTTTGGCCTAATTCTCGTACTTCATACAATATGTGGACTTTGCGTTGCGCCACTGCGTGTCTAACATACTCCAACACGTTGTTGACATGCGACTTTTCCAAGTGAAAGACCTGTCCAAAACTGGCGGCTGCAATTTTTTCAAATACTCGATAGCCGGGCGCCGAACGATTTCCACAGTCACCGGTCATTACAAACACAACCTAGAAAATGGAAAGACAAATTTTTACTCATCGGAACATAGTTGATTAACACAAAAATACTCACTGAGCTTTGTTTCTCCTGAATCAAATTCAACACTCGGTCTTCCAAATGATAATCTTTTGATCGAGCATCAGTGAAGACGTAAATATAAGAGCCTGGCAAGGACACCTCCAACGCCTTTTTAATACCTAAAAATAATTTTTATTAGGCCAAATGAGTCAATTCAATAAAATTAAAAGGTCAAGTACAGGGTAATAAAAAATATTACCAGAAAGGGTCATTTCTGGACAATCACCGCCTCCTTGCACAGAGACGGAAGCCAGCTCTTGTTGAAAGACATCAGGATCAGTGCTAACAAATGGAGGATCCACTTCTATAAAAAAAAAAAAAAAGAAAAGAAAAAAAATTGCAAAAACGCGGTTAACATATCAAAAACTGTAACAGTAATCTATTTTATTATACTTAAAAAATTTACAATCAGAGCTATCATTTGAGTCTAAAAAGAGTCCACATGATTTTGTGCAAACACACATGATCTCAAAAACAGGCAAAACATAATTTGATTGATCACTCTACTATAATTAATTCTCCAACACTATTTTCAATGTCCTCCCAACACTCCTCGAAAACTACCATTTTATGCCAAAATTATTGTTAAATAGAGTTAAAAATACTGTTAAAACATGAAAATGCTAAATACTTTATGAATTATACAATACAAAGCCATACTATACCTGGGTCGTGGAAAAGGACAAGAACATAATTGTGTATAAATCTTTTCCTCTGTTTCATAACCGTCTCGAAAATGCCTTTGGCGCCTTGTCTTACTTGATTCAAATCGTCGTTCATTGATCCGGTCCGATCAAAAACAAATGTCAGTGAAGACATGCCGACCGGCGGTAAGTCGACCACTTCTCCATTACTTTTCACTGTTGTTTGCAAGTGTAGAGGAATCAATGCAAGGGGTAAATGTTGTAAAGGAAGAATATTCGTCGGCAGATTGTAATATGTTTCGCAATTAATTGAACAAATACAAAAAATAAATAGTAATTTGGCCCAAAGGCCTGGCGGCTTCATTTTCTCAACTGCCGCTTATACTTCAACGGAATGTTTGCTCTATAAAGTCATTAAAGATGACTGTGAATAAGGTTCTTTGAGGCTAAGTCTAAGTCAAAAAGTGTTGGAAAAAAAAAGTTTATGACAATTTTGGTAAACATGAAAATAATTAAACAAGCATGATGTCGTCATCAAACAAAAAAAAGATGAAAAAAAATTCAATTTTTAATTTTACCAGAATATTAAAAACACAAAAAAAGAGCTTAACATATAGCTTATGCAGAAAAATGTACATTCAATGTTTTTTTTTAATTCAATTTTTACTAAAATGGCTAAAATTTAGATAAGGAATGAAAAAAATTAAAACCCCAAACACCTTATTCGTATATATATACAAAAAATTTACCGCAATCAAAAAAAAAAAATATCAACATATGTAAAATCAAAAAATAACTCTACAATTGTTGAATTCTGCACGTAATTAATATTGAGTTAAACAAACAAATAAAAAAAAAAAATATTAACCGAACGGCAATAATCAATATACTCAAATGAAAAAGTCAATATTCGGCGAAAGGGGACAGAACCCCTGAGGGAAATAAAAGAGAGAGTAGAGGAAAAAAAAATAAAACGGTTCAAGAGCACATAAATTCCCTTTTTTTGTAGAGGTCAATTTGTAGAGGCGTTCAACAAAATAGAATTGCCGTGCACATCAAATTAAATTCCTCGCTACAACAATCAAAATGTATAATCAACAAAAAAGAAGCATAAAAATACAATGTTTATAAGTTTACTGCAGTAAATGAAAAAACTAGCCGTAGATTAGGTTTTTAATAACCTGTGTACATTAACCAAAAAAAATCTGTGCATAACCGACACATTTAAAAATTAAGCAGTATGTGGATTCAAATATAAATAAAGTTACCGTAACAAAAATGCTTGTGGTTAGCAGAATAACTTGAATCAATTTATTAATTTGAAAATATTAGCATAATAATTGTCGGCAAATTTACTATAAAGAATTGCCTTCTTTTTATAAAACGCGACAACTTCCTGTTCCAGCCGCAAAAAAAGGCAAAATTTAAACAAGGCAAAACGAAGAAAGAAAATTTCTGCCCAAAATAACATGGGAATAAAATTGAAAAGAAAATTTTAAAAGAATTTTACCGTTTAAGACAAATAATATGAGACAATTCATTTGTGGTTCTATGTACAATCGATTGGCTTTTTCAAATTTTACAGTTTGCCCATACAACTTTAATGCACCAAAATTGCGAAAATATTTTCGAAGACATTTTTACATTTTCTGACGCACAATAATCTTAGCAATAGCTAAAAAGTTATAAAAATTATTTTATTCTGGAAATCAGCTTTGGTTGGGATCAAAAAATTAACTGTTTTTCACAAAAAAAAACGAAAACAATGAATGAATTAATTTTTAATACACTTTTGGGAACCAAAATTATTAGGTGAAAAATTGGTGCAAAACTGAAAATATTGAATGCAAAAAAAAGTAGAATGTAATCGATTTAAAAGGCCAAAAAACTTTTGATCAATACGCTTAAAGAACTGAAGATGCTTAGATATCTAGATATCAGATATCTCAGTTTGAACATACTAAAAATAAAAGACAAAGCGCACTAACTTTGCTAAGCAATGAATGTACGGGAATCTCTTGGCAGAAAAAAAATCAAAGCATTTGCATTTTCCTTTGATACATATTCATTTTTGAAACAATAAATTGCAAACATTTTAATTGTTTATTCTTGGACATCTGATTGTACTCTCTTTTATGGTAGAAAATTTGAGTATAAATATAGAGCGTTAAATTGAGGATTTAAATCATATTTCCTCTCATAGAAACCCCTCCCAAAAGAAGCCCCACCCCCTTTCTGACTTACTAAATAATAGGAGCCCCTTCCTTAAAGCCTAAGCTCCGGGGCTTCTATTAGAGGAAATACAATGTTCTAAAAGCTATTTGCATGAATGATATAGATGACAATAAGCCATTGGATTGGGGACTCACTGGGGACATTTACTATTGACATGGACTGAAAAAATGTGAATATTTGCAAGGTTTTTTTAAATAGTTGTAAAATGATCTTTTCAATTTTTAGATCAATTTTATTAAAACATTTTTTTATTTGGTTTTATTTTTACTTATTTTTACTGGCTCACATTTTTTGATCCACTAATTTTCGCCTTTTTTCTTTGTTTTTTTTAAAACACATTTAAGTGTGTTGCTGGAAAAAAAGAAAATAAGTACTGAGAATCCAATATTATTTTTTTTCTGCAATAAATTTCATTAAAATATTATTGTCTTTTAACCAAAAATGGAGAGTTAAAAAATGGATCTTTATTGCAACTCTCTGAGCAACTTAATTAAAATTAAATGACCTTTGAAGTTAAATAACTTATAGAGTATGGCCAATTGGGCGGTGTGCATTCCAGCCGATGTGCTCAAGTCACGGCTGCAGACCGCGCCGGAAGGCAAATATCCGGATGGTATTCGTGGCGTGTTTCGCGAAGTTATGAAGCACGAAGGTCCAATAAATTATGTAACCATGGAGGATACTTAACATAAATTGTTTTTTTTAAATGTAGAATATACAAAATTTCAGACTTTATTATTAAAATTAATAGACGTAAAGCGATAGTATGATAAAAGCGAACATAGATAGAAATCAAACACATGCCAAGCCTACAACCAGCAAAAATTTCACTGTGCTCGTTGTGTTAATACAGTTTACGTGGAAGGGTTTAATTAATATCAATTTGGCTAAATTAATTCTGTTACCATAGGGCCACAATGTGCCTAAAAAAATTGCAAATACCTACTTTCAAAGTGCACAAAAATTAAAATATTTGAAAACATCTTATTTTGTAGTAAAAAAAATAAATAAAATTTTTTAAACAATTATCCCTTGGTTAAAAACGGCTTTCTACTTATGCAATAACACATCAATTTTTCATCTCGAAAAATAATTTGTCAGAAAAAAAATCAAAAATAAAACAGAAAATATCAAAAGAAGAGTGCATTATCTGAATTTTTATTATTTTTTTTTATTTTTTCAAAATTTGTTTTCAAGTAAAAAAAGATATGTAAAAATTCAAAAACGTCAGGTGTAAAATCCAACTTTTTTGGTTTTCAAATAAGTTGGGATCTTGGTCAGTGTTATGTGTTCACTTAAAAACTTTTTGATCTAAAAAAATTGGAAATAAGCTAGGTTGCATAGAAAGTGCAATTAAAATATCCAGTGAGTTAAGATTTGTAGTAATAAGACCACTTTTGCAGCCTAAGTAATCAAATATAAATGTAAATTAGCAAAAGCGGCGGAGTATTTATTATATAATCATAAAAAAAGTCATAAGACTTCTATTGCAAGTTAATTTATTTTGATAATAGAGTAGTGTACTCCATTTTTTGTGATCAATGCAATTTTTTTTTCAACAATGAATTTTTTAGCGGCCAAAATGTTTGTGCACAGGTTGTTAAAATCCCAATTAATTACCGAATAAGGAAAAATCTGTTACAATCAACGTATAATCAACGTTTTTCCAATGCATTTTTGGTTGATTATATGTTGATTGAAACAGATTCTTCCTTATATCGTAAATTAATTGGGATTTTAACAACCTGTGTGTGAACATTATGCGTCCAACTGTTTTTGGTCTTTTTACAATGTAAAAAAGTCTTTGCATTCGCTTAAAGCCTTCCAGATACATCCTGGATTATACGCATTTTACAGAGTGGCAAATTCATTGATCAACTCCTTTAGAACTCAATTAAAAGGGGACTCAAATCGACTTTTGAGGACTCAAATCGACCTCTTTTTAAACTTTTAACCGACATGACAAAATGTATTCAATACAGTAGTCAATAATAAAAAAAATTATAGAAAAGGCGAGAATAATCATTTTGCAAAAAAAAACCTTTCAAAAATGTAAAACTTTTTTTTGCTCAAAAAGTTTTTGAAATTTGTTTAACAACAAAGCCAAAATTTTTGAATATATAGTCATACTAAATATTATAAAAACTTATCACAACAATGAATATTATCAACTATTGTAAAGCGGAAATAATAAAAGATTGTTCGCAATAATTAACCAAAATATGAAGACAACAAATGTATTCAATAAATTTTGATATATTTGAATTTTTATAGTTAAGCGCTAAAAATAATGTTATGTTTATAAATTGATGGGGAGGAGCAATTGTAAGAAACCCGGGAAATGGCTAACAAAACGATGGATGACTTGTCATATCCCATAACTGATCAAAGAATATCACTCATGCTTTGGTTACATGTTATTTTGATTTTGGCACATGACTTTTAGACGCAAAAACTGTTGAATTTAACTGTAGAACCAAAATATTTTATAAGCATGTTAAGATTTGTAAAACAGAAGAAACACGCTGACAGGTAACCAATAAAGTATTGGAGACATTAACATACCAGGTTTAAAACTTAACTTCCATTATATCTCCTAAGCGTCTAGGACACAAAACAGAAAAAAGATCTTAGGCAATATTGCATTTTGTAATACAATTATAAGTATCATAATAATTATTCAAACATCAGTTATAGTACGATATTGTAATAAAGAGCTATTCAAATTAATTTGCAACAAAAATATATTAAAATTATTATGAATGTATTAATATAAAAAAGTTAGTTTAAAAAATTTTTTATTTAAGCACAAGCTCAAAGTGATAATGTACATTTCGATTGAAGAACGAGCCGATTGAGTGTTAATTGTGCTATTCGGGCTATCAAAGCCTTGGATTTTTGTTGTTGTTTTTTCTAAAAAAATTAATCTGTTGTTTTTGCAGCAGAAAATAAAGGTTTAGTTGTCATAAGGAGAAAAATATATAAATTAAATTAATTGACTTGTTCTAATAAATCAATAATTAGTTCAATGGAAAAGAACAAATGATAATATTAAAAGAACATTTAACAAATAATTAACTAAATAGAAGTAATAAGTTAAAATGTGTTATATTGAACTTATAGTAAAAAAAATTCAAACACCTTTAACCGTAAGTTTTTGACTCTAAGACCCAATCACAGCCCACATTTTGATAACGAACTTTGCCCTTTTTATTTTTCGCTCAATATGCCTTCATTCGGTATAAACTCGTACTGGTTTTTAATATTCCAAAAGATGTTAATCAATTGAATGGAATATTTTTTGTTAGTCATCATTATCGCTTTTTTGTTATACATACATTAGTAATTTTCATACATTAGAAAAATGCTGAGGTTTGGGCTAAACTTAAATCTAGGCTTAGGTTAATATTTTGCTTGATTACACACATAATCATCTGCTGCGGCTTTGGGGAATGAGTTTGAAAAAGGCTTTATCAGCTGCCTTTTTAATTCCTGCTACATCAATATTTAACATAAAGCAAAAAAAAACCTTAAAAAAACCACCATTGAATTTTAGTCGTTGGCGAACCCAACTGGCTGAACAAAATAAAAATATAGAATTATCTAAAAAATGACGCTTTACACAGAGTTTTTTAGTAGGAAATCGAAGCCTTTACAAGAAAACGCTTTTTACCATTGTGTTTTTTGGTATGTGTGTGAAGAGAAAAAAATACATTTTATTTGGCGTTTTGGTCTTTTGTAATAAGTCAAGCAGATTTTTATCAAAATCGCGCCGACCATTTATTTTCTGTTGTTAGCTATTTTTTTTTTAATTGAAAATCATTTTCAATAGTTTTTTATCTAGAATTAGAGAAGTATTCTTTTTGGAAATATCTTTTACGTTAAAACTATTTCGAAATTGCATCACAAAAAAATTAGAAAGACACAAATAAAATTTTAGTATGAATGCCGAAAAGTACAACAGTAGCTTTGTAAAAAATTTTTTATACCATTTTTGAAATGTTTGAATTTTAATTATAATTGATATTTGCAGAATAAAAACTGATATATGCATGTTAAATACATAATTATTAGACAGCATTGAAGTTTGTTTCATAGTGAGCCTAATTCCGAGAGATGTTACAAAAAAAATTTGATATTTTGTTTTTTTAATTATTGTTAAAATTGCTATTGTCTTACACATGCACAATGCCAGAAACGTTTAAAAATACACATGCACAATGAACCATATGTTAGTTATAGGAGTGATTTTATGAATTTAACTTTGCATTTTATTCAGTTATTTTCATAACTAGGCCAAATGGCCCTCGGCCCGGCGTTTCCCTTTTGCAATAACACCTACCGTATTGAATAGGATTTTTAGTTTGAAATGGTGGTTATCCATTTCAAACATTGTTCAAACATCTTTTTATCCATTGTTCACGTAATATTTTTTGTGTTAAGAATTAAACCAGAAAAAGCTAGCTGTTGAAGCAGAATAGGTTGAATTTTTTATGACCAAAAAACAAAAAATTCAAATGATTGCTTAATTTTTCGTAAAACAATGGAGTGTATATGGAAAGCTTACCAGGCTGTTTTTTTATTCTAGCTTTTATTTTGGTCAAAAAAGTTTAAATAAAGAAAATAAAAATGATCGTGTATATTTGTAGGTTATTTGTATTGTATATTTGGTGTAGTACAATCGTACAGTTTAATATACTTAAACATAATATATACAATTATCACTGCGCCTTCGTCCTTTTTCGAAGAAAGTATTTCTTTCTCCTAAGTTTAGGAGTCCTAACCATTTATTTTTTTCCCAATTTTCATTGTGAGAAGATAAAACTGACCTCTAAAAGATAATGACAGCTGTCTTTTATTAGTTTTCTTCCTTATCCCCCTATTTATCCCCCCCCCCCGCTATCTTTCCTCTTTTTCTCTCTTTCCAAGACTATTCTCGAACTAGCTTTGAGAACACTACAATCGCAACTGAATTTAGCCAAATATAATCAATATATTGTAATTTTGTTGAATCTATTCAAAAAAATAGTTGTTTCGTTTTACACTGTATTTCTAGTGTTGGCTGCCGCAACTTGAAAGTGCTGCAACTTTGACTACGATTAGAAAATATTTATTTTGTTAACTTATTATAAAATTTATTTTTTGTGGATTATAGTTTTAATACCATTGGGCTGTTTTGTGCAATTTGCTTTGTAATAAAATAATTTATCTAAACTAATAAAATAGCAAATGTAGCTATGTAACTGCTCTGTGTATGTATAACTTCAAGGCGGCTGCCGCAGAAAAAAATAAACAACGCGTAACGCAGAAAACATAAAGCAAAAAAATATGCAGCCAAGCGGCGTAATTTTAGCTCGTCCTACTAACTAATACTCATCAGTATGTTTGTCCGGTTAGCAGAATGCCAGGCGGTAATTTCAAATTTTTAACTAATTACAATAGTTCAATTAAAAAAAAAAAAAAAGCTATAAAAAATTTTTGACTTGCAGTTTTTCTATTTTAAAAAAAATATAGAATGCGCTTCTGGTACACATGCAATATTCACATTGTAATGCGCCAAAAAAAACCAAAATTCAAATTAGAATTTTTTGTTCAAAATTGTTTTGTCCTAAAACGACTTTTTTATAGTTTATCACTTTTTGATTTTTATATTGGTTTTCTGCTTTTGAACAGATTCAGGGGAGTTTTTTTGTTAGTTTTTTGTTTTGTTTTTGTCGTCGAATATTTTGTTAAAACTTTAATAAAGTCGTTCTTATTTACACCGAGTGTAGTACTACATTATATTTAAGTAATCGTACATGAACTAATCATAACATTGACGCACATCGTCATTTTAATTAAATTAGCGCTAAAAGTTTTATACGTGCTACAGTAACAAACCAGATCGCTTTAATACATATCATTGCCTCGTAATTTCTTTATGCCGTCAATTTCAGAGTTTGTGAAAAAAAATTTGGCATACGGTATGTAAATATGTACATTTTCAACAAACTTTTTTTGCAAAATCAATTAAAAAATTATCGCTTCAAATATAGACTTACTTTTTTTTAATTACTGAAACTCAAATTTGGCAAGTTTTTTAAAACATTTCAGCCTTACACGCACATACTCTTAGGTCAAAATGAATAATGTGCTTATTTGCCAAATACTTTTACTTACATAATGAACGGAAAGAGAGTCGGAGGAATAAAAATATACCAAATAAAGTTTTTGATTTAATTAAAACTTAAAGCAATTTTAAACAAAATGTGCAAAAACAAAACTTTTTTTGGGAGAGAGGGAGGACTCACACAGCTTAAGCCTGCCGACATTATTGCATTGGTTTCTTTAAAATTATAAAAAAAGGAATCTAGCAGCATGAATCTTTAAAGCTAGGTTTTTTGTTCGAAAATCTCTAAAAGATTCCAAATGACATTAGGTTGTGTTTTATAAGAGTTGTGTTTTTATGAGATTGTGTTTCCATGAAGGCGTGTTTTAATTTTTTTTGAAAACCACTTGACATACACATATTGCATGTGTAAGGTTTAATATTTCAAAATCTAAACTTCAGTATTTGTTTTTCACATTAAAATAAGCCGTATATATAAAATAGTGCAAAAGTAAGACAGATGCGCATTAAAAATTTATCAAAACAAACTGAAATGTGAAAATTAGAAAAATCCGCTTTAAAAATGGCAAATAAAAAAAAAAAACTTATTTATAACTGTAAAAGCGTTTATAACTACCCTTATAAATTGTTTGGAAGCTTTTCTTCAGCTGTAAAGCATTTGCCAAAAAAAAATTCTTAAAATTGCAAATTCGCAACAGCAAACAATCGTTGCAGGACATGCGAATTCAAAAAAAATATGGAAAATGAAAAATGAAAAACGAAATGATATGAATTTATGTGCATTAATAAGAAAAAATTTTCAAAGGTCTGAGCCTTTAAAAATTGGTCTTGATGGCCAATACCTTATTGTATTTATTTTTTTGGTTGTAACTGATACATAAATATATCTCTTCTTAACTCGTTTTAGTTTAATTGTTTATTCGATTACGTAATTGTAATAAATACCAACTGTTTATCCAATAAATGAATAGAAATTAGAGTTGTAAAAGCAAATTTATAGTTCATTAACGTGCTCGACCTCACACACAACTCCCACATTTCCAAACTGTCGTAGAGCAATGTTGGAACAAAGCATGGATGTCTATTTTGTTTAAATTATTTATGACAATAATAATGGTGGAGCAGGAAGCCCTCCTTTATTTCATTATTCCGTGAGTTTAAAACAAAAATAAATTAATTTTGAAAAAGGATAACAATTTTTGGAAAGGAATTGTCAGAAAGATATTTTTTGAAACATAAATAACTAAAAATTTAGATCTAAACACACACAAGAATGTATTTTAATTTTTACATATCTCCACTGCGCCACACCCAAGTATTTGTAATATAAACCCCAGCCCAGATTCTAATGTCATGTCTAGTGTTTTACAGTATTTCACAAATATACACTTTTCCGTTAATTTTTTAATGAGAGTTTTTTTCGAACATATCATTTTCAACAAATTCTTTTTTTTCACATTAGCAAATCAGGATAACATAAATTATTACATAATATGTGAAAATTCCGATGTAATTTGATAATTTATTCGATAATTTATTTTTAGTCTCAACTTTTGACTTTTCCTCTTAATTTTTGGTTTTCCTCTTTTTTTTTGGAAAATTGGACTTTGTTTAATTTATTTTTTTGCCACCAAAAAAATTTTAAACAAACTTTTTTTTTAATCTGAACATTCATTTTTTGCAAGAAACAAAATGGACGATTCTTGAAAGACTATTTAACGGGTCAAAGAATGAAAAGCTGCAGCAATGTTGAATTATATTATACATTTTTGTTATTGAGAAATTGTTTAAATATTAACCAAAAGTGTTTTCTTCAATAAATGAAAACAAATAGGATAATGTACTTTTATTTTAATAATTATCGTCATATAAATCTTTTGCACATCATTTTTTTTAGTTGATATGATAATTGTACTTTGCAAGGACTTCTCAAAAAAAATAAATGTCTGTGTGCTCATCTGGCAGGAAGTTTTAATGCCAATTACTATTAATCTATAATTTAATTACTCAAATGTTTTGACAATTGTAGTCGACTTTTCAGCGGTTGTCAATGATATCAGATATCAGATTTTCCAACTTTCACACCCGATTATTTGCTAAACTGTTGCCTTAAATTTATTGAAATGTAGTTTCATAATTGATTTTGCTTGCCACGTATTGCGCAAAGTCGAGATCAAGACAATTATTGTTTTACTTGTATGGGATACATACCCATTTTCACCTTTAATTTACAACCAAGTCTGCTAGACTAGCTGGAGCAAAATAAACAATAATCGTTGCAGAAAATGCTTCAATAATAAAGGGCAAGTCTGAAATTTGATTGAATTTTCCATCAAAATTGTTCTTTATAGACCGTCAAAAATTAATTTTTTTGTTTTGGGTTTATTCTACTCTAACCATGCTAAAACGGTTTGTTTTCAGACGCTAACTCTTCATAAAACTCTACTGAGTTTGATTTCCAAAATTTCCATTACACAGCCTTTAATAATAGGCGATCAAAAGCAGTTACTGTAACTTTCACATTTTTACGTTTTTTTTATTTGATGTTTTAATTTGACGGCGCATTACTGGCAACCTATTTTCTTCTTAATTGAAAGCTCATTTATTTGCAAAGCTTTATGGTCTGAAATTTTAAATATAACTGTTATGCAAAATGTTTGTATTTGAAGAATTTTGAGTTGAAACAGTGGTGGGTTATGACTCAGTAACCCTCCCGTTTTTAAATGCTTTTTTTCTTTGTCTAACGTCAGACAGAATGGAAATAGCATTGACAATTGAAAGGCTTACAGAGCCTTTACCCACGACTGGTTGAAAAATCTTGATGGAAAATTGTTTACAACTCCAACTTTTAAGTTAAACAAAAATAAATTTTAAAATATTTTTTGCCAACTTTTTATGCTTTATTTTGAAATGTTTGAAAAAAAGTGATTCCAATAGATGCTTTGTTTTGTTGAATGCGCTTGTTCAGGCGTTACATTTGATGTTGTCTTTCTTTTTTAACCATTAATACCCACTTTGTATAAACAAGTGTCAAAGTTTGCCGAAGTGTCGAAACCACAATTAAAAAGTTAAGTTTGTATACTTTGACAATATTTGCCCACTCTTTGTTATTTCAGTGCATGCCTGTTTGAAATTTTTTCACAAACACCTGATGGCGTGAACTTTTATAAAAAAAAAACATTTCTTTTGCAGGAAGAAGCGCTGCAAAATAATGAACAGTTGTCATTGTTTTTTTTTGCTTTTTTTTTAATTAACATGAACTGTCTAAAACGCTAGTTGTGTTGCAAATTTGTTAAAGAAAAACAGTTTGATTTTTGTATTATTCAATACATTGACAAAAAATAGCTAACATAACACAAGACTAAATTGTCCCAAAAAAACAATAGATAAGACAAAGTCATGATACAATAAATGAATTTTTTGTCTAGCTTGTTTATTTTTTTAATTTCTGCTTATTTATATCTTCTAAAAATTTATCAAGCGTAATGACCACAATTGAATACCTTAATATTCTTGTACAGAATAGCGCGATATGTTTTATTATTGCTTCATTTTAAGTGCTAGAAACAGGAATGTGTTACATACTGATTACATTTTCAATACATTGTCATTTTAGGGCGTTATCCTAAAATAGCAACGATATATTTTACAATCAAACAAATCAATTGCGTCATTCTTGCCTATAAATATTAACAATTGTCTATCAAAAAAAAAAGATAATAGTGTAAGATAATAATAGCTTTCTCAGCTAGGGTAAAAATTGTTGGAAAACAGCTGTAGATGAAGCGTGATAGAACGAAATTGAAAACATTTATTTACAACTTAACACCTTCTATATAAAACAAAACGATTCGACAAATCAAATTGATTGAATTTTGACTTTGTCAAAGCAAAAGACTCAAGCAATATATGTGTCAGTCCAACTTGTCTTACCAGTAAATTTTTGGGTATACATTTTAAAAATGGAAGGCAATGTAATAGAGGTAAAACCACGTTTTTTTTACGTTTACAAAGTGTTGATGTCTTCTTTATCAACAATATCATTAGTGTTTGTCCGACTCCACTTTTTTCATTTTCCATTTTTCAAAATATAGTAAGTGAATATTACTTAATTGTCCAATTTTTTTCTTCCATTTTACACACGTTTTTTTCGTAAAAGTTTCTTGCTTATTTATTATACCACATATTTTCAAAAATATAAAAGCTGCATTGGTATAACAATGTTTTTTTTTCTTCACGAAAGCATAACATTTAAAGTGTGTGAATACAAAGAGAGACGATAAGTCTTAATTTGTATATAAAAAAACTCCCACACACAAACAAACATTTACCTCCCTTTTTAATCATTATCCCTTCCGTTCACTAAAGCAAGGGAGAAATGGAGTATGTTTTTTCCAATGGTTTGGCGCCGAATTTTTTTTTATCATTTTTGGAAGTATTTGCATTTTGGCCAGTTAACAGAAATAAAAAAACACATTTGTCTTTGATGTTTTTGTTTATTTTTACTGTTGTTTTCCTTATATAAGTTTTATGTTTAATTGATTTTTTGATAATGTGATCTTAAATCTAAAATTAAAAAATAACAGCAGGACTTAATTCATTTACTTTATTCTTGTTTTGATTTTTATAAAATTGATGCATGAAAGTTTTTGATTAAACTTTTGATTTTGATTGATAAAAAAAGTGTATTAGAGTTTTTTTTTCCCGAATAATACAGTTTTTTGTATACAATGTCAATTTGTTTTTTAACTTTTAAAAAATCATATTTCACCCTTTTGCTTGGTTGGCCTTATGTATCGTGCTAATCATTGTTCAGTGCCTGATTTTTTGTTTGCAACATTAAAAGTTAATTTATTTGCGATTGTTCTCAATTTTTCAAAAAAAATCATTGAAAAATAAATGTTTTTTTTTAGCAATCACTATCATAACAACTTTTTGCCAATTATTTTATATATTAATTGAAATGCTTGGCATATTTTTGGTTTTAATATTAAAAAATTTGTTTTGGCCGTTTGTCGGCTTGAATGTGGCCGTCTATAAGTCTGAGAGTTGATGAACATTATGTAAGTTTGAATGGATGCGACTAACCCCACAAAGTGATCGACTCGTTTTTTAGGTCTTCTCTACCTAGTCCCGGTTTAGATTTACCCCAAATTTAGTTTGTTTTAAGTTAGGTTAGACTTATTATCAAAACAACAAAATTTTGTCTTAATTTAAAACATTGATTTTATAAAACCGCATTTTTTTCTCTTCAATAATATTTTTTTAATTACTCTTGGCTTACTACCAAAGACCTTGTAATACATTGAAGCGATTATGCAAATTACACTTAGTGAAATCAGCTTCATCATTTAATAAATATATGAAAGTTTGATCTCAAAATCCAGACGTTAAACGACCTAAAAATAGCAGCAAAGTATGCAATTTAAAAACCTTAAACTAATTGAACTTTTAAATAAGGAAAAAATCACACGCGCGAGTTCTGGATTATCCAAATATTCTATTTTTGATTTATCCGCTTAAATCTTTTTAAACCTAAAATGGTATTTGCAAAAAACTGAATTAATTTAAAAATCAGAAATAATATTGAAAATTTTGAAACAATGGTTTTAATTTGATGTAAACAAAACATAATTTAATGTTTACTATTTTAATCGACAATTTCAGATAAATTAATGAAATGTCAGTGAAAGTCTTTGCCTAATTATCACACATTCAAGCAGTAATGACGCATCTCAGATATTTAAATATTTTTGGAGAATAAATTTTCATTTTCCGTCGTTCGCCATTTAACAAACCAATTTTGTACATAAACAATTTCTGTATTTTATTCAATAATTTGAGGCGCGTCAATAACTTACCTGCGCGCCTAACAATAAATGCACTGTGAAAACGATCCAAAATTGTTTGACTTTGAAAGCAATTCGACTCGTGAATTCTTAAGCAGTCTGAGCAAGTTCCAACAGTAAGTATTTCTATTGGTTTGAAAATGCAATTTTTACTGTTTTCTCCTTAAAATGCTATTCTTCCTTATTTTAATTTTGGTTATAAGATAAGCGTAAAGCCTGAGCTTACGCCTTTAACCTATGTTCTACAAATTTCTATAAATAACAACACAGTCCAACGTTAAATTGACAGAAAAATTCCTTCTTTAATAGTGTTTATAATTATGTATCTATACTTTTGAATAAATATTTTGGGGTTTTGAAAAACAATCCAAAAAACATATTTTCATGATTACAAGGAGCTTGGTCAACTAAATAACTTAAAAATCAAGCGTCTTTCTTAAGTTATTTCCCCTTTTGATTAAACCTGAAAATAACTTACCTTTAACAAGTTACTCTCCTTGAAATTGAACAGAATGTGTGCCAGCTGGAATTCTTAATGGGAAATACTGTACTCTTTCAGCTAAATTTTAATGTTTTGAGTTTATTGAACAAAAAATGGACTTTTTGAGATTTTTTTTTGTAATTTGAAAAACTTATTGCAATTTCCAATAAAACTTTATGTTAACTCTAATTGTACGGCTTTTTAAATTTAAAAAATTGTTTAGAGTATACGCGCCTGTACACGGCTGGATATGCGTTGTCTTATGTTTGTTTGGCGTTTTCACAAATCTTATTCATTGCGCTGTTCTAACACGTCCCCAGATGCGTACGTCGGCCGTGAATTGTATTATGACGTGTGTAGCACTGTGTGATATGGGCACCATGGCTTCTTACTTAATTTATATTGTCCATTTTGTCATTCTGCGCACGCCAGAGTCCTGGTTTGTTATTTACTTATTTTCTCAATATTTGCTAATAACAAATCCATTTTATTTTTGAGTGAACGAACTAAGGTGCTTTATGCTTTATTTGAGGCACTACGCTTTTTTTGCAAAATCAAGATCAAGTTTAGCTAGGCTAGCCATGTTAACTGTATTAAGTATAGTGCTTTAATTTATGATTATTGAGCGCTATTTTGCAATAGAAATTAAACTTAGCCCACAACTTGATATTTCATTTTTCAAAAGACAATTTTTATTATTTTGTCATTTTTTTAAGTCCCACAAAAAATGATTGAAAATTTGGGGCAAAAAGTCTATTATATTCATTTATTCATTTTTTAAATAAAATAAAAAAAAATTTTATTCATTTTTTATTTCAATTTCATTAGAGACAAAGTACGTCTTTATGCATCACGTCTTTCAATTGCAGTCAAGATGAGATAGGACACGTTAGGAGAAAAAATGTTATTACTTTTTTAACCATTCCATATTGAAAATTGTTTTTTTGGGCCATTTGTTGGTTATTAAATGAAAGTTAAAACACATTTTTTGATAAAAATAAATTTTAAATTTTTTATAGTTATTATTTATAGCGTGTCCCTTTCCTCTTCGTTTTTTTCTTCTGCCTGGCCTCATGGGCCTCCTCAAACATTTCTTATTTCATTTTGAAGTAAAATAAGCGAGAAAAAAAATAAATATTAAATATTGAGCAAGGGAAAAGCATTTTAGAAAAAGAAACCGCTTGTAAACATCTCGAGGGGATCTTTTTTTAAGCGGAAATTTCAACCTTTTTTTTGGTTCGGCTACACACAAACCGTTCTCTAAAAACAAAATAAAGAATCGAAACATTTTTACGTTGAGTTTTTTTCATGTGAAGAAAAGAATCCTTTTAAGTGTTGTTATGGCCAAATTGAAAGGATTGCCTCTATTGGAGGTAATTTGAGAGCCTCATGAAATGCATAAAAAAAATGTTGACTGTTCCGATTATAAAATCGAGGAAAAAATGACACACAGAAATAAAGTAATGTTAAAAAAAATTAAAATTTTACGATATATAATATCATATTTGACATTTCTTTGTATTTATTTTTTTTGAAATAAAATATAAGGCGCTGGTTATGAATGCAGGGCCCCTGGAGAAAAGGCTTTAAAGATTTTGTTTTTCAATAAAGCAAAGGAAATTCGAAATGACATATTAGTCAATACGAAATATGACTTTAAAAGATCCTCATAATGACTATTTTCAATCAAAAACTGACACATAAAGGTTTTTGGTCTGACGACTGTCAGATAAGTTTGTCTGCTTGAGTTTTAAAAAATATAAAAATGTTAAAATAAACAAACATTCGCCGTTGACGACACACATTCTTCAAAAAAGAATATAGGTCATTTTATCTTTGTAAAGTTTTTGCACTTCTCAAATCAAAAAGGAATATTTTATAAATAACACACAATTTTTGAAATTACTCAAAACAAAACCAAAAGGAAATTAGAACCATAACGCCAAGGAGTGGGCTGTTCTTTAGAATTGCTTGTTAGTCTTGAACAAAGGCATATAACCAAAACTAATTTTTTTATATTGCCAACGCATAAGGAAAACAAAAAATTAAAAAGGCGGACGTTTTCATTTAAATTTCAAATCTGGGAATGAAAATTGAAAAAAATTTTAGATGCAATAATTTGAAAATAACAATAACCAAAACAATAATTACACAACACAAATTTTAGCAGCAACACGATGACGTACGTTTGGATGTGTTTTTTGTTGGTGCACATGTTTCTGAGTATCACATTACACACAACAACACTTTGGCTAGCCGTTGTAATGGCATTTATGAGGCGAATGACTTTGCGCGCAGCAATTTTGAATAGGTAAAATTTCTCCAACTAGACGGTTGTCTGCTTGCTTTTATAATATGTTATTTTGTACTTTTACGTTGCCCTTACACATTGATTTTGCAGTGCACTTCAGCGCAATGTTTTCGAGAACTTTTAGTACAAGAGCCAATTTAAAAAAATATATATACATATATTTTATTTTAGTCAATGGCAAAAGGCAAGATTAGCAAAACGCATCTGCATTGTCGTCTTAAGTATTGTGATTCTGTTGAGCTTGCCTACAGTGATGGTACATGAGATTCGCGTCTGGCCGCACGATCGATGGCAGCCGCCGGCGTCTTGTAATGCGTTGTACGCGGTCAACTATACGGAAACGGTGTACACATTTGTGGTAAGGTTCAGTATTTAGTTTCTTTAAACATATTGTGCCAAATACATAAACGCATTATCATTCGAGTTTTTAGGTATCGAAAAGCGCAGTTCAAAATGGATGTATGATTTTTAAAACAAACCTTTGGCTGACGGGTATTTTGTTTAAGGTAATTTTTTAGCCAGTTTATGCATGTTGTGTTCACGTAGTCAGTATACCTTTATTAGGGTTCTACAATAAAATAATAAACGATACAGTCTGGCCAAAGACAAAACAGGCCAAAAAGCGAGATAGGTAATATTTCCTTTCCTTATGTACTATCTCATGTACTATCAGATAAAGCTGATTTGCTGTAGCTTGCAAATATTTTACGTTAACTGGCATAGCGTAAAATGTTAATCTTAATTTAAGCCTACTTATAACCAGTAAAATGTAAATTGAAAACAAATCAGTTAAAAAGAATGCAATAGAATTTTGCGCCTAACTGAATACAAATCGAAAAACCCTACTCAAATCTGGCCAAATCTTTTTGCTAGTCAAGTTACAATACTGCATATTTGTTGCCAAAACTGATAAATGTTTTTGTGTTTATTATGGAAATTTTTTATTAATTCACAGTAACAAGAATTATCGCCTTTGTGGGGATTGGAGTTTGTTGTGCCTTGCATGTGTTCCTACAAAATTTTTTTGAACAAAATATGTAGCATAACGTTCGATGCGAAACAAAAACGAAAATTTGAGTTAATCAAAAAAGTTTAATTTTTCCAAAATCAACAATTTGGCGTTTCGCCCACAGTATAATAATCGCCTTTAAGAACTTCTCACATTTAATATTTAGGTAATACCCTGTGTATTTTTGATTATGCTAAGCAGTAGTTTAATGTGGAAATTGCGGAACGCCGAAAAGAAACGCCAAATGCTTTTGGTCAATGGCGCCAACGACACAAACAAAAGGTTTTTCTTTGGTTTATGTTCATAATGAGGCTGTCACTGTAGAAATTTTTCATTTTACAAAAAAATGTTGTCTAAAAGCGATTTATACAACTTTTAAAAACTAAAAGCCTGATTTTTTAGACAACTTTGTTTCAATTAATGAATTTGCGGCTATTATAAATATATTTTTTAAAAATTAACGCACGTACAAGCTACACTGTTATGTGATATTACATTAAACTTTTATATATGGTGAATAAAATTAGCATTCTGCTCATAAATACTTGCATATTACGATTTGTAAATAGAATAATTGTCCAATTCATACTATAAACGTAATACACTCCAATACATTTATATGTGTGTTTTCTTTACATACCGAATTTATTACTGGGACTATATAAGTAATTTTACATTCCGAGCTGCAATCAACAGACCGAGTTTGAAATTTTCCAAACGCAATTTTTTTATCGTGAGCTTTCATTTGAGTTTAAAATGAGTCCAGAAAATTTCATAGAAGTTTGCATGATTTTAAAAACAAATAAAGCTGAATCTACAAGGCGACCAAAATTATTTTGTTGATTCCCAAATTTTAGTCAAATGACTTTCTAGGCTTTTGTAGGAGCTGGAACAAAAAAACGTACTCATTTTAGACTCAAATGAAAGTTGCCGCTACTTAAATTTCTTCAATTTTGGTATCCCGTCTCAATCATGACAAAAAGTTCTTAAATCACCGCCTATTGAACACATTTTCCTTTATTTCACCGAATACAGCTAAAAATTAACAAAAACATTTTTATAGAATCAATCCGGATCGTACAACAGCGATGCTAATTGCCATACTCATCGTATTTTTGCTCACCGAATTTCCGCAAGGCGTTCTAGCGATTCTCAACGCTATCTACACCAGCGACGTGCATCGTTACATTTATTTCAATCTGGGCGATCTGCTCGACATCCTCTCCTTGATCAACAGCTCCGTAAACTTTGTGCTTTATTGTCTTTTGTCGTCCAGGTATCGATACGCATTTCGCTCAATGATTCTTCCAATGTACAGGTTTTTTATTGTATTTGTTGCAAAAAAAACAAACGAAAAAAAAACTTTTTTTTGTAGATGTGGCTATTCACTTAACACAGTGCCAATAACAACAAATGCTCTCTATCAAAACAATATCAATAACTATATAAATATTAACGCCGGCTGTATCAGTGCAATGAACTCGGAAATGGGCTCTCGCTACATCAATGATTTCCCGGACTTGTCCAGACGACGGTAAATTTAAGCATTTCTTGCTCGTTATTCTAATAAAGTTCCGACTTGAAATGGCGTAACAAGCGCTCTGTGCAGGGCTTATTAAGTGAAAATTAAAGTAAGTCGGCACAGTTAGTAAAATACAAGTACAAGTCTGAAAATAAGGGAAAAATTGGAAATAAAATTTATTCAAAATTTGCGTTTCTGATTTTTTGCTTGTCTCAAACATGTCTCTCGATTTCAGTAATTTTGATTTTGATTTCATGAAATATAACGGAAAAATATAAAATTATGCAAGATATGCGTAAAAATAATGCAATGTCGCAGATCGACTAACATTCAACATGTAATCAGCTAGAGATTTGTAGAGGGTGAATGTAATACAAACTTGAAATTTTCAAATAATAAAATAATACAGCCTGCAGCACTGAAGAATCATGATATGATATTTAAATAATAATACTACAAGTTATAATTTCCTTTATAACTGTACTATAAATCATATAAATTTTAAATATTGCATTTTCTGTGATTAAAATCATTTCCTAGAGATCCCCTTAAATCAGTTAAATACAATAGATGGAGCAATTAATAATAAAAAAGTTATTTTGAAGCATATAGCATTCCTTTAGCATAAAATTGAAAAATAATGGTTACCGGTTATCACAAATATTATACCGTTGCCAATAAGACCAAATCAAACCTCTTTTTTAGGTCAATCCAAGCACAAGGAGAGCCATTGTCAACACTCATTCCGCTAACACCAAACGTGTCCAGCAACAGTGGAAACACTAACGCCGCCATGTAAAATTTCACATAAACAGAAATGTCACTTATGATTTTGAGTCAGAAACAAAGTTCTCAACCAAAAATTGATTTTGTTTTGTTTTATGCTATAATTGCACAAAAAAGTCATTTGCTCAATTAATATTTCTATTTTCCACGGTTGTTTATAAATTATAAAGTGTTTCTAGATGTTCCAAAAAAGAATTTACGAAATAAAAGTTCCATTTTTTGTCACTGAGAGATTTGGCACTAAAAACGTACAAATCGTAAAATTTGTTCTTTCCATTTTATGACTTCTTATGTTTTCCAATGCCCTCTTTTGGTAATATCAGTAGGTCGGCTATCGATTGGACATGTTTTGGTAAACCTAAAACTTTTGGCTTTCAGACAAAAAAAAGACGGGCGAACGGAAAAGCGCCGGTCAAAAAATGCATCACTAGTACAAATGTTAATTTTAATTTTTGCATCTTTTTGATCGCACACCATTGAATTCTGTAGTAATTTTTAACAAATTCACTTCTGAATCCTATCCAAGGATGCAAATTAAGTTTATAAAATTTTCTGCAAAATGATAACAAATCGCAAAATAGTTTAATATTACAAAAATAAATTTATTTATTAAAATATTTTTGCAAAGATCTGTCTATAGCAGTCACTTCATTTTCTATTTTTCTGCAACTCACATATTCCAAAATTTGCTATTCAAATTTTGGCCTTAAGCATTTGTCTCTTTAAAAAAAAAACCAAAAAAGGACAGAAAATGAATAAAAAAAACTCTACAACGAGTCACAAAAAACATTAAGAAAATTACAAGCAGACACGGGTTAGCAATTTATCGTTCAGCAGTTACATTTGTAGGAGATAGGCACAAAGGCAAACCTGTCGGTGGATTAGCTAAGGAATTGTTATCGCCTTGCTGAAAAAGGAGGAATTCAGTTGGCTAATTGAAAACAAAATGATAAACAGTTATTTTATAAAGAAAAACAGTTTAATCAAGATTTGAAAAAATCTTGCAAAAACAAAAAATCAATGCTCCAGAGCATTCTCAAAAATTTAAAAAAAAGCATAATATCGTTGCAGGACCATTCAAAATTTTTCACATTTAAAAAACATCCTGGAATTTAAATTTTTAGTCAATTTTTCTCGCTTTTATTAAACTTTTCTTACATTTTTCATGGTCCTAATAATATTTCACATTTTTTTCAAATTGTTAAACAAAATTTGCATTATAGTCAAAAAAATTTTTCTATGAACAAGAATCTTTCTTTTGTTAATTTTTTAACAGCTGAAAATTGCATTTTTCAATTTTAAAAATAATTAAATAATTTGCATAACCGTTACATTCTTCAAAAAAATATTACTTAAGAATTAGAAGACGTAGGTGGCATTGTATGTCCACGACAATGCTTCGTTTCACACTCATTGTGCGTCCATGTTGAACGGTCATTCCACACTCGTGGCGGGACGTAAATACAACAGCAATTGCTTTTCAGACGACCCAAATGCTCATTGTCGACAGTGTCAGCGGTAAATGTGACGGTTGGTCGAGGAGGAGGCACTCCAGAAAAGTTCTGAGGCGCAGTAGTGCTAAGGCGGAGTATGAGTTTTTGCTGAACAGAAGGCAACACCTCGGTGCTCGAAGATGAAAGATGAACTACAAACAGTTACTTGTTAGCGTTTGGCATTATAAGCTCTTTTGAATTACTTTGCAAATTAGCAAGAGTATTATAATTTGTTAAACAATACCTGAAAAAGACGACATGACGGAAACGAATTAAAACGAGAATAAACCAAACACAGCACTAAATTAAAGTCTCAAAATGAAAAAAATTATAAGGATCTTTGTACTTGTTTTGCTAAGTAAGGCGTCATTTTACTTGGGTTTAAAAAAGTAGTTTTCCAGAAAAAAAAGTTTATCGCTAGGGGCAAAGTTTTGGCGCAAAACGCAAACGTTATGTTGAATGTAAGCTCTTGAACGAACCGATTTTTTTCCGATCAAATAGTCAAAAAATTGAAACATTTAGACGCAAAGTTTTGATGCAAAAATTTAAAAAAAGAAAAAGTTAAACGTAACCCTAGCATATAGCAGTCAAAATTTCAGGAGTAAAATAATAGTTTGCAGGAAGCAACAAATACGCTACGACTTGCTAACAAAGAAAAACCACTTTGAAATGGATCAAGAATAAACCAAGAAAATTTTTAAAAAGTACAGATTAGCCGACTAAATACCGGTTGCGTAAAATGTACAAAAATTTCATATGAAAACAATAAAATTTATTACAACAAAGCATTAACAACAAAATAACAATTACAGTATATATTGTTTCCGGTCATATTATATGGTGGTTGACTCTACCAAAAAAAGCACTAAATTTAAATTACAAATTTTCACTCATTTCAGCCAAAAAATCTTTTTTTAAGCCTAAACAAAACACAAAAACTGGAATTCCTCAATAAATTACTTTGGTTCACAACTATAAAGCGTATTAAAAACAAAGAGTATCAAACGAATTTTTTACAATTTAGGTAATATATGTATTAACTACAATTTAAAAAAAATTAAAAAAATAAACAGCAACTTTTAATGTTAACACACTAATAACAACTCTTATGCTTCTATAATACACGGCACAAAGACGACCTTAACTGACTGTAGTCTAAATTGAAATGGCGCTTTTTTATTCGTCGAGCAGGATTTTTTGCTTTATTTTCTTTTCCGTCGTGCACTTTTCCATCGCCAGCTGATTGGCAATTTTTTCCTGCTGCTCCATTGATTGTTGCTCTTTCGCTGACACTTTTGCCAAAGCGTAAAGCATATCTTTCTGCAAGAAAATTAAGCAAGAATCCAATATACTATGTAAGTTAACTAGGTAATTACAATATTTTTGGTTGAGATTGGGTCAACGTTAAAGTATTCTCTTTGAACTTGCGCCCAAGTTTTGACATTTGCGCTAGGCATTTGCTCTTTTGTGTCTATGCGTTCCATGACAAATGGTTTGACAATTAGCATAGGTAGAAAAACACTAGAGTATTTTACGATCATTCCCCACTCTTCCTGGCAATTTTTACACAGCCATCGTGCGCACTTTGTCGTGAAACCGTCTTTCTGCAAAGAAAAACGTAATTACTAATGCAAAAAAAAACTGTGTTGGCAATACAAACATACAGAAGGGCGATTGATAATCTTATTTTCTGACCTCTGCCATACGTCCGGATCGCAGCACACAAAAAATGAATTGGCAACACAGCGAATATCCATGCTTTCGCAAATCTTCGCACTGCAGACACGACATTTTAACAAATATCTAAAAGCAAAATTTATAAAAAAAAACTTCAAATTGATTTGACAAAAATGTTAGCAAAATACTAAAAGCAAAATGTTAGCAAGGCAAATAGTGAAGGTAAAACAATGAAAAGTAAAACTGAGGAAAAATACATGAAACTGAAGGGAGAATTAGAAAGTTTAAACGTTGAGACTGTAACAGTAAATTTAAAAAGTCATAAAACCACTAAAAAAAGTTAATAAAACATTACTTTCTTGCACTCAAACGATCGTATTGCTCCTTTAAGTTTCTTTGCTTTTGCAATTTTAATTGTCTTAATTGTTCCGTCTTGTCAATAATCTGAAAAAAAAGCTAAATAAAAGTAATTGCACAAAATCAAACTCAAAAAATACTAATCAACTTTTCGATACCATTTTTTGAAGGACCTCGTCACGATGCGCTTGCAAATCATTAATACACGCAATCATCATAGTCTCCTTTTTCATGTTCTCAAATTCCTGTAGTTCAACACTGCCGTCCAACGCCAACAATATTGCACGACTGTCTTTGGCGCGCGCCCTACCACGTCGTTGAATGAGTGTGCGCTCGGAGCCGACCGTGTTATATTTGATAATCAAATTACACTCCATAATATTGATGCCTTCGTCGGCGACTGACGTGACAACGAGAATCTTTACTTCGCCTCGGTCGAATTTTTCACGCATAAAGCGTTGCATATCATTTGATTGGCCTCCGGCGCCGGCACTCTGATTTGTACCTTAATTTAAAAAATTAATTTTACTACTACAATCCCTGTAAAACGTTAAACGAGTACTAGTCATGTAGCCAACTGTTTTAGTGCGATCATAGAAAGCCCGTAAATCTTCAATTTTCCTCAAATACTCATTTAAATGCTCCGACAAACGTTGTGCACACGCACGGGTCGCCACAAAGATTAATGTTCTCGACTCCGGCTTTTTCGAATATTGGTCGTAAACTATGGAGTAAAGCTTTCGCAGAATCTCCTTCTCTTGGTTCATCTTTATTTTGGACAAACTCCGAAGTTGTTTTCGAATCGCTATAAAAAAAATTTATAATAATATATTAAGAAAATATTTTAAAGTTCAGCACAATCGTATGTGTTACACAAAAAGTTGTTGATATCGTCTTCATTAGCCGAAAGTTGATATAATGCCATTTTCGATTCCAAATACATAAATGCGTATTGGTTGGGCAATAAATCACTAATGCCGACCGCATGAAAATAATGCTAAAAACAATGAAAATGTATTATGTAAAACGACTGTAAATAGTAAAACAATTAATAACGTATTTTCCTTTCAGCTGTTATCCATACTTTTCAGCAATGCTTTTATACGTTCTTTATTAGAATCAAATTCAAATTCTTTAAAATTCGTATGTTAATCAATTTTAAAAAATTTTTCGAAATTTTTTTGGCAAATATTAAATTTTTATTCCTTGACAGAACTTTCCAATTAAGACATTCTGAACAGACTATAGAGGACCTATAACAATCAAATGAGTCGGAAAATTACGATTGAAGCTCAAACTAAGACATCACTTGGTCTCATTTACGTCTCAAATAAAAGCATTTAACAAAACATTGCAAATCACATTTTTGAAAATTTTGTGATTAATTCCAACTAAAAATCAGTTTTTTTCGTCAAATCCAGATTTAAAAAATATGCAGTTGATTAAATGAATTGGTTAATGAATCGCAAATTCTTAATTAACATTAAAATTGAACACTAAAAACATTAGTTTTAATTAAAAGGTTATACTACAAGACTATGCCTTTAAAACAACGTAAACCCTGACGTTAAAGAGTTAATTTAATTAAATATCAAATAAATAGCATGTATTACTAAACAAAACACACCGATAAGTGATCAATAGAGCGAATCAAAATCATGCGCATTGCGGGATCAGCGAGGCGTTGCAGTGATTTGCGCAACGACCCCACAACATTCTGATAGCGCGCCGAGTATTGATGATCGGGAAAAATGATATCTTCCTAAAAATTCAACTATTTCGAGGTTTCCTTATTTAAGGTTTATTCTCTAAAAAAACCTTTTTCAGTATCACTAATTGTTGTTCCACAACAATTTCGAGGGTCGGCTTTATTTTTTGTTGAATCTTCAGCATTGTTTCCTTAATTATTTGGTTAAACTCATCATTGGCAGGCCGACGGGCACGAATTACAACTAAACAATTATAATGCAATAAAATAGACGTTTACACCAAAAAATAAATATAACTGTCCACAGGCGGCATCACATGACTCTTTAGGTTCTCTAATTGATGACGAACAGTGCTGATTGAATCCGCCATTAAATATGAACACATTTTTAACATATGCTAAACGCAATAATAAAATATTATTAGCCACAATTTTCGAATTTGTGTACTTCTCTGCATGCATTGATGTCCCAAGAAGTTTGTCCAACACCCAACGACGCCGTAAGCCCAACAATCTGTGGCTTGTTTAAAACGCCGCTTTGCTCAAGCATATCCATCAAAACTAACAACATTAATAAATAAAAATATCGAACACTTTGTTACGAGAAATTGGAACGAAAATGTTGTTTCCAAGTTAAGTTAAGAAGTATGCAGACAAAAAAATAAGGACAAAAAGTCACAAATTTCAAAAATAAAAAAATTCGTTATGCATGCCAATTTATTTTTGAATTTTGCGTCAATCTGTCAGACACTTAAATGTCCTAAAGCCATTGTTAGATTAAACATCAAAGATTTAGTTTACGTTATCAAACCTATTAAACTTTTCAATTTGTAGATTAAAAGCAAAAAAGTACAATAATTTAAAAATAATGCAAGTAAAAATGAAACAAAGTTTAAACCAAAAACTTTTTTATGCAAAAATATTAATCTTTCACTGACCAACGCAGAAAGTCCGAGGTTTCTGTTTTAATATTTTAAGTTTATATTTAATGCATTAATCCTAAAAATAAAACAATTTTAAAACGTTCAAGGCAAAAAATGGTTCGAGTTTAACAAAAATTAGTCTAGGCGTAACCTAATTAAAAGTACAAAACTCACCTTTATAAGGATGATCTTCGTTACAATTGTGGCATTCGTCAAAAACAATAAGTGTGATGTCAGCAAAATAAAGTTTTTCACTCTTCAAAATACTACTCAGCATATTTCTAAAGTAATTGTTTCGTTTAACAACGCAAAATGATTTTAAGTATTCAAGATGTGAGCAATTACATTATGACTTGAGGGGTGACAACACAAACGTCAGAGGACAAAAAGTTTCCAACACGGTTCGGCAACGACTCCACACCGCTAAATCCGTCCACCCAAAATTCGCCAGCCATATAACGCACAAACTCAACCGTTTGTTGTTCAACCAATGGAACAGTGGGGACCAGCATCAAAGCCAGAAAATGATAAATCAAGGTATAAAAAAACAATTAAAATTCAACTGAAATAAACCCTTGCAACGCTGCCCTCCGCGCGTTTGGCGCGCAAGTGATTAATTATGATATCCGTCGCCACCAAAGTTTTACCGCAACCAGTTGGCGCGCAAATAATCGTGTTTCGGCCATTTTTGGCGTGGGAGACAAGCTCGTTTTGGTAGGGACGTAATTGATATTCGGCCGCTTGGTAAACAATATCTTCTTAAACGACAATACTTTAAATAAACTTTGAAAACTCTAAATATAATCCAATGTACAATATAAACCTGAAATTGTTCGATATTCGCCAAAATCAACCTGGCTTCTTGGCTCAGTGTGGACTTCATCGAAATCAATCACATCGGCGTCAAAAACGACATTCTTTTTATTTTCCAACTCTCGAGAAGCACGATAATGCTCTAAAAAGCAACAAAAATTATAATTCAAATGCTAAATTTTTGCAAAGCCAAAAATATTTGACATAAAAAACAGTTTGATTAAACAACAAAAGTCCAAAAATCCAAATCAATGTACCTAAATCAATGTCGTAGTTGGGATCAATGTAGGGCAACAATATTTTGGTTGAGCCGTGTGTTAAACACGCCTCCAAAAAGTCATAATACCAATCGCCGTCGTTAAGCGTCGACTCATCGCTGTCCGAGCAATATGGTAAACCGCGAATCAATTCACACGCCGCATAGTCCACCGCTTAAAAATAATTATTTATATAGGAATTTGCAAAATAAATTAAATATGACAAGAGAATGCCCAAGAGTCTGAGTTTAATTTAATGTTAATTAAAGGCTTTAAAACTTTGAAAACCAAACCATTAACAAGGAGAAAAAACAATTTCTTTTTATCAATGTCTCGAAGAAAGAAATTTTAAGCTATTATTGCAAAGTTGAATAAAGTAAACAAAGAAAAAGCGGCTTTAAAGCGGTGTAATTATACATAAGAGGAGTACAGTTTCGCAAAAACTATAACACCAATGGCAAATATAATCGATGACTGCTCGCCGCCAACTTAAAACCAAAATTATTTTTAAAGTACTGTCTAATTTAACGGCTTTCTTATTTCAAAAAAAATAAAGCAAAAAGAGCTGCTTAAAAACTAAGACTGAAGAAAGATTTATCAAAAAAGGCACATTCAGCGAAGGATTAAACGAGCAATCAGAATTGAAACTTTTCATCAAAACATAAAATGGCAAAATCACAAAAAAAATGTACATTTCATTTTAAGAAGTTCCTTAACCCGTTCAATCACTTTATCGTATTCGCGACAATTGCGGTCTTCTAAATAGCGGACAATTACCAACGGCTCCAGAACGCTAACGATGCGGTCAAGCTTTGCGTGATCACTGCCTTTTATCAGCTTTTTGTAGTGCTCGTGGGTTTTCAGGCCTTTCAAAAGTAACTGGTCCATTACATAGAGATCCACTAAACAAAAACAAAGTTAGATGAAAATAATAAACCAAAAAAATAACATCTCTTGCGCTTTTTTATCAATAGTTTCATCAACGCAGTGATTGGCTTTAAGTTCGGTTCCTGAAACGCAATGCAATTCCACAGCAAAAGTTTGGCGTCTTCAAAGTCATCCAATGACTCCATTTTGACGCGCTGTACTTCATCTAAAAAAAAGTTTCATTTTGTTGCTTAAAATTTTTCAATAAAACCAAAGCATACTTGCAAACTGGACTAAATTATTAAAGTCCTTGTATTCCATTACTTGAAGACATTCTCGTTTAAAAAGGCGAATGTGGGGCGGTGGAATTTGTTTGAAAAACATTTGTAACGCTGCATAAATACAAGTCTAGAAAAACATTTTCAATTTAACATTTATAACCTTTTAATGTCCCAACGAAAAGATATCGCAATAAAATAGCCAAAAATGTATAATTCGATAAGATTTCAATTGTGGAGAATATTTGTCAAATACCTATCAACAATAAGAAGAATTCTTCTTTTTTTATCCAAATAAATAATGTTGATTCATTTTGGAAAAATGGCATAAAAATGTGTGAGGTAAAAAAATGCGAAGTCCACGTTGTTGAATATTTTCCGAAACAACAAAATTCCGTTTATGATTTTGTAAAAAAAAAAAGATTATGTCCTAAAACGATTTGTCATGAATTTTTTGTTTCCTTTCCTTGACCGTATTTGCAAGCTTTCTTCTTGTTTTCGGAGTGCTTAAAGCTTATTTCTGGTTTAACTAAAGTCAATATATTGCGTTGACTTAAAAATTGTCTAGCCTTTTTTATGATTTTGTTCATCTTTTAGATGGATACAAATATATGGCAATACTTGTTAAAGAATGAACAAACTTCCCTTATATCGCCTTTCTACTCTTCTTCACCTTCCAATTATTCGCCGTGCATCGACTCACCGTCGTACTTAGCATCGAACTCCAACTCCAATTCGTCTTCAAGAGATGCTAACGGAAGCGGTTCCAGCAAATCGACCACCCAAGCCTTTTTCGGCCCCGATTTCAATGGTAAACCATTATTGGTCGATGTTTTTTTGTCGTTTTAACGCGGAATGTGAGTTGTTTTAGTGTCTCAAGAATCTTTGCAGTTGAGCAATGTGGATTCGAATTATCTGCAGCAATTGACGGCGTTATCGCTTGCTGTCGCTTCCCAACCGGCGCAATGTTTTTCAAAGAAGGTTTTCATTGGTGGTATTCCAGCTGGAACTACGCAAGGTAAATTGTTTCTCTTTTTACAGAATAACACTTTAACATTGTTGTTTAGACGTGTTGCATCTGAATTTTGCCAAGTTTGGCAAAAATCAAATCGATTGGCCCAAGAAGACGCCTTTTGTCAACACTCCGCCCGACGGTAATTACATTAATGTTTTTTATTCTAGAATTATGAGATTATAGTTTTTTTTGAAACTGGTCTTTTGCTAATCCGTTTAATAATTATGCAGTAATTTTTGCTACTTTTCCTTTTTTTTTTGTTAAAGTAATTTCTGGCTTAGGCTTTTTTTCTGGCTTGCTTCTACAGTCCTTTAACTGTCTTAATAAGGCGTTTTTTTTCCCAGGCACTCGAAAACTATTGTGATTTGTGTCAGAATCTTGAAAGCTTTTATTTTATACAACGGAAGGGGATGGGTTAGTATCAAGAAAGGAGTGAGGCCATTACAATGGTTATTTTGCTTTATGTTTTTATTATTGAATGACAAATTTAAGGTTTTATTTTTTAAGGCTACGCATTTGTGGTTTTTGAGGAGGAGACGGCAGTGTTTAAGCTCTTACAAATGTGCAGCCAAAGCGATAAGAAAATGACTTTCTACTTGCAAAGCTCGGCCCACCAACTGCATGCTGTAATTTTTGTATTCAATAATGTTTCAAAACATAATGTAAATGCAAGTTTTTTTAGGTCGAGATTAAGGTTTGGGAGTTGAAAAACGCCAATTATGTCGGCAGTGTTTGCTGGCGCAAGTACAAGCGCTACTCTGTCTTTGTCGGTGGTTTGCCTCGCACTTGTTCCGCAGGTTTTTCTTGTGATTTCATTGATTTGTAGTCGTTCATTTGCTGTTTAGAGTATTTGGTGAAGGCGTTGGAAGACATTATTGGCCCTGTAGCATACTGCAGCATTGAGCAGGATAAGACGACGCAGTATCCAAAAGGCGCCGCGTGCGTTGTGTTTTGCTCCAAAGAAGATTACATCAAGGCGATTGCAGTCCATGAAGTCTTTCTTCGTTTTCCGGAAGGAGATCGAAAGGTATTTCTTTTCCAGGCGTGCATATGCCGAAATGTTGAATGACGCTTATTTTGTCCTACAGGTTGAACTCAAGTCTTTTCTCACCTCAAACATGCCGTGCGAGAAGTGTGGGCTGGTGAATGGTGGGACAAAGTTTTGCAACGAAATGATTTGTCTCGCCTATTATTGCGACGGCTGCTGGAAGAAGGTGCACAATCAGGACCGCCCTGGCATGGCCACCCACGTCGCCTTACGAAAAGCCCACGGGCGCAAGCTATTGTAAAAGCAAATTTCTTCGTCGTTTGTTTAATAACACTTATTTTATGTATTTGTGTTATTTCTAACACTTTTTATTTTCTTTAATCTTTTGTTTGCAAAAATTTCAACTTATTGAAATTTTTTGGTTTATTTTCTTCGATTTCTTTATTCTCTTATTTTTGAAACATTTTGAGTGGGTCTAGTCATTTATTACTTTTCCCTCTTTCTTTTTGCGTCTCTACAAAAGCTTTATTTTAAGGCACTGAAAAGTTTGAAATTTATGAAAATTTTAATTTTTTTTTAAATTTAAGTGTCATCAACTTTTTAAAATTTTTATAATTTCTCAAAAAAATATTGTATTTATTCCATTTTTGTTTTGAATTCTTTTTCAACGTGTCCCTAAGTACCTCAGAATTCCCAATTTCGGCACTGTTTCTCTTTCGATTTATGACAAGGATCTTTGTCATAAAAAAAAGAGAAACAGTGCGGAAATCGGAAATTCTGAGGTACTTAGGGCCACGTTGAAAAAAAATTCAAAACAAACAATTTAAAATTCAAAACAAAAATGGAATAAATACAATATTTTTTTGAGAAATTATAAAAATTTTAAAAAGTTGATGACACTTAAATTTAAAAAAAAAATTAAAATTTTCATAAATTTCAAACTTTTCTGCGCCTTAAAATAAAGCTTTTGTAGAGACGTCTTTCCATCTTTTTTATCTTTCTTTTATTAAAAAATTTTAATAATGTTTTGTTATCACTTTTAGCGTTATTTTAAAAAATTTTGTCGTTATTGAATTTGTTGACTTGAGACTACAATACAAAATATTCAAATTGCCTCCGATGATAATAAATAAACAGTTTCTATGTTTGTCAAATTTTTAAAATAGTTTTGGCTTATTGAATTTCTAATTGTAGGCCTTGCTGTGTCTTAACTAAAAAAACTTATTCAGCTTGTTGTAAAATTCGTGGATTAAACATCGGCACTTTTATTTACCCATTAGAGGCTGAAAAATTTTAAATTTGCGTTATTCGACGTTTTTTTTACTGGCCCATAATGAACATGAAACGCTGGAATGTTGCGGACATACAATATGACGTGAACCAGATAAGATAGAAAAAAACACAAATAATATGAATTTTATTTTTAAGCAACAATTCTTATCATTAGGATGGTTCTTAAAGGAAATATCCAGTAAACTGCTTTTTAAACGAAACATCGTGTTTTCTAATGCGTCAATGCAAAAATCGATTTTTACGTTATCTGCTCAAGGTAAACAGCAAATTTCAATATGTGAGATTGCCCTAAGTAAATTGTGACTTGTTACTTATACTCTCACTATACTATACACTGGGGCTTTTTACCGAATGGACTACGGAGTCTTTTCTGCGTGTTTTTATTTAAAAAACAATATCCACTTTTATTGCATTTATCTAAAATAAGCAGATTTTTTAAAAGTATCTCAACAGTCATATATAGACCGTCTCCGCCTCAAATCTTCCATCTGCAATTTTCCTTCATTTAAGTTTGAATTCTAAAATTTGTTAGTTGAAAGCCCTTTTTTATTATTTAAGTCTTTGCTTTTTGACTTTTAAAACCATTGTTTCAGTTTGTTCCTCAGTCATTAAAAATTTCTAAAAACCGTCTGGTTTTTTTCCAATTACATCTCTCTCTTTCCCTCTCTGCGAAGAGAGAACGAGAAACGTGTTCTTGTATTTGTTTCTCCCGGATTATTTGAATAACTAGTGCATCAAAAGCAGTAATAACATTCCGATTAAATTTAATAATCAATCAAAACAGTTATGTGTGTGCTCTGCGGTGGCCGTTCTGCATTATTTTTAAAAAAAAAAATGAAAAATATTGAAAAAAAAAAGAAAATACAAACCTATTTACAAATGATCAAAGCATCAAAAAGATAGGAGCTTGAAAGATGATACTTCAAGTGCTTCTTGAAGTATCAATTCAAATCCGTTTTCAATTATAGTTCAGTAACTCTCTCATTGTTGAACGCTAATTGTCTTCTTTCTCTAACGTCTAATACTATGAAAATAGCATTACGAAAACCATTTGAGTAAGACTTATTAACCTTAATCCTGTGCTAGTCGAAACACTATCACGATGGTTATGAGCCAAAGTTTCGGGTGATACAACCCGGTTTTCGATAGTTTAAGCAAACAGATCAATTCTTTGTAACCACGTCAATCAAAAACAAATCCCCCCCCCAAAAAAAAAAAATCAGGATTTTCTTAAGGGATTTTAAAGAAAAAGTTAAATGCAGTAAAAAATTTTTATGGATTTTCGTAACAAAAATTTTTTATAGCATTTTTTTGATTTGCTTTGTTTCGATTGAGAAAAATTGAGACGGTTAAAAATTTCAAGTGAATACATTTTGATTAATTACGCTTTTCCATTTACATTATGTACATTAATGGAAAGGCTTAAATTAATTTTAATAAGTTTTCAAATTTTTAGGTGCTTTCCTGGAAAGCCTTTCCAAAAAAAAATTTCAGTTTAAAAATTTTTTTTTTTCAAATCTTTGTAAAATCATTCCCTCCCACTTTCCCTCCTCTCCCTCCTCGTTCCTCCCTCCGGTCATTTTTGATTGAACGCAAAAATATAGATTGTAGCGGGTGGGAATTAGAGGAACTTTCTTTTTTTTTTCGACAACAACATAAAACATCGAGAATAATTTCTTTTCTCTTTTTTTGAAGGGTAATTATGAATCGGTTAAAAAAACAAAATAATTTTATTTTCTAGAAAACTGAAAGGGAAACAAAGGCGGGAGGAATGGAGAAAATTTTTCGTTTTTTTTTGAGAGAGATTGTTTGTTGAAAGATAATATACGAGAGGAGTTGATCCCCTTTTTTTGTTGTTGGGTCAGCTGCAGATGCTTGTTATCCGGAGGTGTTAAAGTTGTTTTTTAGGTTTAACTGGGAGTTTAATAATTTTTGTGAGTCGGACAACGAAATTTTATTTTTGGTGGAATTTTATGGAAATGTTTTTAATATTTATTGTAATAGCCACTGGTAAGATTTTAAATTAAACGTTTTGAACATTTAAGTTAATATTTAGTATGCTTGATTGCCTATGAAAAACAAAATATAAATTAGTTTCTGATTAGTAAAATTTGGCTTTTTGGGACTGATTAGTGAAATAGAAAATAAATAAACTTATTTAAATACGCCGCGCGTATTGTTTGCGATAAAATTATCGTTATTGCTACTACAAAAATCCTGTTGAAGTGAACCACACCAGAAACACTTACAAATTGACTAAATTATACGGCTTAATTAATTTTCAGTCCATTGATATCTGGCAGAGTGTTTCCAGTCGGTCAAAAATAAGCTGTGTTTAGGTGTTTTATCTCATCCCACACGCACAAACTTATCTGGATCGCAAGACAAGAATGAGTCTTTTGAGTCAATTGTTGATTCGGACAACGCCACTAGGCCGGCGTCAGCAGTATGCGCCGACGGAAGAGGGCCATTGCTAAAGGGAGACGGCAGTGTGATGACTTGCGCTGGCGACTGCCTAGAGGGATTTGATTGTGAACACTTTTCCGAAGGTTATACATTTTTCAACTTTACTTATGTAAATGACGGTGTCAAAACAGTGGAAAAATTTTGTTGGCTGTCAAATTAATGTTTTGACTTGAATAATAATTATAGTATCTTTTATGAAAAGGCACAAACAAGGATACTTATTATTTGTTAGTTAAAAAGGTGTGCCATAAAACAATAATGGTCCACGAATTATAATAGATTATTACGCGATATATAATGTTCTTAAAAGTTGGGTCAAAAATGCAGGAAAAAAATACCTTTACTTGAATTGAACATCAAGCCAGAACCTTTAAGAGATGATGGCATGAGAAAGAGCGTATTTCAGACAGCCAATTTGGAAAAGAATGAAAAGAAAGTTGCAAGAATACAGTAGCGACATGCAAATCGCGTTAGAACAAACCAAAAATAAAATGAAAAACTAAAGGAAAAATTCACATGCGCACACCAGTTTTATTTTTAGTTTTGTAATCGCTTTATGTTTAGGATTAATAGACAAAGGAGGGGTCTGTTGTCCGAACCTCGATGAGCTATATCGTCTTTATGGCAAAAAGGA
Source organism: Drosophila nigritarsus (assembly GCA_035044305.1). Classification (NCBI taxonomy): domain Eukaryota; kingdom Metazoa; phylum Arthropoda; class Insecta; order Diptera; family Drosophilidae; genus Drosophila; species Drosophila nigritarsus. The sequence goes on from JAWNMF010000579.1 coordinate 181,608, forward strand.
CATCGACAATGAAAAGGCTGGCGTTGACAGCGATGGTAAAAGCAATGAGAATCCTATAAACTTCATGGAGTCACTAGATGCGGAAAACGCATTTGATAATACTGAGGTAATACATTATTGTTAAATGAAAAATTGATTAATTAATGGAAAATTTTTTTTAGGAGCATTCAGACAGAAATGTGTTGCGTTTTACGCCAGAAGGAATTCGCCGTAAACTTGAAAGACAACGAGCTCTGTCTTCTAAAAGTTTGTTTTCATGCTATTGTATTAGTCCAAAATCAAAAGTAAAAAAAAACAAAAGCTTCAATATGTGAATTGTACAGGAGTTAATTCAATTCAATTGAAAGGAATTTAATGTTACCAATGGCAAACCTGCTGCTGCCATTGAAAATGCGCCTAAGTTGAATAACATAAGGAAATATTGGCAAGAAATATGTTTAAACGATTACAATTCAAATTACAAAAAGCTGTAAATTCATTCTTATCAAAATTGTTATTAAATAGCTTAGGTAATTATGCTGGAGTCTTTACGATTATTGGGTCATTTAGAGTCGATTTAAGCAGATTTTTCTAAAAAAGAGATATCTCATATAAGATAAATTGATGTTTTCTTCTGTCGCATCAAGTGTTAAACTGGCTTTGGAGAACAGTTCATCATTGTTAGCCGTAGAATTATTTTCTGAAATGAACAAGATACAAAAGTTTTTTATTTGAATTGAAAATGGAGTTTGCGTTTACACAAGCCTGCATGACCTGGGAATGCAAGAAAAGTTTAATCTATAGAAACAGAAAAATTATCTACTTGAAACAAAAATTATTGTCAAATCAGCCTCTAAATTATTGTATAAGCCTAAACAACATAACCTCTTGGACTAATTTTGGACTCAAATGAAAGCACATCTAAAAAGTATTTATACAAACGTTCCCAGTGTTATTAGGTTGTCGCAAAAGAAATTCAGGTTTACCTTAACTTTAAACAAACGTAACTCATCTTAGAACAAACTTTATTAATCGAAATAAAAACCATTAGAGCCAATACATTTTTTTCAATAAAAAACAAGTTTTTTTTATGCCGGTTGAGTAAAAGTCCAGATCTCTAGAGGCCACAAATGCGTTAAAAGCGTTTTTTTTTTCAACAACCTTATAGTTTATTTAATAAAGAACATTGACTTCCCATTAATTTGTACACAAAAAATTAAAAAAAACATTTTAGACAAGCCCAATCCAGCTTTGGAGGCGCTAAACAATGAGAACTACAGTTGCCGACGCCAACAATTGGATTTTTATTGCGAGAACGGCGTGAGACAAACTCAATTCGTGATGCGTTGGTATTATAAAGAAGGCGCATGCTATTCATATCCATGGGGCTATTGCCCAGGTTTGATTTTGTATATATGCCGCGTATATAGTATAATGCTATAATTTAGGCTCACCCATTTCTGCTGACCCGACGTTAAGGACAGAAGAGGAATGCCAGCTGTTTTGTCAACAACCATTAGAAAATATTGTTGATTTGGAGATCAACAATGGAACAAATATAAAAGGAGAAAGCAGCATCTCTAAGTCAACGCCGCCGTCATCTACAACACAAAAGATTGAAAAAGTGAAAGTAAACAATCCTGCAACATTTAAAGTGGAAAACAAGCAAACAACTGAAGGACCGGCAAAATTAAATATTGTTGTTGAACAGCCAACAGAAATTTCTGAACAGCTGATAGAAAGTGAAGAAGAGCTATTGGTAAGTTTGCCAAATTTGGTTGGTTAAAGTTATAAGATTATTTTCGACCAATTGAACTCGGATATCGGATGCAAAAAATTACTGTCACAGTCATAATTCAAACTTATCAGTTTCATTTTTTTTTAAATAGTCGGTTTTTTTTAATTGTTTACAAAAGCTCAATGAAAAATTTATTAAAATTTTCGAGGCAAAAAATTGGCAGCGATTGCTTTAATTTTTTTTCCTTCTACTTTAAATCATTTAAATTTCTTTCCTTACTACTGATAAAGAAAGAAAGATGGAGACGTTTGCGAAAAAAATTGAAACTACCGGATGTTCTCTAATCAAGTCTCAAATGGTTTTATTTTCCAATACTTTTCAGGACAAGGGGTTACATTAAAGATAAGTTTTTATTTGAGAGTGCGGTACAATCTGAAAAAAATACGGTTCTTGTGGAATATGGCAAAACGCCAACTCGCGCTTAATTAAAATTTGTTTTATCCGACATTCACTCATTTTTTTGATAAGCACGAACTAGTTGCCAGTTGTGAAAAGCTAGGGCTATAAAATCGGGGCAAACAGTTTTGAAAGAGTTAACAACACTAATTAAAAGCTAGCCTTTTATTTAATTTTTTTAATAAAATAAAGAGTCAAATAGGAATATAAAAATTTATAAAATCGCGTTTAGAAAAAATTGAAAAATGACTTTTTCAACAAGAAACTATCTAACCAATTTTCGAAAGAACTTGAAGCCATTTTATTATCGTCGGACGAAAATTTGGATAACAACACACAGCCAACCAGTTTGACACAAGAACAGTGGGACGCAATTAATAATTTATTGAATAGAACGGATTTATTGAGCCAAAATATTACCGAAAGCGCAGAGATTGTTAATTTGCCGGAGACAAAACTGGAAACTGAGAGACCTTTGAGCGAGAAAAAAGGAAACAGTTTCCTAAACAAAGATTACTACAAGTTAAAAAACGTCGCAAAGGAAAAAGCGCTCAGCTCAAAAAACGTTGAAGCCCCACCGATTCAAACAATACCCAACTTTGAAAAACTCGAGGAATCAGAGTCAAAATCTGATAAAACGGGCAATGAAGAGAGCAGCGCTGAAGCCGGATTTAAATTTCACGCCGCAAGTGGTGAAGCAACGCGTGAAGAACGTATGTCTTTTAAAGGCTTGCCTTGAAAACGAGAAAAAAGTAAATGTTAGTCGGTAAGGCTAGAGTTTCGAGTTGAAAACTCGAACACAAAGCATCAAAAATATGCTTACTTTATGGCAAAAATAGGAAGATAATCAGAATGAAAACATGATTACCAACTTTTAGAAAGCACCATACTTTCATATAAAAATACAGTGCTGTTCAATCGTTGTAAGACTAAAACCCAATTAAATGTGTAATTGTAAAACATTTTAATTTTTTAAAGCTGGCAAAACCACGTTTTTTCTGACACTAACAGCAATCAAAATATGCAAAATATCATAATACAAGTGGGTAATATACAAGTTTTCTATAGAAACCTTTTAAATTTTAGCACAAAAAAAATGCGAAAAAATTATTCCGTACCGTGCAATGTGCGAAAATACTGGAATGCCGTCCCAGTTCACTTTGAGATGGCATTTGCGTGGCAACAAATGCGAGCTATACCCTTACGGATATTGTCATGTAAGTGGAATTTTTCGCATATCTTTAACCTCCTCAGTGGTTATTTATCAATCTCTTATATTTTTAGGGTGAATCCGTTCAAGACGAAGAGCCGATCAAATCGGAAGAGGAATGCGTCTTGTTCTGCATTCATAGTTAGTCTTTTTTTAGGTTGTTAATCAATTTTTCTTTTCTTTTAAACTTATTTAAATTTTAGAGAATTCTCTCAAACGATCTCACAACTGAAAAATGTATATTAAATATAATTTATTATATCTATTATGCATAATAATCATTTTGTTTATATTTTTTTATGGACCAGCTAAATTTATTTTAATAAACTTTTAAATTTATATTGACACGTAAATAAAAGCAAAAAATGCCTTCTTTTGATTATACAATAAATCAATTGGTGTAAATCTACCATCACATTCTTATTCATAATCGCAAAATAAGCTAAAAATCTGTTAAAATAAATTATTGCAATATAGTCAAGAAAGCTTTTATTGTATGTTCTGTTAGAAACAGTAAGTTTTATGCGAAAAACAAAATTTAAAATACAGTATAAAAAATCAAATTGCTTGATTGTATTACACCTCTTAAAATATTGCTATGTGGAGTTAACACAATCATTATTGTGGGTGTGACTCAATGTTTTTGGGGAAGTGAGACAATCCGTCGACACTGAGCTGGAGTGACTCGCCAAACCTAGCTTGCAACGCTGCAAATTATAATAGTACTTTGCTTGAGCGTACTTCTGGAAAATCATTTCCCGTTCCTCTGCCATACTCTCCATATCGTCGTCGGAGGTTAGCCAAGGAAGAGTGTCATCCTTTTCCAAGTCTAAAAAAACTTATATTCATGGTCTAAAACAAAATTCAACTTTCAAAGCTAAATTTTAAAAGCAAAAGTGTGTTTGAATGTATCGAAATTATTTTACTTGTTAGCCAAAAAAAGAGAAAACTATACACTGTACAGTATTATTTCTTAACTTGTTGGTTAAACAAAATCTTTTAAGAAACTTTACGTGAAGTTGTTTTAATTAAACAGACCTGAATCAGATGTATCGTTAAAAGCAGCAAACACTTCCCCTTCAATTAGATCACCTTTGCTACCATACGCCGGAGGAATTGGTTCTAATGCTGCAGAAATTACTAAAAAACAATAACATTTTTGCTTGAATTAACATAACGAGAAGAATATTGTAGTTGATGTTTCTAATTAGACAATCGTGTGAACATAGAAAACAGAAAAAAATAGTGAAAATGGCTACGCTTCTGACATTATTTCTTAAACACCCGATTTAAAATCGGAAAACAATTAAGAATGTAAAAAACTAAAATAACAAACTTTTCCAAAGCAAAAAAAAAACTCACAAGTCTTTGGGAAATAAAGTGTGTTTTCGACAGAAAAAGTTTTTGACTTTTCGCCAAGCTCTTCAGAGCTTCCGACAAGTCGATGGTTTTGTAATTGACTACTTGAAGTGCTATTTGATTTTGAAGAATCAGCTAATTTACATCCATTTTTGTTGAATGAAGTGTGCAGCTGAGATCCATCTTTTGGTATTTCCCTTTGCGAAACTGTTAGTTCTCCAAATCGTTCCTGCAAAAACAATTCTAATAATGATTTGAACATTAATTGACCAACCAGTAGGCGATGATTCACCGGTTTTCGTCTAAACGGCGGTTGTTGTAAAAAACGACGGAAAATATTCAGTTTTAAGTCTGTAACATTGCTGGAATTGCTGTCAGATTTTTCTTGTCTAGAAGCCTTGGGTGGATTGGGGTTTTGATTTATTCTATTCGACTTAAAAGAACGAGCCAAACACGAAACAAATAGCGTGGATAGTGCAACAAAAATGTTCAACAATAAACCCAAAATCAAAGTGTAACGCAACATTACCTTAGGTTTTTTAAAAAATTAGTATACTCAATGGATTTGGAGCGTTAATTGACTAACAAAGCAAAGTGAACATTTGCCAGTAAAATAATAACGTTAAAATAGCTCAAAGCTTACTTCGTCTGATAACAGTCTGGAGTGGTTTAAAAGTCTGAAATAATTTTCAGTTCACGTATACATTCTGTTCATATTTTATAGACTAGCATTCACCCTGCTCAAGTTGTAAATCACCGCTCTGAATCCAATCACAAATTATAATAAAAAAATTGCAAAAAAAAACAAAAAATAAACAGGCTAACAGTTGCAAATCTGAGCGTGAAAAATAATAGCTCGACCCTAAAACACAGAGCACTAGTGACGTATTACTGTAAATGTAAGTAAAATATTTTTTTTTAAATTGTCATGATTTCATTTAAACTTTGTTTTGACGGTCCGACCACACAAACTCGATATAGCAGGTCCTAATGACGAACAGATCCTGATTAT
>JAWNMF010000580.1:0-31776 GCA_035044305.1 Drosophila nigritarsus
TCTGTTTGTCTAAGACTGACTCATAATCCACAGTTGTCAGCAGTTGTTTAAATGGGGTGTTATTTAGATTTTTTTAAGTTGCCCTTTTATATTGTTTTTTTTTTCTGCGGCGTTCTGAAACGCTATGTTTTTAAGAACTTTTACTACAAATAAATAAGCGAATGAATGAAATTTTTTGTTTTGTTATTTACGTTAATTGTATTTGGTTAACATTTTTTAAATAATTAAAAGTGATGACCAATTGAATTTATACCCTATAATTTACGCTGTTTAAATTTTAATTTTTTACCAAATTCTCTTTAATTGATTCTTCAACAAACTTTCATTCTTTGCGGATTTCTAGCACAATGAATTTCATTTGGTTTGTGTTTGAGGGATTTGTATAGCTATAGGCAAATATATGAGTGTAGTGGTAGCCAAGAATAATTATATTGTGTGTAAGCCAAGTTATTGTATTTACAGTTTATATATATATATATATATGTACACAATAATATATTATACAGGAATCACTGCGCCTTTGCCCTTTCTCGAAGAGAGCAGTCTTATTTTCTAGCATTTCTCCTTTTCCCAATTTCCATTAAGAAAAGATAAGACTGACTCCTAAAATGAAAATGACGCTCTTTATATGTTTTTATGCGGCTGCTATCTTTCCCTTTATCTCTCTCTCTCTCTCTCTCTCTCTCTCCAAGACTGTTTTCGGGCTAGCTTTGAGAACTTTACATGAGTAAAACTCCTAAAGAACTAAGTGTTATGCAGTAATATTTAGGCTTTGCGCCAAAAATTCAATTTGTAAATGTCGAATGGACATCAAATATCGCCTACAACCAGCAAATTGGCATATAAAAATTCCTCTTCAATTAGCGTTACTGTGAAAAGTAAATTTTTTGCATAACCATTTATATGAGATGAATTCGTTAATTTTTGTTTAGCGAAGCCAGACGACCATAAGTCTATGGGAATTGGTGAATCATTGCACTTTAGTATAGATAAAAATCATCATTTTTTGCCGAATAAATCAATAAGCAATTCATCTCCACAACCTGATTCAATACTGCAATGTCAAATTTGCCAACAATCATTTTCAAACATTTTATCTCTACAATATCATACAATTACAACGCATACTGTAATTTTCAATCACTTCTTACTTTTTTTTTTTTTTATTTCGGTTTATGTTTTGTCAAAAGTTAATTGTGATTCTTGTAGAATATTGTGCTCAAAAATTCTACATTAAGTGATGCCAAGTTGAATCAAAGTCAGTTTACAAAAGAGACGGACGGCGGTCGGGGTAACAATACCTCGACTTTAATTGAAAGCCTGACAATGCATCGCACGCCGACTCCGCCATTGTTCACCTGTCAGCAGTGTAGTAGCACTTCGTTTGATAGCCTTTCACAGTTTGCAGGTAACAATATTTAAAGAATAACAATTACAAACCCGAAGCGTGTTATGTTTACCTATACAGCTTTGCTATTGTGTGCGTACAAGAATGGTTATTATTGCGTAATATTGATAAATAATTTAGAGCACATGAGAATGGCACATTTGAACACAAAAAATCAAACAAAATGCCACATTTTCCATGCTATTATGGAAGACAATGAGGTATGTCATTATGGTTTTGATGATATGCTACTTTGAAATACTAAAAAAAATGCGTTTTATTAAAAGTTTTTTTGATGTCAATTTATGTTTTGGGTATGAAAATTTGATTTGAAATCTAAGATTTAAATAACAAAACTTTATTTTTTCATAAACTAATTAAACTTTAACAACCGAACATTTGTACTCGTGAATGAGAACTGACCAAAAAATAGAAAAATTTCTCTTTATATAGGAATTTTTCTAAACAAAACGCCAAAATATAATTTGAACGAAAATTTAACAAAATTTGAAATTAATTTTAAATGAAATTTTAATTTTGAAACTTTTGCTGGCCTTTTGCCACACTGAGTGGCAAAAAAATGAAAATCATGTTTAGAGGAATGGCAAAATTATGCATAATTTTATTAAATCAAAGAAATTTTGCAAAGCAAAACCAACAAAATTCGTCATTTTTAGAAACGAGTTAATCATTTATTGCTGCATCAGATGTCAACTCACCTCAATTATAAATGCAAACTATGTTATTCCACAACAAAAACGTTTGCAAACGTTGACGAATTTCGTCGTCATTTTGCCAATTGTCACACCAACGTACTCTATCGGTGTTCACAGTGCTTAAAAGTGTTTTCCAATTTAGATGTTTACGAAGTAAATCATTTTGTATTTTATTGAAATTTTTTCATATTTGGTAATATTTTCAAACATTTTTTTCTCAAAAATTTTTTCAAATATTTGTATTTAGGAGCACATAAACACTCACTCAGAAAAGTTGCCTTTCTACAATTGCATTAAGTGCTCGTTTAGTTTTGATGTCTACGAAAATTTTTTGACTCATGTTCGAATAACGCACGACAAGTCTATTTACTCGGGATGCGAAGTGAACAATGCTAATAGTCCAAGCATTTTAGAGAGTGCAACGATTATACGTGAAAAAATGGCAAATTATTTGGATTCTCAAATTCATCTTGTAAAACCCGCACAATTGTCGTTTACCGGCCGAGAAACAGACAGTTACTTTCGCCAACCATTTTATTTATCGCCAAAAAACATAGACGCAGACGTTACAAGGAATGTGAAGACATTACTTTCAATGGTAATATTTTAGCTATTGTTCGAAATTGTTGAGTTATTTTTCTTTTATATATATATAAAGAAATTAACAACATTTTACTCGAAAGTTTACTACGCTTGCGGTTTTGACGCGATTTGGATGATTTTGCGGGTATATGATGTAGTTTTTCATGGCGCAACTTTTGGTGGGGTTGGATTTTAGGTTCCGGAATCTTTTTTCAGGAGGCTTTCAAAAATTGACATTGATTTTTTCCTAGAATTTTAAAAAAAAATTTTTTTTTAATTGATTTGGGACCTATGGTATAGTGGGGTTATAGCCCATCAGTTTTGGGTTTTGACATGAAATAACAATGTGGGGTCATATTTGAAAAAAATTGTACATTTTGCAGTGTAACTTTTTTGCTTGTGACTTTTGGGAAATGGTTGCAAAAGATGAAATGTGCAGATGGGTGAGGGGTATCGAAATTTGGTAGGTTATTAAAAATTTTAAGCCACGCCCAATTTTTTTGTTGTACTCCCTTTTTTTTGATTCAAAATTGATTTGCTCAAAACTAATCTAAATGGATTTGGGTGAAATTTTGACACGACGTAGACACATTGGTTTAGTTAATGTTGTGATAAGAGGTGTTTTGAAAATGTACAATGTTTTCGTGGTGGGACCAAAAAAAAGTTTAAAAATGCATTTTTGGTGGTCCTAACGCAAAACTTTTTGCATGTGACAATGAGCTAAATTGTACAGTTTGGTAAGCGCTACAAAACGTCTGTTCACTGCAAATTAATATTTGGACGTTGAGGGGTCGAAAATGGGGGTATGAATTTTTGGGAAAAATTAAAATTTTCCAGTCAGACCAAAGAATGGAGGATGTAATGTGTTGGTGGGTGGCTGGATTTATAAAAAAGGCGCTTTCTGGCACATATCTAAGACATAATGGTAAGGTCGGGTTAGGTAAAATATCTGTTATAGGACCTGTAGGTGTGGCTAATTGTGTTTTGCAGGGGTCAATTTTGGGCGCCATTGTGCAATTTTCTGTTTGAGAACTTTTTTTGCTAATGGAAATGCTAGTGGAAAAAGGGTTTATGTAATTGAGAGAATTTTAGAGCTCGGCGAGACGTATCGAATGATAAAAGAATTAGTGGGTTAGTAGCAATTATTATGTTGTTAAAATTTTGTTGTTATTGAATTTTTGAAAAAATGCTCATTTTTTGGGGTTTTTTTAATTTTTTGATTTGGCGTTTAATTATGTGCGCATGTTAAAGTAAGATATGTGTGAATTTAAAAAAAGGCACTTTTTGGCTGTAGTGTAACGAGATGGGATAGTTAAGCAGTTTTTTTGCAATTATGCTGCGCACAAAACATTTCGTTGCAAAAATTATCTGTTAAATGTTTAAAAACAAAAAAAAAATGCTTTAAAAACAAAAAAAAAATGCTTTAAAAACAAAAAAAAAAGCAGTTGAAAGCCTGAAGTACACCAAATTTCTGAAAATTGAATTCATTAAATTAAGTTTAGGATAAGTAAGAATTAAAAAGCCATACCGTATAGCAAGTCTACTCTGTAACAAAAATAAAGTATTTATCACCACAGAAAGTGTTTTTGTGAAAACACGTTTTCTAAAAAAAAAACAAAGAAAATTTTTTTTCTTTTTTAAGTTTTGTTCTTCAAAAACATTACAGCAACTCCCGAGTTTGATTTTTTAAAAAAGGGTTACTGACCAAAGATATTACTCACCGTTAAAAAAAATAAAATATATGTGGCCAAGAAAAAAAAAACTACAAAAAATTCAGGCTATTAAATTTTTTAAATTTTCTTGGCATACTGTATTTTTCTTTTGAAATTTTGTTAATATTTATTACAGAGTCTGCAGACGTCTGCCTAAAACTATAAGTTTTAAGCCTGAAAATCTGCATGACTTTTGTTTTATGAAGCCAAAATGGTTGAATAATGTATGTTTTGAAATTTTTTGTTAAATATTTTATAGTTGGAGTGAAACTCACCCAACTAAAAAATTATTTGGATAAAGCAAACGGCAGTTCATGGTTTAGAAATTCACGTGAAGCGCATAAACAAATAGGGATGAAAATTTAGAAAGGACTAAAGTGTTCAGTGTGTGACGAACAATGCGTCGACGAATTATCTTTAGACGAACACCGTTTAATCAACCATTGCAAAATACGAAAAAGTAATCGTTGTTCGATTTGCAAGACAATAATTGATAATGTCAACGAGTTTGTGTCGCATTCACACTTTCATTACGATCAAAAATATGGCATATTAAGCTGTATTATTTGCAGGTATGTTCTGTATTACAAATCAATCAAATTTTGAATGTTTATTGCTCAATATATTTTAGGCAAACCATTCGCGGGGATATTCAATTGGAGATGCACGGAAATTATCATTTGCCGAGCATTCAGAATTGTTTTGGAAAAAGCTTTAGTCCAGTAACTACGATAGATCAAGTAGGTTGTACAAAACCGCGTCTTTCTAGGAGCCTGTATTTTTTTGGTTGTGGTTTAAAAACAATACCAAAGGTTAAGTCCTTTCGTTTATTACTTATTTAATTAAAATTAAATAAGAAGAACAAAAAAAATGGCAAACTAACCGCCCAGTTATAAGGAACCGTAAAATTCTCAGAGTATGCCAAAATCCCAGGGAGGTGGGGGGGGGGGGGGGATGCCTGGATGCCCTTGAAAAAAATTTAATTGGAGAAATTTAATTTAAAAAAAATTTAATTGGAGAAATTTAATTTAAAAAAAATTTAATTGGAGAAATTTAATTTAAAAAAAATTTAATTGGAGAAATTTAATTTAAAAAAAATTTAATTGGAGCGTTTATTTAAGAAAATCTAAATTACAGACTTTTTGTTAAATTCAGCCAGAACATAGTATTACATGTATACAATGCATTAAAAATTTTAAAACAATTCTGTCTCAGAAAACTGGTCAAGCATGAGAAGAGCCCAAGCCCATAAAGCAACCAATTCAAAAAAGCCAAGCCATCTTTAAGGAGAAATTTTTGAGAGCAAAATAAATCAATTATTTAAATGGGCTTTCATGTCTTCCGTTTAAGACAAAAAATTTAATAAAAATTATTTCTTTTTATTAAATTTTAAATCGCGGTTTGCGACTTAAGTATTATTAAAAAATTATACTTGTTCAGATTATGGGTGTTGTGAAATGGGCTATGTAAACTGTTGGCATAAGCGGCAATAAATTAACAAGCGTCATCTTGCAAAGAGTTGTCGTAATTTGTGTAGTATTATACATTATATTAACAATACTACACATTTCGCACACCTATACAACCCAACTTCAAAATTCCATGTTTTTTTTTTAATATTAAAGCTTTTAGGAGACAAGACTTGACGATTATAAACAAACTACGTCGTCATATTTAAATCCAAGGCAAAGTCATGATTGCATGGTCGGAGCAAGAGATGATAACAAAAATTTGGTTTCTGAATCAATCGAGCCTGAAGATACGAAGTAATTTGACAAACGTAATTACGCTAACACATCTTCCCGATATTATAGCGACCTCTTCAACAAATTTAAAAGAGAACTCATTGGCGATCCCGAATGTTTGTAAACTTAAAAAGTTTGAAACAAGCGTCCAAATAGAAAATCATTTATTGGAGCATTCGCATAACAAAACAATGTTGCACCGTCAGAATCATCTGCGTTTGCGGCTCTCTCACACATTGTATAATGCCAAAAAAAAATCTTCTCAAAAATTGCATTTGTTAAAAGGTCGGTCGACGAGCGGCAATACGTTTCAATGCCACTATTGTCCAAAACAGTTTCCGTCAATGAATGCTTTACAAGGTTTTTACTTTAAAATTTTTTTAGAACCTTTAAATTGGCAATAAAAATTTAGTTTTTTTTTTGCTAGTTTAACATTTTGAGTTTATAATTTTTTATTATAGCTAAAAAAAGTTTGTGTCTTCAGTCTTAAGCCAATAGTTTTGATAAATTTCAAGCCTATTTTAAGAGCTTAAAGTTAAAATTTAAGGGTAAAGTAAGATAGTTACTTAATACTTTGGTATTTTTAAATGTTTATTCCCTATACTTGACCTGCATCTATCATTACCACTTTCTCATTGATCATTTATTTGGATAGGTCATTCACATATTCATATGAGCGCAAGGGCATATCGATGTGATAAATGCGGGGACTGTCTAAATTCCCAAAGAAGACTGCTTGCCCACCAAAAGGGGCGTCATTGCTGCCAGATCTTCAAGTGCCGCATTTGCGATGCACAATTTACGAGGTAATAATTTAACAGACCGTTTAGCAACTAACCGCTATTATTTGGAAATGTTTTATTTCATTTCCTCCATTTTAGCCAAGACCAACATTTAGCACATTCAAAAATCCATGAAGTCAGTCTTTCTGGGTTTGGCGCATTTGGAATTGCCTCATACAACACTTCTCCTCCGCTTAACGCAGACCAGCTAAAACAAACTCATCAAGCTTAACGGCGTAAAACAGTTGTTTATTGAATAAATTATTTAAATTTTTTATGCAATCGAAAATTGCGTAAGCTTAATTTAAGCCTTTAAGCCTACTTTATTTATCAAAATAAAGGGTTGGATTTAAAGTAATTTTAAGCTTTAGCTTCCACCTACGTCCCACTATTAGGCATAGGCTTAGTTTTGTCTAGCTATAGCCTGCTATTTTGCAAGGCTTATTAAGTCGAGCGTAATAATAAGGCTTAGGCTTAGGCTTATGCTTATGCTTAGGCTTAGGCTTATGCTTATGCTTAGGCTTATGCTTAGGCTTAGGCTTATGCTTAGGCTTAGGCTTAGGCTTAGGCTTATGCTTAGGCTTATGCTTAGGCTTAGGCTTATGCTTAGGCTTAGGCTTAGGCTTAGGCTTATGGCTTAGGCTTAGGCTTAGGCTTAGGTTTAGGTTTAGGCTTAGGCTTGGGAGTTAAAACTTTTGTATTTTGTAAAATTCAAAACTCATTTATTTCCCAAAAATAGCATCTCAATACCGAAATCACGGCAAACTGTGAATAAAATTTTCATGTTGTATGCAAAATGTTAAGAAAAGAAATTTATTCACCAATTTTTCAAACAAAAAAAGAGAAAACAACATTATATAGAATTTGTAATAAAATGTAAAATATTTGTAAAACTCTAATACAATTAAAAAGAAAGAATTTACACAGACAAAAAAAAAGGGAACGCTATAAAGTTTATTAGTTTTATTTTTTTTAAAACAATTATTTCTAAGTAAATCTCATTGAATCGGACTCGCCGAAGCGAATAATCTTTATCAGCACTACCCAACCACTCTGGAAGCTTTGGTAGGCTCAAAGAGTTTGTTTATAAACAGTATTTGTCACAAGATCAGCATATACTTTCATTTATTAAGTTGTTTAACCAAGCTAATATGTAGATTCCATGTTTATAAATTCAAAAATGTGGAAGTTACCATTGTTTGGTAGTACCCAATTTTTTGACATTAAACAAAGACAATCACATTCATTTTTACCTAATTTAAAAAAAAAAGGCTTCTTCCCTTATAATTAGGAATAGGTTTATACAAAACGGTAAAAAAAAAGAAATACGTGGCAGGCATAAAAGTGAAACAATTTTAAAAGAAAGTATAACTTAAAAAAGTCTCACATTACAAAGGGGTAAATACCGCCCCCCTCCTGTTTGTCGAATCGAAGTAAAAAAATATCATTTCTAATGCCCCAAATAAAGAGCATAAATCGGTCGATCAAATATCGTTCTTTATCAATTGAAGGCGTACAATATTGTATCGACTTCTGGCTTGCCGGCTGATGGCGAGCAATTGTTATTGCATACAACACGTAACTCAATTGATTGATAAGTGAATTACTTTTTCTAAAAAAATACAATGATTATACTTAAATATGTATTTATAAGCAAAATCAAAGAGCTCAGTTTTTTTTTGAAGCCAAATTTTGCTTTAAAATTTCAGTTATAATCTAAAAAAAGGAAATAATTTTAAATTTTCAAATTATGCATTCATTGGGTGTATGCATTATATAAATTTGGATTCTCGCCCAAAACGGGCAAATAGTCAGCTAGAAATTAATCAAACAGTAGACTAAATGAACAGACTATTAAATTCAACACACAATTGCTATATAAGTAAGCAGTACTTAACATTAAAAAATATAGGAATTAAAGAAAAACTGACAGTTAAAAAATTTCACCTTTGCCGTTCCCATTAGACCGCCGTCCGACTTCTTCGAAACCTGCCCTTTTTTTGCCGCCGCTCCTGTATTGTTGGCGCTCAACGACTTGATAGTTAAGTCACTCGTCTTCTTGGTTAGAGTTTTTCCGGCAACAGTGGAATTGCCGCCAACAATTTTGTTGCCTTTGGTATTGCCGGCCTGCATACCGCCGCTGGTTGAACCGTTTCCACTTCCCTGAAATTTGCCGGTTGTCGAATTCTGGCTAGTTTGTCGGATGGGCGCCGCACGTTTATTATTCATTTGTTGTGGCGCATCACCGCTGAACGCGACGCCTTTGGGTCGGAGCTGTCCGCTATATGCCATTCCAGGCGCAGCCAAGGAATTTACAGCAACATTGCCTTGGGGTACTTGTAGGAAATTAGATGGAACCAATCCACGTACGCCATTTAATTCGCCCATGTAAAATCCGTCTTCATCCATTTCTCCAAATACCGTAATTATGTCGCCTTGACGAAAACTTAGTTCAACCTGAAAAATACAAACTAAATACGTTTGTACAGTATGCCGGGAAAACCTCGCAATGCAGAGAGAAAAAAAATAATATTCTGTCGAGTGGAAAAAATTATTCAAGCAAAACATAAAAATTGTTAAAAATTTTTCTAAAAACCTCAAAATTTTTCAAAAATTTAATCGTCAAAAAAGAATCGTTGCAAAACTTACACTCAAAAATGTAAGTAAAATGTAGAATTGGGTTATGTTCGGAAATAAGTTTTTATAATAAAAAAAAGTTTTATGGCATCTAAATTGTATCTCAACACTAATATAATCAAATTCTAAATTACTAACTACTTTTTTTAATTTTTGTGAGTGGGGAAATGCGCTTAGTCCCCCATTTTGATTTTTGTACTTCTTTCAGTCAATTGTAAACCAACTAAGCTGAATTTTTCATAGTATATAAAAGTTGGGATATACAATTTATGTGAATATATGTTATTTCATTACGATAATTAGAAATAAATGTAAAAAGGTTAAAGGAAAAAATGAAAGTGCGGCAATTTTATATTTTCTGTAATTATTAAATTTTTTGTATTGCAAAAAAATTACAGCCAATACCCATCCTTTTTGGAGCACTTATTCAATGGTCAACAAATTTAAACTACCTCAGCATCGGCGTTGGGACTTAATTCCGAAGAATTGTAGTCATACTTGGCAATCATCTTTTTTGTTCCCACACTTGCAATCGGATCACTACCGCTGATTGGATGCCTAAAAATGTTTGAAAGTCAGCGTATTTAAATATTTTATAGTGGGGAATACTAAATGGCTATTCAAAAATGTTATTTTCTTAAAATTTTACCGAATTGAATTTTGCTCCTGAGAATATTGTTGCTGTTGATTGTACTGCTGTTGCCCACCCATATATCCCTGACTGGTGTTGGAACCGTACGCATTCGCATCGCGTCCATCAAAATCGGCCGGTTGTTGTGGCCGCATTCTTGGAGGCGCACCTCCGACTCTATATGAAGGCGCGCCTTCGTCATGGTCAAATGGCGCGCCATTAGCAATGCCGTATTCCATTTCAGAGCCATTTCCGTTTGGCATAATTCCCGCTGTCGAAATAAGACGTTCGCTGGCGCCTTTCGCTAGCACACCATGTTCTTGTCTATTTGCAGGATGCTTAGTGTCACGCGGTGCTGCTGGATCACGGCGCGGCTCATAATCATCATATTGATCATATGGTGCGTTGTTCTTTGAATAGTGGGGAGCGCTTCCAGCCCCAATATTATAGTAATCTCGTTCCACTAGCGGCCGTTTAGACAGCCCGCCACCAGCGCCACGTCCATCGTAAGAATCGACACGCTCAAATGAAAGGCATCTGTTGGCAGGCGCGTCACGAAAATTTGGACCACCTAAATTTTTACGTGTATGTTCTAAAAAAACAATGTATTGAGTGTCAAAAAAAATATCCAACATTTTTTCTGTGCAGAAAAAATGCATTAGAAAAGCATTTTTTTTTACCCGACAGCTTTACAAAAACTTACTGTAGCTCTTTTTCCACAAAAGGTAAAAAAACCTTTTCCCAATTTTAATAAAAACATTTTTTTGAAAACTCTGCCGTAATTTAGTGCTGAATTTATGAACACAATGAACTTTTTTTACGTTAGAATTACGTTTAAAACAAAATTTTTATCGCTGCTTAGATTATTAAAAAAGTTAACAAAAAGCTTTCTGTATGGGGTGTCATTAAATATTGTATATCAATCACAGAGAAATGATGTAAACAAAAACCTTGTCGATTCGACGTGTAGCCGTCTGTTGGGCGTTGCGATGTACTCGTGCTGCGCGCTGAATGAGGTGCGCCCGGATAATATTTTGCTCCACCAGTAACTGAAGCGCCGCCACTTGGGCCGGGCTCGTGGTAATAGCGTGCCGAATTGGGCGGCGGCATGGAGCGCTCACGCCTTTCCAACGACGATGAATAAGCATGGTCATGATATGCTTGCGGCTGCGAGGCGGCAGAAAGGATCGGCTCACCCCCTCCCGTCGACGTTTTATAGTAGCGAGGCACGGTGTGGCGGTCGCGTCGATCACCGGGATTGTCGTAACTGCGAGACTTTAACGATCCCCATCGCATCCGTCGGATAACTGGATCCATGGGCGGGTAGATTTCGGAGCGCCGACGTTCCGGCAACTGCAAATCTTCTTTGGCAATTTCGATTACCATGTTCGATGGAACAAGACCAAAACGTCGACCAATTTCCCCGTAATAAAAGCCGTCTCTGTCGACATCGCCGTACACCTAAAACGTTTAAAAAATATAAATGCAATACACGTATAGCATAAACACCGAGTTTTGTATAAGTTAATTTGCAATTTAATATCATTTGCTTCCTGCCGAAATACAAAATTTATTTTTAATCGCTAAGATGAACAAACCGACCAAATCGGTGATTATATGCTGAGTGCAATGGAATGGATGTAATTAGTGTTTGGATTTGAAACGTTAATTTACAGTTGGGAACAAAATGAACTTTGGCTGACAAATTTTTAAGAGGTGAACCCAATAGCCAAAATTTATGTCAATTTAGAAGGTTAAATTGATAAAAATTGCCATAAAATGAAGATTTTTAAAATATGATGATGGACTGTCTTATTTTAAAGGAAGTAATACAACTAAAAAGGACCTGTAGTTTTATTTAGAATAAATACGTACAATTTGAAAAACAAATTGCAGATTAAAAGACATTTTGACTGGAAATATAATTCAGAAAAAAAATTTAATAAAATTCCAAAACTTCAAGTTTAAAAATAAACTTTTTCAAATCCAGACATTAGTAAATCAAAAAACTTAGCAAACCATAAGACCAATGTTTGGATAATATGCGCCAGTTTTGCCAAACTTGTTAAAAAAAATTTAGGCACTTTTTAAAGCAAATCAAAAAATGGACGAAAAAGACGTTAAAAAAAAAAAAAAAAAAAAGAGCAAAAAAAGAGCAAAAATACAAACTTTAATCAATTGATGTTTTCGAAAAGACAACTCTTCTTGTTGCGCGTTGATGTTTGGCGACATGTGATGGTCGTAGTCATAAAGCGCGACAAACCAACGCGCCGTACTTCCTCCTTCCTCACCGTAGTACTGCGTGTTGGCGTTTAGAACAAACGGCTGTTGTGCCATTGCCAGTGGTCGGAGATCGGGCTCGCTGCGGGTGTCCAGCACTTCCTCACTGCGGACACGCGCCAGTCGAAAAGGAAACGACACGGCTGACGATGCCACAGCACCGCCTATTGAAGGCCGTCGCGTGGCGTTTTGCCATGAATTACCGACGACTCCGCGACCATTCGTAGACGGCAAATTGCGGGCAGAAACAGCGCCAGAAGCGCCGTAATTTTGACGATGTACTTGTTGTTGTTGTTGGAGAGCGTAGTAATTTGCAGCTGCAGCGCTCCGCATAACAACAGGAGTACGGTTGGCGCTACCTGTAGCGTAGTCGCCGCCGTAGCTGCCTTCAATCCGGTTGTTAACATGCTGTTGTTGGTGCTTTAAAAAGTAGTTGTTCTCCAATTCCAAGACGCTGGGCTTTAGCTCGTCGCCACCGCAAAATTCTTTATACAACGACTTTGGATGAAATGTATAATATTGACCCGTTTGTGATTGTTGCTTCCACTAAACAAAAAAATGATATAAATAAAAAAATTTTGATAAAAAACGTATACTACTGTGACTCTTAAAAATTACAAAAAAAGATACCGTAAAAAGCTAATTAGAGTTAAATACTATAAAAAAGCGCAAATTTAAAAATAATGCAATCGCTTAAAAAATGCTTAAAAATGTAAAAAAAATATACTGAAAGATCGCCAAAAATTTGGCTGGAGTTTGGAAAATACGCGCCAGTCCTGCCAAACTTGTCGTGGATAAACGGCTGTTGTATGTTTTGTTGTTGTTGCAATTGCTGTTGTTGTGTTCCCGTATAGACATTGAGCGGTCGGCACCCGCCAGGGTTGACAGCCGACTGTTGTTGTTGTTGATGCTGCTGTTGACTGGCTATTACAGCAGCGGCAGCCGCTGCAGCAGCAGCCGCCTGTTGTTGTTGTTGTGGTGTGACGCCGTGGATGCCCAAATTCAACAAATTCATTGTCGAATTGACAAGATTTGAGTCGTGAGCAATTGCAGGCGCAGTGCAAATTAACGCTGACGATGGTTGTTGTTGGACAGCCATGCCACCTGCTGTGTTTGTTGTCGTAAGGAGGCCAGTGGCGTTTGACAGCTGATGTGTGGTCTGGTTTTGGAGGACATCCAAAGGCAATTGATGCAGAGAGTTCATGTGGTCTTGTTGTATTTCCGGGTTACAGCCAAGAGTAGCTACAATAAAATTAATGTAATATATTGTGTAATACAATAATTGTTACAGTAATCATTAAAGTAAGCAAATTGCGTATTATAGTAATTTTAACTACCTTCAAACAGCAAACATTATACAATAATTTTGAAACCATGCTGTAATCTTTTAAACATACATTAATGTTTTAAAATTTTTTAACTACACAGTAATCTTAAAATCATACAGTATTTTTTAACTATACATCAATTTTTCTCATACCAATTAAGCTATTTGTCAAGGAATATGTGCCCAGTGAGTTGCACCCCACAGCACTCGTCCCAATAGCACTGGCGCTATGAGTTAAAGATGATAAAATATTATTGGTTGAATTGCTCCGAGGGACGCGTACGACGTTGGAGTCCGCCGAAATAATGCCTTCGCGCGTCTTTGTTCGGACTGTGATAAAAATCGGCGGGTCGTCGGCAAAGTCGGCAAGCCTTAGTAGGACGTGATCTGCTAAAACTTAAACATTTAATAGCACTAGAAATTTGTTTATTTTTCATTTTACAGTGGTCTATCAATTATTTACTATTACTTTGTTTATAATAAATGCATCACAATTGGTTTATATACTGTAAAACACTTATGAACATAACTTTGTGAATAATTGTTGTATTGTAACCTTTCACTAATAATAACTATAGTTTTGTTATAGAAATAGTACTCCAATCTCTTCATAAATATTTTTAAGTACATATTTCTTCTATAATTGATGAATTTATTATTTTTCAGTACAAATGCTGTAATCAGCACCTCTGCCATAAAGTGCCAATATCTAAACGGAACAGCGCTGTCACGACGGATTTTTGATTTATCGCTTTTTTCCGAAGATTTTTAGCTGTGAAATTTTTATTACATCAAAAATAGCCGAATTAGCCTAAATAGCCATAATTGTAATTTTGAATTGGCGCTCTTTCCATTTTTTTTTTTTAAATATTTAGTGGACTGTGCCACTCACCACGAACATAAAATTACTTTTTATTTAAATACATAAAAATACAATTTTACACCTTGTAAAAGTTTTGCTTAGCGTTTTTATTTAAGTCACTTTTTAGTTTGAGCTTACTTTGCGGTAAATGTAAAAACGTTCAAATTGAAAATTTTTAGGCTTAATAACACAGTAATCGAGTTCAATTGTAAAAAAATGCAACTCAAATTATTTGACGTTTTGATTCTGTGCTCAAATGATTCAGTTGAACTTATTTGCCAACCAATACAAAAGGTATAAAAATAAATAATGAATTTTTCTTTGTCTAAGTCAGACGTTTTGAAAAATTTATCATAACCGACTGAACGCATGTTTCCTTTTAGTCGATTGACGCCTTTAATAATTTTGAGGCCATTCTATTGGTCTTCATCAGTTTTAGTGTTTTGTTGACTCGGCGTTTTATGTAATCAACTTCCAATCAACTTTATTGTAATTACTGTATAGTTAGTGTATTCACTTTGTCAATAACAACACAATTTTATTACTCAAATATAACTGTAATCTAAAATAAATAAAAAACAAACCACCAGCTGAAGGGACTTGAGAAATACTTCTTCCGTCGGCAAACACCAAATATGAGTGAACGGCCGCGCGTGAAGGAGGCTTGGGTTGATTAGTAACCGGCCTCCATGAGATTAACAATGTGCCTGGCTGTGGGCCAACCTCCACTTGTAAATTTGCCGGCGGATCAGGCAGGCCAACTGAAATTTTTATTTGATAATAAGTTTTATTTTGTCTGTGTTTTGCAAAGGTTATACAAGATAAAAAGTTATACATAATGCAAAATTTGTGTTTAAAACAATTAGGTTCGATTGACATTGAAGCAAATAAACTTTAAAAGTTGATTTTTGCTATTATTCAACTTGTAACTTAAAACTATGGCTGTTTTTTGAAACACATTTAATACAAAACGTCTTTATAATAACATATATAAATAATAATTAGACAGTAGTAGTCATTTTATAACTGCAAAATATTTTTACAAATTTTATTGAAACACATTGAAATGCGTGCAATAAGGTTTTTATAATAAAAGCCATTTTTAGAGTTTTAAAAACGCCTAATCCCAATGTATAGCAAAAATTAGTACATCTCAAAATATGTTTGTGAAATTCTTTCATTAGATTTAATAATAAGTTTAAACATTGGAAAATAAATTATTTTTAGAACAACATTGCGTCACAGTTTAGCGGATAAATAAAGTGATTAAATGTTTCAATTAAAGCCAGTATAATTAAGGCAATTACTTAACAACACAAATGAAACGAGACTTGTCTTGACAAGAGAAATGATGAAAAAACGATCAATAAGGTGGAAAAATTCAAAAAAAGTATTTAAAAATTGCAAGTAAAACACGTCGGATGCGTTCAAATTTTAAATTGTAATTATTTGTCTCATTTTGGCGTTCCATTTGATTGCTTAAAAAGTTTTTGTCATGTTGAATTTACGGTGGAAAAACAAATCAGATATATATTTAAAAAACACAAAAGGCTAAAATATTTAAAAAAAAAAGGCATATCAAACTAAAGTTTGGCCTTGTATTTCTAATTTTACAACTTTCAAAACAAAACAAATTTAAAGAAAAAAAGCCGAATAAAATTTGCATAAAACATCAACCCATCGGGCAGTAAAAGATACGCAGACAAAAAATTGAACATACAAAAATGAGAAAGCGGATCTTATAAAAATGTGCGCTAACCAGAAACAAAACTAACTAAATCAACTTCACCAAAAATCCCGCCAAAAAAAAGGATAATTACGGCGCGGCAAAAATATTTTGTTACCATTTCACAACTTTTTTTCTGAAAAAAAAAAAAAAAAAAAAGTCTAATAGCAAGAAAAAAATAATAATAAATGCATGACAGAAAATGTGGCAAAAATAAAAAAGTTGTAGAAGCACCAACTTAATGCGCTAAGACACAAAAAATTCTTCCTTCCTTCTGGCCAATGTTATGAAAGTCGACAGAAAGCGAGGTATCCACAAAAAAAAAACAAAAAAAAACATTGTAATTTTTATCAAGAAAAGAAAAATTTGACGCGCAAAGCATCTTTCTTTATCTTCGCATTAAAGTCCCCCTTCTCACTTAACCAGCCATGTAAATGAATATCAAAAATGGCGCAGTGGCAAAAAAAAGTAGGGGGAGAATTATTAACTTGAACGCCTAAGTGAAACACAAAAAAAAATACACATGGTCGATGGCCAAAAGAGAAGGAAGGAGAGAAAATTTGTTTGTATAATGGCCAAAGTCGAAAAGGGCTTTACATACATACACACATTTACAAACTTACATAAAACAAAAAAAATTGTTTTTTTTCAAAGTGCAATATAAATTTTTTTTTTTTATTTTGAAAATAACACAAAAAAGGAAATTTCTGACAACAAACTTTAGTAGTAAGGACACGGCGCCGAAGGCATAAACGCTGGAAAATATATGGGTAATTACTAAAACAAAAAAAAGGAATTTTCCGCTTCATAGTCTGTAGCAAAGCTAAAAAAGGAAGGGAGAGAATGGGAATGGTTGGCACACTCATTTTATTTTAATGCTTCTTCAATTACCCCAATTTCAAATTTGTTTTCTTTTTTGTTTTGTTATATCCAATAAAAATAACTGGAAAATAGTAAAAAAAATGGGGAATGTTTGGACAATAATTACCTGTGACATGAAGACGGAGGAAAAATAACAAGTCGGAGAGCAAAAATTAACGATTTACCAAAAGCAAAAAAAAAAACAGCAATAAATGACAAACATTCGTCTGCCTGACGAAAAGTTCTAAAAGCAAAACGTCTGACAGCAAAAAAAACCACTGTCAACAATGTGTCTGTTGGGCAAAAAGTCTGAGTAGTCTGCTTGTTTTAGATTCTAAAGACAACTTTTTTGGCCAGTACATTTTGTCACATGCGCTTGCTGCAATATACATCCTCCACACAATTTCAGTCTCAAAACAATTGGTCTCACTGAAATTTTTTCTAGACACATTTCGACGCAAAAAAATTGGTTTGACAGACATTTGATCTGGAATTTTTGGTTTTGCAGGTCAAACACTTATTTGAGTTTAAGACGTTTGGCCTTTTTAAAGCATTTATTCTTGAGAATTGGCTTCACAGTGATAGCTTTGAAGTGCATATTCAACGCCTCTTTTTATCAAATAAGCTCTTTCTAATATTCTTCTTCTTTTAGGACAAATACAATTATTTAATTGTTTCTATGGTAAGCTGTCCACTATTTTTCATATGGTATTCACAAGCAGAATGCATACAACGACTTTCACTGCAGCTGAATATAACTATTTCACAAAATCTAAACCCTTCCAAACACACTTTTACTCAATAGTCAAATTATTAAAAGCAGAAAAAGTTCAAGAAAACATATTTATTAGATTTCAGCATCTAAGTCTTTGGCTTTCCAAACACATGAGACTTGTAAGGTTGGTGGACACGCACTTTATAATTATCAACACACATTTTATGTGAAAAAATGAGCAAAAAAATTTTCAATTTCCTTTATCTACTACAAATTTGTTCGCTTTTAAGACTTTTATAGATCCTTAAAAAATGTTTTATATAAATGAAGGAAAACAGAAATTATGCACATACGCACAACTAAATGTACAAATACTACACCGACTCTTGAACATAATTAAAAAATGAAAGAAGGGGATGCTAGTGAGGAGAGACTAGCAGAGCAAAAATGGATAGCAAAAAATGCGTAAGTGAAGATTTTTTTTTTTTTTTAACACAATTTCTGTTTGCGCCGTTTGACTTCTCAAAACAATTATAACTAAAAGTGAAAATTCGACCGGCATGAGAATATTTATACTAGCAAACTAGCAATAAATAAAGAAAAATACTGTCAAAAAATTGCAGCGTTACTGAGTGTTTTCACGGATTCGGGAGGGCCTTTTCCCAAGTATTAATTTCTCGTCCTTTGAATAGTTAAACAAGCAGAAATAATTATATTAAAATTGTGCAAAACAATTGCAAATAATAAAAAAAATATCTTAAATTTTGCTTTTTCTCCAACACATTTTTTGACTTTTATAATTTAATTGTACTAACACAAAAATCCAAATAAAAGTGTTATAATTATATTTTATGCTTTATTCTCCGCCGAGCAAGAACAGCTAGTTGTCGTCCTAACAACTACTTGGACCTAGCCGGAGTAAATTCAAAAAACGAGAAATGAGGAAATTAGGTGACAAAAAATGTCAGTAATGCTTTTCGTTATATCGCTTGCACAAGCCCTTCAGGTTTGACACATATATTCCAACAACAAAAAATTTTTTATAAAGCGGTGAACTTAAACAGAATAAAGAGAAAAGTTGTAAATACACACGCGTAAAATATAATCCAGTACTTTGGCTAAACTGAATACAAATACGTGTGTATGTGTATCTAAATGTATATTACATATAAATACATATATAAGATAATTAAAAGCAATACTGCATTAAATGTGAATATTTCAATTTTTAGTTTACGCACATTTGAATCGAAAGCCGGCACTTCCGGCGTCATTCCTTTATTTTTTTCCTCGTATATAATAATATTTTTCAATTTGTGAAGACTGAATGCCGCCGGCAACATGTTGAATAAAACAAAAATTTGCATTCAAGCTCATTTTTTTTTTGCCGCTGACGTTTACAAATTATGAAAGGTGTAAGAAAGGAAAACGTGTTAATGTCAAAATTAATTTGTAACATATAATTTTAGGCTTCAAAAGTTAAGCTTTCAAATATTTTGATGGTAAACTGCTATATATATATATATATATAAAATATATCGATGCCAAAGGGTCTAGAACTAATGAAAATATTCATTGTTGACATTAGAGTAGCTGAGGATCTGAGGAACAGCTCTCAAGTTTTACTTGTTGATGATGAAGGGCTTGTCAAGCTATTTTGACAGTACAGACTAAAATCAGTAAGTTAAACTTTTTTCAATCAGAAAGGCGTACAACTTGTTTGGTAAAAAAACTTGATGACGCGCCCGCCGTCTAAAAACTTAGTAAACTCGCAAAGAATGCTCTAAAAATTGAATCAAACTAAACTGTAATTTAATTTACGTAATCAAGTAAACGGGACAAATAGTTTAGCTCCAGTTTAGGGCTAGATCAATGGTACGGCTTGTTCTATTGTATTGAACCCGTCTATTAATCTAGCTACACGGCGCTTAAAACATGGTTAATGTTTTTTAAACTTGTCATTCAAATTGTGGTTTGGCGATGTGTTTTTATTTGTTTTTTAATATTTTTAAAATTATACCTCTTTTGCAACAAACTTTGCAAGCAAATCAATGAAATAAATTTTACAACCATGTTTTAGTTCAAGCCTAAGCGCCGTGAGCTACAAATGCAAATTTTGCTTAAAAACTGCCTATAGATTCTAAATCGCATTATCTAAATAAAATACTAAGCAAAAAACGCGTGGGTTAGATAACACTTTGAGTTTAAACTTAGGCTTTAGGATTACAGAAGAAATCAGCTATGGAAGACTAGTATTCATTTGACGGTCGGCCTATACATACTCCCTAAATATAACTTGACAAGGTTTTTTGTACTAGGATTTGGATGTGGCTACAAAGTAAGGTTATATCCGTCGCACGGCTCAAATCGATTATCGAAAAAGTTTTTTTATTTTTACAAGACGTAACTCTTACCTTTTATTTTTAATGACATCTTTTGTTATGAACTAAATTATTTTATTTTAACAACGTAAGCTTAAAACCAAAATAATCTAAATGGTATAGGAGTCTTTTTAACCCTCAAAAAAAATGCGACAAAATATTAAAAACAAACGTTCCATGCAAAGCTAGTAAAAGAGCCAAAAGTAAAACCAATTAGTATGACAAGCCTAAAGCCACTCAAAAACAACAACATACGGAGATAATAAAAGTAACACAATTTGAGAAGTAAAACAAAATTAAAAATTTCTTCATATTTTTACGTCACAAACGCAAAAAAAAATACTTTTACAATTAAAAAATTTTCTTTTTACAAAAATAAAGCAAATATTAATATCTGAATTTTCGATTAGCAAAACGTTAATAAAACAAATAAAATAAAATTCAATAGTCTATTGGGTTTTTGCTTAAAAATAAACAAAAAATAAAAAAGTATGTATTCTCAACTGCTATAAATTAATCAAATTCATAAACGAAAACTTTACATTTTGAGCAATTCGGATTTTATAGGCAAACGACAATTCGCGGCAATGTCAACTCGCGACCAGTGAAGGTTAAGTGGTTTAGAATAATTCGCAAACCAGGTTCATTCTTTTGGTTCACTGGTTCGTGGTTAGCGACATGATGAACCACGTGAACCACGTGAACCACGTGAACCACGGCGTGGTGCAGGTTCGTAAACCACTGAACTCGAAAAAAAAATTGGTTCAATGGTTCGAGAGCTAAAGCTTACTTTTATGAGCTATCTGGTTCAGTTTGCCTCTGAACTACGTGGTTTATCGCATAAACCATTTGGTTTATTCATATTCTTTTTTGAACCATTGAACTAAATAGTTCACTGCTGCAAGGCTTAATTTAGGAGCTATGGTAACTGTTTGGTTAGAATCCTAAACTTCTGGACCACTTTATTTTTTGCAAACATATTAGTTCAATGGTTAGCAAACCACAAAGCGAAGATGAACCACGATTTGAACCATTACCCATCACTGATCGCGACAGTCAACTCGCGAAATTTCATACTTTAAAAATCGATTTGTGATGCTTTGAAGTCACGTTATTCAAATTGAATTATTAGATGTTGAATGTAATAAGCTTCAAGTTATTGTGAGTTGAAAATTGTGGTAAATAACCAACTCGCGGCAACAGTCAACTCGCTAATTTTACAATATCGGTTTGCGCTACTTTTTAGTCACAATTTTTAACTAACGATAAATGGAAGCTTATAACATTCAACTTGCAATAAGTCAATTTGAATACTGTGACTTCAAAGCGTCGCAAATCAATTTTGAAAATCTGAAAAAGTTGACTGTTGCGAGTTGATATTGCCACGAGTTGGTAATTTACCGTTTTTTATTCTGTTGTTTATGTATTTACTCATTTCAATTAGCAAAATATTTTTTAATTTTATTTTTTGAATTTATGTGAGCTGTGGACGATATGGAGCGTTTGAAAAGAATAAAATGTAATGGTAGAAGCAAACTTAATAAAAGAAAAGAAGAGATTTTCATCTTTTATTATAAAAAAAATTTCCCAAAGAACGGGTGTGGCTAAATAGTCTAATGGTTACGAAGCTTGCCAAACCACCATTTAGTTTTGGTTTCAATTCTCGTTCGAATTAAAGAAGATTTGTGCCTTGACATTTTGCCTTCTTCTTAAATAAAAAAGCGTTTACAAATTACAAAAAAACTGAATTATAGAATGTAAATATAAGAATTTGCTGATTCTCCTTTAAGTCCTCAGGTATCAACTATTTAGAACCTTTACGCTGTTTGCAAAAGTGTTGGTCGTCATTTTGTATAAAAAAAATTCTGGTTCATTCCATATCTATTATTAATATCTTGTACTACGGCTTATATTCCTAGTATATAAAATTGTGGGATGTGTTGCCAGCTAGGTACTAGATCATGTAATAAACGAGTAAAAGCATTTCAACATCGGACGACAATTGAGTAAACGCAACTAACAGTTCTACAAACAAAATATAAAAAATTTTTGGGTTAAAATTCACGCCGAAATATAAAATGCATAAATCTGAAAGTTTTATTTGAAAAGTTAATATTTAGAACGCATAACGGCTTTATTATGAAAAAATTAGTTCACACGTCTTTTAATTTAGAATATTATAATTTTCCAGTTTCTCTTTGTTAAATTAACTTTCTTAGAATGCAAGAGTGTTAAAACCACAAAAAAAAAAGTCTGAAAAATTACAATGTTGTCTATAGGGTGGGGATAAAAAACTTTGCTATGTGAGACTATTAATTCACTCAATACGTTATACACTGCTGGTAAAAATGCTTTTAAACGCACCCCATGTTTTTGTTAATATTTTGGTTGTTATAAGAGCAATTAATCTCCAATTTTTTTTTACAATTTTTACAAGGAAATACACAATGTTTTGACAAATATTAGAACAAACAGATGTATTTTTGATTATTTTTTGAAAAAAACTTTTTTTTATAGCCTTAGTTAACGCTTTTAAACGCACTTGAACTTTTTAAACTTTATTGCTAACATAAACATATTAAAACAATTTTAATAACTTGTTTGCTTTGTGCCTTTACTGATCAACTCAAAAATGCGGTTTTTCTTAAACCAAGTTGTTTACAATTCTAGGTTCAAGTTTCGTCCAGCAATCCACAATAACCGCCTTCAACTCGTCAGCGCTACAATACTGTTTATTGTTACTATAAATTTGCCGCACTGTGCACCAAATATTTTCGATGTCCGGGCTGAATGCTGGCCAATTTAATACATCAATTTTTTGTGTTGCAAAACAATGTTTTGTGCTGCCGCTAGAATGCACAGAAGCATTATCTTGCTGGTAGGTTAGTTTAAGACGACGAAACTTCTTGAGAAAAAGCACCAGCTTGCTGATATCCAGCTGAGTCCATTTTTGAGGATGGGAATGCAAGTTCAAGTTTTCCCATAGACCCGAAGAACAGAGCCATCACCGAAGAGAGAAATATTGCGGCTCCTTCTACAAGTCTCTCCAGTAATGGCTGTAGCCATCGAGCCGTCTAAAGAAAACTTTTTCTTGTCGCTGAAGAGAGCCTACACAAAATAACCATAAAAGCGTATATAACAAATATGCAACTAAGCTAACAAAATAAACTATCATTAAAAAATAAGTATAAAATTTTAGCCTCTGCCCATATTTGCACTGGCAAAATCCAAACGTGCGCTGATGTAATTGAGCTTCGACCGTGGAGCCATCATCATTTTGGCCGATTAAAAATGTTGTTGCTCATGAATTAATTGGCGGAAGCCACTCGGAGTGACCGGCAAGTTCAAATCTCCGCAAACCGTCGGCCGAAAATAGCCAAATTCGAAGCCAAACGGCAGATAGCGCGCTTGTCTGCCGGCGAAAGTTTTTTGGGTAATGCCACAGGTCTTTTTTTTTGTCGTACACATTTACGTATGAGCGCACCACAAAATCTTAACGGCCCATTCTTCGCGCAATCTTTCTCAGAGACACTCCACACGGCCCATTCTTCGCGCAATCTTTCTCAGAGACACTCCACACTCCGCATACGTTCGAATACGCGTCTTCTCATTCTTACTCAATTTTGTTCCTTTTGGCATTGAGAACAGAACACGAATAAACACTTAAATTTAGAAAAAAATTAAGAAAGATTAGTATAAACAAGCTGCGTTAAAAAGCATTTTCAAAAACGCGTTTTTTGAGCTTATATTCACTAATGATTAAAATAAGTGGTTGGCATTTTA
Source organism: Drosophila nigritarsus (assembly GCA_035044305.1). Classification (NCBI taxonomy): domain Eukaryota; kingdom Metazoa; phylum Arthropoda; class Insecta; order Diptera; family Drosophilidae; genus Drosophila; species Drosophila nigritarsus. The sequence goes on from JAWNMF010000580.1 coordinate 24,128, forward strand.
AAAAATACCAAAAAAATTTGAGATTAATTGCTCATATAACAACCAAAATATTAACAACAACATGGGGTGCGTTTAAAAGCGTTTTCACCAATGTAGTGTTAAAATAAATAATGGAAATTTTATTTATTTATTTGTAGAACTGATTTTGAGTTTGAGGTTATGGTGCAAATAATATTACTTTCAAGAAAAAAAACTAAAAATTTTTAATTACATATAACTAATATTTATTCTTTCTGTCAGATTTTTTTTGAAGTACAGTATATTTGCTAGGGGTCTAAAAAATTTATAGGAAAATTCAAACGAAACAATTCAAACGATTCAAACGAATCAAAAGTGAAAAAGCAGCCTTATTAATTTTTTTAGTTAATTTATAGGTTTGTGTGTTAATGTGGGCGTTTTTGAACTAAAATAAAATTTACAACGTTAACTCATACTTTAGACGTAACTTAGGACACTGTAGAGGATCCTACCATAATTTGAACAATATTCGCCACTAAATTTCCTCCTGGCATAAATTATAGACTAAAAAATGGTTTAGAGATGTGTAATTATCAAAGTACCGTAAAATTAGGAACATTAAAAGAGGAAAACGCTAATACAACATTCCATCCCACACAAAATGGAATTTGGGACATTCAAAAAAATAAAAACAATTTGATATTATAATAAACGCAGACATTATTTTTTTTCCAATTTGAGATTATTGTTGATATTTAAAAATTGAAAAAGAGATCAAACATCAAAAAAAATGTAATTTTTAAAAATAGGACCGGTCCTAATCCCAATTTTGGGTTTTATATAAATTACTGTCCTAATCGTTTTTTCCATTACATTTTGGTCCTAAATGACTATATTTTCGCAAAAATAAAATCGGAACCGGTCCTGGCTCTGGTACAAGGTTACAGTAGGGTAGGATCAAAAATCTGTTCGGTTTATCTTAATTAACATCCTTTAAAACCCCCGACGCAAATTTTTGGTTTTAAAAAATTGCAATAAAAAAAATTTTTTTTTTTTAAAAAGCACTACGTGTGTGCGCCGGACAAACGACGATTCGCAGCAATATCAACTCGCAACAGTCAACTTTTTCAGATTTTCAAAATTGATTTGCGACGCTTTGAAGTCACAGTATTCAAATTGACTTATTGCAAGTTGAATGTTATAAGCTTCCATTTATCGTTAGTTAAAAATTGTGACTAAAAAGTAGCGCAAACCGATATTGTAAAATTAGCGAGTTGACTGTTGCGAGTTGACATTGCCGCGAGTTGGTTATTTACCGTGTGCGCCGTGTATTAAAAAATAAAAAAAAAAAGAAAAAGAAATTTCCAAAACTCAAAAAAAAATAAACCAACTTTTTGGCAGTGTTTTAAAGTCGACGCAACGCTCAACGGGACGCTTTTCCAGAACAGCTTTTGGATGTTTGGTGCGAACCGAAACCCGATAAATTGTTGAAGGAGAAAGACCTTGGAGTTGCACCTAAAAATGAAATAATTGCGTTCAAAATATTCTCTAAGCATGCAAAGGCCCAATTGGATTAAATAGCAGAATAAATTTTTGGAATAATTTTTTTATGATATTTATTTTTAGCTACAGTCTTAGCCTAACCTAAAAAAATTTGAATAATTTACAAAATCGTTAATATAATTTGATTGCACTAATAGTTGGTTTAAGCATTGTTTGCAGTGCTTGAATTAGCAGCGTTTATTGACAGCTGGAACAAAGCCGACACTGGTAAATAAAATGTGAAAGAGATGAATATAATAGCCAATTTCTAACAGCTTAGCCTATTATCAAACATTATTTTGTGCCATTTGATTCATTTTTTTGTATTTTATTGGCGAATGTTCGCTTTGCTCCAGCTGTCAATAAACACTCCAAATCCAAGCACAGGTTGTTTGCCCTACCCCAATAATAAACAATTGGCTTTTAGAGAGTCTATTGTGCATAACTTATTATATTAAAAAATATTTTTCAACGATGTTCATTGCAAATGAACATTTTCTTTAATAAAAAAAAAACCCATTAAATCAACGACTTCTATTAAAATATAAAAGTAATTAGAATGGTATAATAATAATCTCAAGGCAAATGGAATAGGATTTTTAAACTCTGTCAAAAAATTCTCCAAATGTTCTCTCCTATAAGTGGTCATTTCTTGCAAAAAAAAGAAGACTAAAACATCATTGTTAAACTCAATAAAAAAAACAACCTGAAAGACTGATGAACCACCAGGACAAACGGCAATTTTCAAAGCGTTTAGCAAAATCACATGTTCAGCATTTGAGTTAGAAGGATACCAATTAATTTGAGCGGATATCGGTGTAATATTGGTTGCGCGAACGTGCTGTGGTGCTACAGGAGCATCTAAAAATGATGAACTGCATAGAATAAAAAATGATAAAAATAAAAATTGAATAACAAAAGGACAGTAACTCCAAGTTGGGGTCTTAACACGAAAATGCGATGCCACACTGAACTGTAAACTTTTAAAGTATTGATTTAAATAATATACTTTTCAAACCGCATATGGCCGTGAAAAGGCGCAAGCAGTTATACACCTGAGACCTGCCCAATGATATATGTTTGTACAAGTCGTCCTAACATAACCCCACAGCAATTTTTATAAAAAGAACATTCTAATTATTTAAATGAAGTTAAAAGATTTTGCAAATAAAATTTGTTCTAAAAAAATTGCCCCTTTCAAAAAACCAATTTTGAGTATGCAAAAGTTAAAAAATTGTTTATGGCAGAAAAAAAACAATAGTCAAAACCTTTAATGTTTTTTTTTCACTTTTCTATTGAAATTCTCACACTTGAGCTACAAATGGAGATAAGCAAAAAGTGAGAATGATTGCACAATATTTGGGCTAAACAATTAAAGATTTCCTTTTAATAATTTATATTTAATTTTTTTAAATATTACCACATCCAACGGCCATTGTGCACGCGGCGTCCGGACTATGGCCATTTTCAGAGATGCCGCGCACTGAGACATTAACATTATTGTCCAAATTCAAGTCCTCAATCAAAGCTTTGCATTTGTATTGTCCTGACACCACCACCTTGATGTTATTGTCCACACAAACGTGGTATTGTGTGATTGGTTGGACTTGGTCTTCGGGCGGCAGCCAGGAAATGACAACGGAACGACTCATTTGTTTTTCGATGCATAATTCACGTGGAAAAGGCACTAAAATGGGTTACAATTAATAAAATATACAAATATTTAGTGTTTTGTATAATTTATTGATTTGTTGCGTAATATTTTAAGACTCAGAAATGATTTCAGAAAGCCAAAGCCCTCAAACCGAAAAATTTAAATGACATTACTGTAGCTAAAATTGCTAATTTTGAGTTTCAAATTACCGTTACAGTATAATTTAAAGCTTTTGAACTGCATTTTTTTCTTTTGGAATAGTTTATTGTTTATAAGTAACTAATTGTTGTGGCTGTCCAAAACAATATTAACCAATTCAAAGTCAAAATGCCAAAAACAAAACGCCAAAAGTTATTTCATTTTATTTTTTTAAAAGGGAAAATAGTTTTTGAGTTTTCCTTTCCATTTTTCCCTTAAAATTGTTTGTCAGTACTTTAACATAAAATGGTTTTTAGCTTATTTTGCCCAACAAATTAGATATTACACACAAGTATGTACCAAAAAATAAACAACATAGGCTAGTTGCAAACAAGATTACCTCGATTTGAAGTATAAATTCTGATTGCTGTGTTTTCTGTGTATATCTGTTATTTTTTGAGTTTTGAATTTTATAGGCCATTTTGAACAGCTTTTCTTTTTGTTCATTTTTTGTTCAAAAAGTTGGAGTTCATCATCAAAAACTTGGTTTATGGCTTCTATTGAAGAAAATACAGTAAATTCCTCAAAAGCTGGCGCTTCTAATACTATGTTTCTAAAAATTGATTACCGTATTTCCTCTTATGGAAGCCCCCAGGTTTTTATTTTGCAAACATCCCAAATGAAAGGAACTTTTATTAGAAAGGGAGTTTCAAATAAAATTTAAAATTTTGTTGCTACAAAATTTAGCACCCATTTTAATAAAAATTCCGATTAATTTTTTTAATAGATAATTAATTGATTTATTAAGGTCACAAAAAAAGGGTAACTAGAATTTCAAGATAAATGTAAAAACACAGAAATTCTCTAACTAAATAGCATTAGTGAAATAGCTAATTAATTTTCAATTATTCAAAAAATGGGAAAGGCTTCTAATAGAGAGGGCCTTTTATTAAATGAAAAACAATATATGGACAAAAAATAGTTTTTGTGAGGAAATTTCTTATTGACGCTAGGAGAGAGTCTATTAGAGAAAATACAGCAAGTGTTTAGCATCATTAAAAACGTTTTTCTTTAAAAAAATAATTACTTTTGACTATAATTTTACGAATAGAGTTCAAAAATTGATTGTTAGGGTTAGAAATTTAGTAAATTACCTCTTGGCTGATCTGAGGATTTTACCTCCTGCACAGTGATTTTGGAGACAACAACTGGTGGATAAGGACACACAGAATCGGGCAACGGCACATCGCCAAAATTACTGCTACTATTGTTGTTGTTGTTATTGTTGTCATTGCTGTTGTTATTATTTGTCAGTGAATACGAGTTAAAGTCGGTGAAGTCGTGCGTTATTTGTGAATGATGCATGGGCACGTTGAGCACAAAAGAGGGACTGTTTGTTCGACTGCAGCGCGCCGTGTCGCTACCACAGCCTGCCTTCGGTCGATTGTATTGCTGTTGGTGGTTGGCGTAATTCGTTGAGCTTAAATTATTGAGCGGTGTTGTGGTCGGCAAAGTGCCGAACGACATAAATGAAGTCGATGCAATTTCTGTGTCTTCGTTTCGACACAAATTCCCAGCCTGTATATTAGCCAATGTTGACGCCTCAACCGTAGCTACCGGCAGAGACCGGGTTGTTGGCGATTGTGTGCCCACCGACCTTGTTACTGGTGTGGACCCCCAATGGTGGTTTGATAAGGAAGAGTCGCGTGATGGCAAGTGATTCGCGGCCTGAGAAGTAGAAGGCAAATAATTGTGGCGTGTTTCATTATTAAATAAGCTAGAGTTGAGTGACGACGAAATATGTGGGGCGGGGGTTCGCGCCGCATTTGTTAGAAGCATGTGATCAGGCACACGTTCAACAAAATTGGATGGCACCAACCCCGTCCGACCAGTCAACGTTTCGCCAAAATAAAATTGGTCTTCATCCATGTGACCGTGGACGAGCACGTAATCTCCAGTTTGTAATGCCAACTCGAGGTGCGGGTTTTCGTTGGGCGAGTCCCGCAATGGAATGTATTGAAAGAGGGCACGAAACAATCAAAAATTGATTATATTAAGTTATTTAACAAAAAAAGCAATAACATAAAGCATGAATAATCATAATTAGCCCAAAAAAAATTGAAGCAGAAACATCAAATTTAGCCAAAGATTAGTCTAAGTGCACTTAACCTGGCGCTTAGACTAAGCTTTAGGCTTAGACAAAGGCTTTCGGTTTGTGGTTTTAGGCTGTGAATTTAAGCTTATGCTTATATCTTTAGGCAAAAGCTTCAACTTAGGATAAGGCTTAGATCTAGATTTAGACTTACATAGATTGAGGCATAAGATTGTTACGTATTTTCACTCAGAGTTGGGCTTAAGCTTTAAGCCTACTTACAAAGCAAATAAAGCACCGGTAAAAAATGTATTAAATTTATTTCCAAATTTTTACACAAATATTAATTTTTAGTATGTTAGATTAATCTAAGATATACCTGTAACAAATTAGATTTAAATGCACACTTCAAATAAAACTTTTGAATAAGTAAAAAATGAATTTCCTTTTTACATACATATTTAGTCAAATTTAGCTTACAAATTTATTTGTGCTGAATTAAAAGTGCAGTAAATATAAAAAAAAGCTTTAAAAATAGTTAGACAAAACAAAATTATTTAAGAATTAAATATTAAATGAATAAGTAAAAGTGAAAATAAAAACAATAGCTGAAGAGACAACCAACTGGCTAGAGAGGAAGGCCAACGCACAAATTGATAGAAGTTTTATGCCGTCTTTTTTTTCTCCGTAATCCAACTGAGGCCACGTCCTGTTGTTGGCGAAGTGAGAAAATCCGAAGAAAAAGGGAGGGAAAGGGAAAAAGAAGTGAGAAAAAATTGCTCCTTGGGGATTTTTCTCCCTTCTTTTTTTTGCCATTTAAGAGGAAAGAGCAAAAAATAATGCTAAAAATTATACGCAAAAAAATAAAGTTTATGAATAACAACAAAAAATAGGATAGGAAAAATAAGTTGTGAGGGAGAAGGGGAGGCAATTCTTGAACTCCCCGAAAAAAAAACATAAAGAATGGATAGGAGAAGCAATATTGCCGGGACATCAATGGTCTGCCGACCGGCCGGCCAGCCAGCCAGTCAGTCTTTACTCGACTGGCTATATATGGGTAACGTGTATTTAAAAAATAAAGCAAAATTAAATCTATTGATTTTTTACCCTAGCACACACACACACACACACACACACACACACACACACACACACTTTGCCTTATTTGGCTTTATTGTTGATAAATACAGAGGAGTAAAAGTAAATAAAGGATAAAAATATTTAAAAAGAGATGAAGGATATAAGGTAAAAAGAGTGTTAACTTGTACTAAAAACATCTAAAAGTATAGTATTTCTAAATGTTTCTAAAAATAAAAATTTTTGTAATTGAGAAAAAAATATGCCAAAAATAATTAATTGTTTTTGCTTCTTTTTACAGCTTAAAATTAGCAAATAAAGTAGAAAATTTTTTTAGAAAATTGGAATTCACTTTCATTGTTTGTCTGTACTTTAAATTTTTTGGCGCCTACTTTTTGTGTTGTATAAAATAAGATAATAGAAAGATTGCAATTTATAAATAAAATTTGTGTGTTAAACCCTAATAATTGCAGAAGCGAATTAACAGTGTTGCGCTAGAATTAAGCATTTGTTGCACATAGTATCACTGTTGTTGAAATTCGAATATGAAAAATATGACTCAAACAATCCGAAAATTTTTCAGATGACATTTGTCACAATGAAATGCGAAAACGTTTTGATTTACCAATTTTAAGGCAATTTGAAGGACTTGAGTATATTACTCTTCAACGGGTTAGATAACATGGTCAAAGGCCAAGCCTCGGAAGTGACCTCAGTATGCAACAATTAATATTAATATTAGTATTTGTTCAGGCAATTGAAATCGATGCCATATTAATGCTCCAATGGCTAAACCCCCATTTTTGTAAAACAGCAAAAAAATATCGAAACGCAAATCGAAAATTAACCGCGTTAACGTTTTTCTTTTACTAAGTACTCTTTTGCTTAATTGGCTAATCCAATAATATAATATTGAAATCAATAAAAAAAAACAGGCCATCATCCGTCGACAGACATATTTTAAAACTATTACTTTTATTGAGAAATTTTTTGAATATATACATACATAAAAGAACTTTTTATTTCATGTTTTATGTCATTGTTAAATAGAGTTAACTATTCGACTCTCTTTTTTTTTGCTTTAACTCATAACAATAGAATTTTAAAAGAAAAAAAAAGAGCTTTCGATAAAAGAATTTCTCCAACTTGTTTTTCATAAACAGTATAGAATATGTAATATTTATGTTT
>JAWNMF010000581.1:0-23025 GCA_035044305.1 Drosophila nigritarsus
TTGGCCGAACCAATATTATAACTAGGATTGATTACCCTACTATAATTAATCCCCCAACACTATCTTCAATTTCCTCCCAATTTCCTTCCTATAAAGGCAATGTATAAACATGTGCAATTTTTTGAAAAGCTAAACCAAAGGTTATTATAAGGTAAGGCTATAAGTCAATGTTGTGTTTTAAATAACTCGCAGGGTGATGTCGATTTGTAGTTTATTAATATCCAACCGGCAATGCTTTCATAATATCCGCTTTATCAAAATGCGCAAGCATGAATCAGCGTGGTCATGCACGTATTAAGTAAAGCCAAATGTCATATGATAAACCGATTATTAATAAATATAAAATAAAGGCAAAATTGAAAGAATAATTTGGGTCATTACGGAAGTCGATCTAAAGGATCCAGAGAACTGGAAGGTAAACCACTATATATCCGTCGTAAAGTAAAATTGTAGTTGACTGCTTTAAATCCAGCGTAAAAAATTCTTTGGGTTGGTTAAAATAATTATTTAAAATGATTAATTTCCATTGCAGCGTACGCTCGTCAAAATTATTCAAATACGACTTCTAAGCCCAGACTCAAAACGATATAATTAAAACCCAGAAATGTTTTTTTTTTTGATGTAGCCTGATGAAAATGCAGGATTACTTTACAACACTGCCATAAAAACAACAAAATTGCATCATGATTGAAAATGTCGTGATGCATTCACTTTTTGAAAAATTATTGCTTTCATTACTTTATTTTTTCACATTAATCACTAAAAAAATGTTGCAAACACATAATTCACAATAATTTAAATTGTTTTGATAATATTTTCGCAAAAAAACAAAACCCAGCAAAAGACATCGTCTTCAAGTTTGCTTGCAAAAAAAAAAGAAGTTGAGAGACATAAACAAAAGTATTATTTTAATTCAATGCTCAAAGAGTCAATAGGCACATAAAATATGAGAGGGAAAAAAAGTCAGCTGTGCTTGATTTTCTGCTTTCCATTTCGGCTTGCTAATTTTGTTGTGTGTGGGTAAAAAAGATTGAGGAAGAAGATCACTTTAAATTAGAAAAAAATAACCGAAAAATGACCAAAATTACTTTTTTTTTTTTTGCAATTTTCAAATCACTTTTTGTTTTTTATAATATTATTTATTTTTCAACACAACGCTGTGCCATACAGCACTATATAATTGGCGCACTGCTGTATTTAACGCTCAAAACGCTGGTTTGTCAAACCTGAACTATGATTTAAATTATTATGGCTTTAAAGTGCCAAATTTAATTTTACCAAATTAGAAAGCTTTTTTTTATTAATATTTTTTCGAAATTGTTATAAATTATGTATTATGTTTCATTTATTTCATTAACACTGGGATGTGCTATCGAAAAAGACTCTGCACTTCAGAGAATTTAGATTTATTGTTATGGCTAACCTAATCTGATTTACATGAAAAGTTTAACCAAACAGTGTATAACTGTGTATTTCATCAAAATCTCTGCTAAAATCTCATATTTTAAATCAAAATTAATTTAACTCAAGCGATGCAATTGGACTTGTTTGGCAATTTTGAAATGAGCTTGATTGAAGATTTAAACAAGGTATACAAATTATTACACATTTTTTTCTAGTTTGAGTTTACTGCTTTTCCTCAATCCCCTCAAATCCACCTGGACTCTTGTATAATCATTTTGCACTTGTGAAAGTACTTTAATTAGCGAATTCCAAATTATAATTTATTGTTTAACTTAAAAACAATATATTTTAAGCATTTTGTTTTGTCGCAATGTCAAATGTACTTTATTTTGTTGCTATTTCTTTTACGAAGTATAGTGTATGATTTTTGCTGGGCGCCATAATGTCATTTACGTAGAGGGTACGGTGATTAGTACAATACAAACTCTAAATGAAGAAAATATTTAGCTAAATTTTAATTTTAAAATAATATGAAAATTGCCTGCTTTAGTCGTTTTGAGTTTAACATGAGTTGATAATATAGAACAACATCTTCAAGCAAATCATCTGCCTTGATTACTACGCGCAAAATGTTATCATTAAAAGTAAAATAATGCTAAAAAAATTGTTTTAAAATTTTTTTTCATTATTTTTAATACGTTTTTGTAAATTTTTCATTATACTAAATGCATTAATAGTTGATGTTTTTTGATAACCATTTATAAATGAACAATGTGCTTCGGCTAATAATGAGAAATGCAAAATCAGTCTTTATTCCATGTTTGATTTAATTTTTGGAAAAAAGTTTCTTGGATAGGAACACTATTTATTAGGTTGGTAAAAAAGAAATGTCGTTTTTTGCTTTAAGCAACATTTATTATAAAACCAAAACAAAAAAACATTAATCAAAAAATTATTATCCATTTGTATCAATAATTAGTCGCCAACGTTCAATCAGAGAATAGATGCCCCTCTTGAAAAACTCAGCTGACTGCGACTCAAAGTAGTTCGACACTCACATTTGAACTTCTTTGCGGTTTTTGAACTTTTTTTCAGCCAAAGAGTGCTGGTCAAAACAATTGGTAGTCGGATGACGGCAGGTTTGGGCGATATGGCAGATGCGGCAAAACTTCCCAGCCCAATCCATCAATTTTTTGTGAAGTTATTTTTGCGACATGCGGCCAGGCGTTTTCGTAGAGAAATTTTGTCAACGCTTTATTCACTCCTTGACGTAACCCTCCCCTAGTCTACGCGGTCCAATTGGTCTTGGTAGAGGTCCGCCGTAACTATTTGAACCAAATCCAGCACCTCAAAATACACCAGACCAATAGTTTTTTTTACTAAACACAAAGCATCACATTTTTTCCATGGATTTTCGGTTATAGAGTAGACTTTCGAGGGTTTACCAACGCCCAACCACTGACGTTTTCTCGTTGCGTTGTCGTAGCAGATCCATTTCTTATCTGACGTAACAATGGAATCAAAAAAACCTCTATTCTTAGCGTAACGGATGAGTAATTCCGACCATTGTCACTCGTGTCGCCTTGTTTGAGTCACTAAGCTAATGTAGGACCCGTTTTCCGCATCTGTTCGTCTTGCCAATTGCATGTAAGTGGTTCTCGATAGTAACGTAAGTGCAGCCAAACTGCTCTGCAAAATCCCGACTTCCGACTCGATGAATTCCTTTAAAAGTTCATAATTCACGACTTCTAGGCGACTTCCATATTGTTCGTCTTCTAAGCTTTCATCTTTGTCGCAAAAACGCTGAAACAACCGCTGGCGCTGACTGAAAGATGGTACATCCTTTAGAAACAATTCGAACAAGATTTTATGGAATTCAAAAGCCGTGCGTCCTTGTTTAAAATCGTACAACAGGCTAACGCGCACTTGAATTTTAGAATCAATCATTTTTAAATTTAATTTTTTTGATAATATTTGGACAAATATAAATAAATTATTTATCAAATGACGCGCCAGCATAAACTTTTTTAAATAAGACTAAACACATAAGCTTAGTTCAAATCATCATCAAAAAATAAGATAGTAAATGGATGCGACATTCCTTTTTTACCAACCTAATATTATATTTTACACAAACATTGTTAAATAATCTTTGCACTGCGATAACTTTTTTGCTGCAACTATTATTTGCAGTTTCTGTGACAAAATAGCATTGTTTAGAGACTGAAAACATTATTTAAAAAAGCTCCATTCCACGCTCCTTCTCTTAGAGCTTTCTACAGGATAATTTAAGCATTAAGGGACTTAGCACCAATTAAATTTTCAAGCTCAGATAACAAAATTTTATAAACATTTTATGACAAACATTGCCGAGTGTGTTGTCAAAAAATGCTTCCTGCGTATAATTTTTATTGCAAACATAATAACTTCTTTGAACGATTATTGTATAATTAAATGTAGGGGGTATATTCCACCCATTGTATTTTATATCTATGTTTTGCCATATCTTAAAGAGCATTATTAAATTGCCGTTGTCTTCGGCAAAAGCAACGCCGAAAACAAAATCAGTTGAGTTGGGTTGCGTCGAAACATTTACACCTAAAATTAGGGTACAGCTTTTTTTCTTCCAGAGCCCCACACAAACCAAACTTCCTTAACATATCTGTACTGAAGAAATTTGATAATCGAGCTGTTGTCCAACCGTAAAAAAATTCATTAAGCGGATTTGCATTTATGTAAACCACTAAAGGCAATAGAACGTATAATAATCTGGAGGCCATTCCTAAGCAAAAAATGAAAATTCTTTCAAAAATTGTGAGAAATTATTATGACAAATATAATTTTTTTATGTAATTTGGGCAAATATGAACTAATACGACAAGAAATGTTTTATTTAATAGAGTTTTGCAACATTATATATAATTTTAATTTTAAACATAAATATTACATTTCTTATTTTTTAGATTAAACTTCAGAAAATTGCAAAGCAAAAGTGCATTTTGCATTTTTTAATCAAATTTACAAATACAAAATATTTTATTTTAAAAACAAAAATTTCATGATTTTTGGAAATATTTCATAAAGAATTATTTTAACAAAAATAAAAACAAAGAAATAACAAAAACCTTAAAAATCCAATTTATTCGCTGAGTTACTTAAATAACATTACTGCATCGTGTTTTAAACATATTGATTTTATGAGCTTGATTTCGAGCCTCTTGTCTGAGTTTTTTCTGCTGAACTGTCAATATACCTATCCATTTGCGAAAGTTTCAATTTGCAGAGGGTTTTTTTATACTTAATATTATAAATTTTACTGAATATGGAATATCGTTTCGTAAAATTTACATCACCGATTCTGCTAGCATTTATTTTTATTTTCGCTTTCAGCCGACTTCCTTGTTTCCGATGATTGCCATTATTAAAAATCGTTTAGCAACTAGTTAGCGTCTTGGCAAATTTTACAATATATTAGGTGCTTAAGTGTTTAAGTATTGTATTGAGCGAATGTTATTCAATAATAAATTTAAATATAAAAAATAAAATATTTAAATAAACAAACACAAAATAATAAACAAACAAAATATAAAACGTCGAGAAGCGAAATTCACAAATTACCTCCCAAAGAATATTTTTTCACTAATACAAACTAAACAGAGAATAACACTTGAGGGACTTGAGAGGAAAAGAGGACAACCGCTACCGTAAGATTCTAAGGAGAAAGGGAGATAGAGAGAGAGAGAGAGAGAAAGAGATAGAGAAGAGGAGAGAGAGAGAAAAAAAAAGAGAGAGAGAGAGAGAGAGAGAGAGAGAGAGAGAGAGAGAGAGAGAGAGAGAGAGAGAGAGAGAGAGAGAGAGAGAGAGAGAGAGAGAATGACCAACAGGTAAACCCAGAGGCGACAGAAAGGAGACTAACACGAAAAAAATGGTTGGCTGCCCAAAGTAATCAAATTATATAACTTAAATAGTGGAAAATATTTACAGGCTGACCAAAAAATTCCTGTAATTTTTTCAATAACTTTGGCCATATAAATATACTATCCAAGAGAATAAATTTATACAACTAGATAAGCAATAACTTTTATTAGATCAATAATAATATATTAGGTGTGCAAATAAGTTTCCGCCGTTTTTTAAGGCATAAAGTTTTAACAAAAAACTTTATATTTTTAAACAAAATCTTTTATTACAAATAATTTCCATTATTTAATACAACATTTTCCCAAAGACTGGGAAATTAATGGATTCCGTTGTAAAAAATTTTTTGCCGGTTTCGAGATACATACAAATTTATTTTATTTATGCCATAATATATCAAATACAAAAACGGCGGAAACTTATTTGCACACCTAATAATTAAACAAAAAAAAAACTATAACAAATGTAAAAAATTGCCACCTTTGGCTTCAATACACTTTTTAAGCTGTTTTTGAAAATTTCCGACGACGGTCGCACTTTCTTCCACCGTAATCTCGTCCCCAGGCGTGCGCCAACGCATTTTTTTTAGCTGTTCGATGGTAACGTAGTGTGTAGACGATATCTTTTGCTCCGGAATTGACCAACAAACCGAATAATCCATTGGATTTAGGTCTGGTAAGAACTCCAAACCAAACTTGTTTGCAATGCTATTTGCAAGGAAAAATGTTTTAGCAATGTTTAGAACTAAGAAATATTTCTTTTCTTTTTTTTAAACAAATTATTTCTCTTGCATTTGCTGACGTTATCGAATGTTTGGCGCAACCAAAGCATTTATACGTATATTCTTATTACTCTTACACTTTTTCTCGTCGAACTTGGACGCACACGCTTTAAACTAATATATTTGCTTTTTTGTTGTTGTGCTTTTTTTTTAGCTTGACACGCAATCGAAATATTTTAAATTTTTGATAAATAAATTTATTTTTTGTTATAATTTATGATTTTTGCTTTGATTTTTGTTAACGTTCTCTAATTTTCCAAAATTAAAACGATTTATAATAATAAATATTTATGAGGAAAAAGTTGAGTTACACACTTTGATAATTTTTTTTCCTGCTTTTCTTTTGCTAGTTATGTTAGCGCTTTAAAATATAAACTGTCCAATAATATTTCGCCACAAAAACGTTTTGATTTGCTTATTTTATTACTGCGCAAAAATGAAAGATTTAATTTCTTTTTTTTTTTTGTATAATCGGCAAAAAATGGTTTTTATTGTTTCAAAACGCAAAATTTTTGTTTGATTGAACTATATTGTCAAAACAATGAATGCGGGAAAAATGTATTATAGCTAAGCAATCTATCGTCAAAATGCTCAATCCTGGTTTTAGCAAATTTGGTTCTGAACCTAAAACAAAATTACATCATGATCAAAGTACAGTATAAGCAACGCCCGAAAATATCGATTTACATAAATATAATGCTCACATTATTCAAGTTATTTTTCTGACCAAAGTTAATTTTGTCAAATTGGTTAAACTCGGCATGATGCGGGTATATTGTAAATGATTTACCTATGCTTTCGGTTGAATATAACTCCGGTTGAATATATTTAAAAGTAAAATTAATTAAAAAATTGCAACAGGAGGAATTTAACCACCGTCAAAAAAGGGGCCAATCCGCCAAAATAAAGTTCCTTTGTAAGCAATATACCGTAAAAATGCTCAATCCTGGTTTTTTTAACACAATGCCAACAATATGAGAGCATGTTACAGTGTCCAAAATTTTTTTTATTTTCTTGAAAATTGACACAAAACTGAAGATTGAAAACGCAAAGATTATAAATACCGCTACATTTGCATTGTTTTTATATACTTTTCTTCTGTGCGCGTCTGTTTGTCCCAGAGACAAACCAAATAAATTACGGTCAAAATTAGATTATAATAATTGTGTAATTTTTTTTCATATTTTTTGCCAATAACTTCTGTTAAATTTTTAGATTATTTGTAAAGTATTTAACTTGAAATTATTCAGAATATGTTATTCTGTTTAATTTAAATGAACTCTGAATTATAAAAATCTCCTAACTATATTAATATGAATAATAAACTGTCCGACTCATTCACACCACCCGGCGCCAGCCGAGCGACGGGTTGGTCGACGACGGCAGTCAAAAATTCAAGTATGCAAAGTCAGCCCATTTACACAACGCCCGTGAAAAATGGCAATCGCCATAGTAGTAGCAAAATTCCTCAACCAGCAACGACTTCGACGGCAACCCCTAAAAAAGGAATTCTCAAATGGCCACCGCAACAAAACTATTCTGTAAGTTTTCTAGATTGTAATATGTGTAATTGATATCAGCATTATATATATTAAAGGACATGAAAAAGTTTAGAAGCAATACATCCAGCCGACCGCTGAAATTGCTGCGCTCTCAAATGAATTGCCGAAACCGAGTATTTTACAAAGATTTATGATGATTCAAGCGCTGGTCGATCCGCCAGCAATCAACAACCCAAAAGCATCAAAGTACGCTCCACTCCCTAAGCCTACTGTCGAATTCTCAGAGAATAACGCAAGTATGATTTTTGTTCAAAATATTATTTTGAATTTCGTCAGAGAGGTTTGTAAAAAAAAACAATTTTAAATGTATTATCCATTAAAAAGAAAAATTAATTTTTTCTGCTTATGATTATTGTGACCTGCTTTGGTTCTCCTTTGGTCGAGTTATTTCTTTTGTTTTGGGATGTCCAGTAAAATCAATTGGTTTTGATAGATAATATTTTATTAGAAATTTAAATTTTGAAAGTTTTAAGTTTATAACAAGAATAAATGTTGAATTAGTCAAATTGTAAAAAGAGTGTTTTTTGAGAAAAAATATTTCTTCTTATATATTAAAACTTTTGGCACCTGTCGAAAAGTTGATAAAAAAAAAACATAAAAACGAAACAAAAAGAAATGCACTTGTTTTTTTTAGATTTTTGATAGACAAAAATTACGAATAAAAGGCTATTGTAAAAGTGTCAAAACAGTTTTTTTTTAAATTTTTTTTTATATATATTTTTTAAATAAGATAAGAATAATTAAAAGAAAAATAAAATTTTTAATTTTAATAGTGTGAAAATAAATTTTTTTAAAGTTACAAAAACAAACTTCAAAAAAACAACTGAACAAAAGAAAAATTTGATTAACAAAAACAAAAAGTCGATAAAATAATAAAAAATGAATTATTGATTAAAAATAATAGTCTCACAATTATGATTAGCCGAATTTAAGCAAAAACTTTTCAAAGCAAAAGTTTGACCAATTGAAAGCTTAAATCGTAAATTATGAACTATTCAACAAAATTTTGTAGTATTTAAAAAAGCTTTTATTAACACGGTATACAGTATTATTTTTAATTGACATTTTTTGGTCTTTGCGTCGGGACAAAAATAATGTGAAGATACGAAAATAACATTTTTAGTAATAAGCTGCAACTTTGTTTTTTAGTCGCCATAATTGGAGACACTAGTGATGAGGCATTGACCGAAGCTGAAGTTAACACACCGCGCTCTTCCATCGACGAGACACATAATGCTTCGTCAATAAGTTATATGTCTTCGCTGTTCCCACACAAGTTTGCCAATTCGACGCCCACAACTGCAATTATTTCGCCAATTAGGTGGTTTAAAACACTTGATTGAGTTAAAATGCAAATTATTTACTAGTGAATTTGTTTAGGCAAACCAATATTTTTTTTTCGGAGGACTCCGAAGAATCATCAGAAGCGGCGGTGCAAAATCAACAAAAATATGACAACCGAAAGGGTAGTTTTCCCAACCGACCGTCGCCTTTGGCCACAACGTCAACTAACCCCACGTGGACGATTGCGAAATTAAAAACCAGTTTGGGTAGCGATCTGCCGACGGAACAAATAAAGGGAAAACCATTGACGCAAGTTCCAAGAATTAAGTCGTCTTTCGTCTCTGTTGAAGACGCCAAACCGACGTGTGGTGTCGATGAAGAAGAAGATGTGGTTGGCAATTTGGCAATGACAACATCCCTTGACGCATCAACCGAAGACGACTCATTTTCGGTCGCTAGCTCTACGGGTAGCGCCAATGTCGTTGGAAAGTGGTGGTTTGAAAAAAATACAAGGTTGGCTTTAGGTTTTAAAACATTGATTTAATGTTTCTATATGTTGCGTTCGGGGCGGACAACAGTCTTGAATGTTGTTTGAGTGATAACGACACTACTCAATTCAATAACAAACTTTATTAACTAACAAAAACTTGAAGACAGCACTCTCTGTGTCATCATTTGGGAAAAGCAAAATACGGTTCATGTATTTCGCTGTAGGACAAAACACTTTTACAAAAAGAATTTTATTAAGTAAGAATTCTTGTAAGCCACACAACACTATGAATGAACCGTCCTCCTTATTTTTTCTTTTATGTAAATTATAGCCAATATTGCCTGTAATACAGGTATATAAGGACATAAGAAAACATTGGACTAAAATTAGCCGGACACAGAAACGCATTAATATTAAATCAGCTTTACCATTTCCATTAAATAATTATGGTTTTTGTTTGTTTTTTTTTGTCTTTGGTCTCGGCAATTGATGTGCCAATGTTAAAGTTTGTTATAAATAAATTTATATAACTTAATTTTATGGATCTAAGAAATTTTGTTGGCTAGACGAAATAAAAGCTAGCAGCAATGCATAGAAAATCTAACAAATTATTGGCTTTTTTCGTTCACAGCCGATTTTTTTCTATTCAACTGTAACATTACAATTTAGTCTTAAACTTAGACAAAATAAAAAACCAGAAATGTTTAGGTACGTTGTTCATTGCGAAAAGAAGAACTGCAACCACAAGAATCATCAAGCCCCAAAGCCCGGTCATTATTTAACACCAACTCAGCGCAAAAACAAAGAAATCAGTTTATTGACTCGTGAATTAAAGTACGATTTTCACGTTTTCTAAACTCAACTTGTTCAATGTAATTTTAGGCAATGTCAAATTGACTTGGAGAAGAAGAACAAACAATTGGTGCAACTGCGTGAACACCTAAAGGAGATTGAGGCAATGATGGGCGCCAACCAAGAAAATAAACACCTTATTCAACGCCAAAAAGAGAGGGAAGAAGAGTTTCGCCGCGAGCGTGAACAGCTCATTGAGCGCCACGAAATCCGTGTCCGGCAACTCATTCAGGAGACTGTAGACGCGAGGTAAATTTTTATTTAAATGAATTATTTTGTTTTAAATTTTAATTGCCAAAATTCGAAAGCAAAACAATAGAAACACATACTTTTTCAAATATTTTTCATTGCACAAGTTTTTAAAGTTTTGTATAATATGCAAATAATCAACGAATAACGAATAGTCAGTTGCATTAAACACATAATTAACAAAAAATCACGAATAACTTTCTTTTTCTTTATTTACAAATAATCTTTGAATAATTTTTCAATTTCATGTAATTGTTTTCAAATAAACGAAACGCCAACACAAAACAACACTTTAAAATTTAAATGTAAATGATTGATACAGAAGAATACGTTGTGCAAGATCAAAATGTTCGGCTTTGCAAAAATTAATGAGAAAAACATACAATAAAAAGACCTATTTGCAATCCCAATCCTTTGCTTTACGAAGGTTTTTCTGTATTATCACTGCAAAGGCCGGCCACAAATTTTTTTTTTTTCACTTATAATTCCTGCACTTATTAGCTATAACTATGTATTGTGTATTTGGTTTTAGAGCGGAAATGCAAAGGAAAGCCCAGCAATTGGAACGTTTAAAAGCTGAACTAATTGTTGAAAAGGTTGAGCAATCCTGTATGACTGATGATGAAGCCTTTGTTCAACCGACCGTAATTTTAGAACTAGATAACCAATCGTCGCGCGCAGTCTCTCCTGCAACAGTGCGTGCCGCATCGAACACCCAGCTTTCTTCTCCAAATGTCCCACCCTCAGATTTACAATCGTTGACGTCAACTGGACAACAGCTGCAGAATGCGAAGACACAAGTGGAGGTGGGTTAGAATTTATTAACTAGAAAAAGAGCCCGTCAATGTTAAATGAAAGGTGACTGTATAATCATATGTTTGTCGCTGTGTTTTAGACTTTTTGTCAAACAAAAATTAAGCTTGTAGCTTTGTTCCGTATTGTGTTTAATTTTACAATAATTTCATTGGTTTGTTTAAGTAAAATAGTTCAAGCTATGTTATTTTTGGACATTATTTAACGATAAGAGTAGTCTGATATATTACTCTAAACCGGATATTTTTTAGTTGGAAATGTACTAATACGCAAAAAATAAGATTAAAAGCTATGATTAAACACTTATAAAAATAATATAGGTTTAGCTAAATACTTGTTATAAATTAAAAAAAGTGGAACGCGTCAATCTTTAGAGTTGAAAAAAATCGCAAATATTGTTGCAAATTAGAAATGACATTTGCTATTGATAATTAAAATAGTTTTTATGGAAACGTACAATCTATTTGCACAATCATTTATTAGGCGTTTCAAAACGAGGCTTTAATTTGGCGCACAAAAGCTGCGCAAATGGAAATCATTATAAAGGACTTAATGCTGAAATCCGAAATCTCAGAACAAGCATTCAGTCGTCAACTAAACGAGCGCGATGGTGAGATCAAAGAACTACGAGAAAACGCACAAAATTTTTCGGACAACGACACCACAAAAACCAAATTGTTCGATCCTTCGGCAATTGACTTTCAGCCGCAAAAAATTACAAAATCCGCCAGTGTTTCCAACTTTAGTCGGATGAATCTCAAATCAAGTGTTGCCAGCAATTCGACGGATGCAGCGTCAGTGGGGTATTCGAAAGACGGTGAATGTCTGCATCAAAGTTGCATGGAACGCAAAAAGCAATTGATCGATGAAAATAATAATTTGTTGGAAAAGGTAACTTTTTTTCATAAGTTGATAAAGTTTCTTAAAGTCGTAAGTTGAACTTTTTTGCATGGAATGACAAATGAAGAAATTCCATGTACAACTTACATAGTATAGTGGAATGGTGGGAGGAAATTAATTACAGTAGGGTAAAATTAATTACAGTAGGGTAAAATTAATTACAGTAGGGTAAAATCAATTACAGTAGGGTCGCTGGCAAAAGACAACTTATTGTTCAATGACGAGTCGGTCATTTTTTTAGGAAAAAGAGTTTACAAAAAAAGCGTGTATTTTTGAAAATTTTAATTGAGTACGGTACATTTATGCCAGTTTGCACAGCCCTAAAAATAACAAAAAAAAAAAGACAGAATTATGACAGGCAAAAAAAAATAAAAAGTTCATTTTATGTTTTTTTTTTGTTTATGGCTAAATAACTAAGCGGTGTGTGGGAAGTAAAGATAATTGTGTGAGACACTCCTAATTGTAACTAAAGTGACTTAAAATATAAGTCATGGTGTAGCGGAGTTCCACAATATTACTTTAATCATAATTATGATGTTAAATAATACGAATAATAATATTACGTTTATTACAATAAATGACTAAATGAATATTCTGCGCCACTGTTTACCACAGAAGCAACTACGACAAGCTGCTAAGACAGAATTATGACAGGCAAAAAAAAATAAAAAGTTCATTTTATGTTTTTTTTGTTTATGGCTAAAAAACTATTCTCTCTTATTTCTATCATTTCGATGCCAATTTGCAACACTAACATAATAATCAGTAAAAAGGAATATTTTTTTAAGCCTTGTGGCAAACGCCATAAAATTCAATAATTGGAAATCAATAAACAAAATACTTATCAATAAACAAACAAAACAAAAAAAAACTCTTTGCAAAAGAGATTTAAATGATAACAAATTTCCATAAAACATTTTGAAGAGATTTTTCGGTTTTCATTTGGCCTAGTTCATTGAGTTATTGCTCTTCTGTTGCTGGCGGATTTTTAATATATTTGTGAAACATTCGTACAATTTTCCGTATTTATATTTTCTAATATTATAATAAATTCTTATTATAAGATTTTGTCCTCAAAATACGAAACATCAAAATTCGTACAGCCTAAGCCTAAAAAATAGTTTTCAGTTCATGAATTTTAAAGATTTTCTGAGTCCTAAACAAATCAAACTTAAAAGGTGCATAAGATATTTACTAAAATAAGTTAAACTTTTTTTTCAGATTCACACACAAACGGATCGCTTTCTGGAATTGAAGGCCTCGTTGGCTGAACTAAACAACGAGCACGAAAAACAAAAATTGGAACTTGCTGCATTAGACACGCTTCATGACGAGCTGGGAGAACTGGCGGAAGAACGATTGGCGGAAAGCAAGGCAGCACAGATGTCCTTAAGCCGTGCAAAAGTGAGATTTACAATTTACGCCATATTTACACTAAAATTGCATGCAATATAGTGCTTGCAGGTTCCACTGTTGCTTAGTTAACATTTGACATTGGAATTTTAAATATATCGAATTTTTTTTAGCATTCATTGCCTGTTAGCATGTTTTTCGGCGGTTATAAAAGTTTAAGCTGAAAAGTTATGCAATTCATGTGTGTAGTTGCGGTTTAAAACTTACGAAAACAAGTATTGAAAGGGACCCTTTCACGCATGTTTTGCAGACAAAAGCACAAACCAAAATTGCGACAAAATATTGAAAAAACAGTAAAACGATATATGAGGGCATTAATTATTCGTAGTTTATGCAAACAGATGCGTGCTAATTTTGGGATGAAGTAAAAAGTGAGCACCAAAAATAGAGAGCAAAAGTCTTTTTAAAATGTTTAACGAGTTAAATATACTTTTTTTTGCACAATGTTAATTTTTTTGTAACAATTTGAAAATTCATTATACGCAAAACTACATAAACCAGAAAAAAACATAAACGAGGTTAGTCATTTCTACACGAATAAACAACTACTTAAATTTGTTAAAAATTAAGGATTATTGTCGTGGCAAGACCAAACTTAAATTAAAAATAAACGTTAAACTGGAATACTTCAAACCAACATTTATTTGAGTTTAGACAGAAAAGGAAAATCTAACAAAAGCCATCTCTTATTTGGAGTCGCGTTGCCAGGCCTTTCAAAATGTGATTCTTGAGAACAATTTGGTTGTTCGAGACGATGGCCACGACGCGTCGATTGCGCTAATGAAAAACATTTTTGCCGTAAACAAATCCAAACTGTTTGACAATGAGGGACTGAGTGAGAATGAAAACAACAATGAGTTGCGACACGGCTTCTCTGACCCACAATACGTCATTTATTTTTCCCGTACAACGCAGACTGAATTAACAACTGACATGTTGAAACAAACTTTAAATGATTTTAGCAGTATAAAGATAAAGTTAAAGGTTTGTTTTTTTTAATTTATTTTTGGCGCTAGGACTTTTTGGTATTGTTCAAGCGGGTTATTACAACTGAAGAATCATGTAACCTTTTTTACCACGTTACAAAAACATTGTGGACGACGTCTACTGGCCGTTGATAAAGGAGTTTGAATAGAATTTTTTTATTTTTAATTTTTAGTTTTTGTTACAGAATGCCAAAAACTTTTTTTTATAAAAAAAAATAAAAATTTTCGTATGTTTTTGGCATTTTCTTTGACATTAAAACGTGGAGGATTTCCGCTTAGTACACACAGTGTTTTGAATGCTAGTCAACATTCGTTCACTAACCATTCTTCCGCAACTAAATTTAAGTGTCGATAAACAAAAATTACTGGATTTCATTAAAATTCTACGGTTACTTCCAACTTTTTTTTTACTTTTGGCGTACAAATTTTTCAGGCAAGACAAGACAAAGAGACAAAATTTGTGTTTTCAATCTAAGCACATTGTAACACAAAGAATCTTTTGCGTTAAAAATGAACGAAAAACTAAAAATTTTAAACTCAAATTTTTTTTTTTAAACGCAAATTAAGTTCAATTACAACCGTAGCATAAATCATTGAATTTCACTTACCTTTTCAAAATTGTTTTTGTAAGGTCTTAATATCTAATTTGCATATGTTATGTGTTAAAAGACAAAAACAAAGTAAAAAATTATCTGAAAAAGTGAGGCTGAACCTTTGAAGAATGATAAGTTGTTTTTTTTTACAACCTTTTTAAATAATCCAATGTTTGCAGCGTGCCGAAGACGACTTTATGGAAAATCAAAAAAGTTCAAACGAAAAATTGGTTGAAATTCAAAGAAATTTGCAATTACGCACCCAACTGATCGACCAATTAAGCGCCGAACTAACCGTGTACGCTAAACAGGAGCGAATATTTACTGAACAACGACAAGCCGAACGGGATATTTATCAGAAAAAGTAATAATTGCACAACCAATTTGGAATAGATTAGAATTTTAATGTTTGCGAAAAAATTGAAACACATGAACGTCCAGGACAAACCTATTTTAAAGAAAGTGACTTGTTGGTCTTTTAATCATAAATAAGAAAACCCGCTTTTAGTCTTTATTTTTCAATAAATGGCGAACTCCTGTCATTACAGCTTTACAGAATTTTATTATAAGAAGGTTGGTATACCTATTCATAATTAAATTTGGTTAACTTTTTTGGAAAGGACATATTTTGTTGAAAAAGAATGACATTTTGACATTGAAGTTTGCTACAAATTTTTCTACAATTATTAAAAACACCAAAATAAAAGATGCTGTCGTTTTTGTTGACAAAAAGTACAGACTACACCCTGGTTTGCTAAGCTCAAATGAATTAATAAATATTCACTTGTCAAACAATAAATTCAACGATTATAAATACATTATATTGCTAAACTGCTCCTGTTTAATAGTCATTATCAGCGCTTTCAATTGTGTCCAAAATGAGTCCAAACGGTTTTATAGTTCAAGCTTCTACAGTAACTTAAAGACTCATTTAACAATAATTTTGGAATCTAAAAGGTAGTGTTCGGATCTCTGTGGATGGAGCGTTACCTATAATCAAGATCCGTTGGTTTGAGATAAAATATCCCGTGAACTCATTTTGGACTCAAACGAAAGCTTTGGTCATTACACTAAATAGACACTTAACAAATTTAAAAAAAAAAGCCAAACAAATAGAGTTAATTTTTTTTTTTTTTTTTTTAGAATTTATGAGCTTGGAAAAATTGCTGAACGAGTGCCCATACTGGAGACGGAAATCGAACGGGCATTAAAGGTTTATTTGTTTTAATTAATCCACAAAATTTGAAAGAACACCGAAGGAATAAAAGAAAAAGAATGTTTGGCTTTCTGCTTAAGAGCATTCTATATTGCCGCTGATGTTCTGTAAAATGTTCATAAAACTTTTTTTTTTAGTTTTTTATTTATTTAACCATTTAAAACAACAATTGGAGTGAGTAAAAAAGATTCCAGAAAAAAAGTGTTTATGTACAAAAATAATTGTTTTAGTAATTTTTAGACTAAAAGTCAGCTTGAAATTAGTAAGCGTAAAATTGAGAATACATTTCACGAAAATTTGGAGAGCGCATTAGGAAATGCAATGAAACAACGTAAGAACATCGAAGAAAGTTGCTCGATTCGCGTCACAAACCTTGAGGCAGCACGCGACAACTCTTTGGTACTTAATCTAAGGCTGTAATTGTATAAATTTTTATTCTGATTTCAGGCAAAAGTAGAAAAGCTTTATCGCGATATTGATGACCTTCAGTTGCGTCACAAAGTCGAGATAGCAGAGTTGTATCAACGCCTTACTTCAAGCATCAATCACATCACCGAGCTGAATAATAAAGTAAGTTCGATAGCCGTAAACGATTTGACGTCTTTTTTTTTAATTGTTGTAAACAAGTTTGAAATTTAGTTAAACTGTCCAAAGCACGACGCACAATGTGAAGCTCGTCCGAAGGTAAACTTTATTAAATTAATTGCCAAAGCATTGTAGACGCTAGAACTGGAACAAACATTATAATAGAATAATCTTGTTAATTTAAACACTGAACCAGTTATCTAATTCTAAAAGACGTTTAAAAATCAATTTAAATTGATTTATTTATTTACGTCATTTGACGCGACAAAAATATGGATTACAATATATAAAAAAAACATGTCAAATAATCAGTCAAAGTCAAAGTAAGTAACCTAATAAAAACAAGTATTAAAATAGTTCAAAAATAAGTAAAAATAAGTAAGAACAGAACAATGAGAAAAAACATATTTATTTAAAATTCGAGTAACGGAAACGGTGTAAGATTAATGAGATTAGAGATCGTTTAAACAACTTAATTGTGCTACAGTTTTTGCATTTGTCGGGCAATTTAGAGTAAATCCGAGCAACTTTTTCAAAATAAAAATGGTGTCTGAGATTAGAACGACTGATATTAGTGATATATATAATGATATATATAAATTTTGTATTTATAGTAGCTGTATTCTTAAAACGTGGTTTTTGACGGGCAGTTAACTGGAGAAATGGAGAAAAAGAGAGAGTAAAATGTGCAAGTAAAAGAGGGAAATGAGAAGAGAAGTTAGAACGTACAACCAAAAAGTTACGTAGAAGTAACGCTGCGGTTACATCAAAATTTTTTAATTACAAAATTTTTTTGTTACGCTTGAGTGTAAGCACACTGACTACAAATGATTTTGGGCGCTGAGATTGGGGGCGTTAAGCTGAAAGTTTTGGCCGCAAGCTTTTAACCCAAACAAATAAGTTCAATATAGCCGTGGCATAATGAAGAGAAATAAATGTATTTATTACCATAAATTCCAATTAAATAATTGCAAAAAAATAAAATAAACATTTGCGCCGAGACGCAGGCCTTGTTTATTAATATTATATAGAAATAAATTTATATATATAAAGAAATTTACAATATTTTGCACGAAAAAAGTTGTCGTCAAAAAAATTTTATGCTCACTTACTGTAAAATGCAATGTGCACTTTTTCCCTCTTTCTCTCTCTCTTTTGCTTGATGCCCACCCTACGGTAGGTTTTTTTCTCGTTGAATTAATGCAAAAAAAATTACTTGAATTTGATATATATCATCAAAGAGACGGCAAATGTATATTGTTGATTATAGACAAATTCATTAATACATCAATTTAATATATTTTTAGACGATGAGCAAGTACATTGCTTGCAAACCCAACAATCGGCCAAAGCAAACAGAAATTCTTAAAGGTGACTTGCCGGACGATCCCGACTTCGTCAAAATACGCGTCGAATTGTTCAAAACGCGAGCGGAACTAAATTTCACAAACAACAAAACCCACGCTCTTGAAACTCGTTTAAGAGACGTTTTTAGTATAGTGCAAAAGAATGTAAGCTTTCCAATTTATTTTTGGATCGTTGACACGTAAGTGCGTAGGCTATCGGACATAAGTTGTCTCAGTACAAGACAGAATTGCGACTGAAGATTTTATTTTTTTAATTATAGAATACTTTAATTATAAACAAAGATGTATTCTTCACTGCGATCCTTTTTGCAATAAACAGTAAAAAACAAAAGAAAAAGTCCTTTTTTGCTAATTGATAAATTTCTGGTTTGCTTGCTGTATTTGCTGTAATAGAACACCGGTTTAATTAGAGCAAATAGATCAAACCGAAAATTTGGGTTCTTTTTCAACGACAAAAAAGCTATAGAATGCCAGGAGAAAGCACACAGTAAATAATCACCAAAGTTGAATTTATTTTTACATAATAATTTGCTAATATAATTGTTGCCTATATTATTTTAGCAAAGCCCGTCCAACTCCTGGTCTAACGCACGCGCAAATAAATTTGATGGTGTCGCTTTTAATCGTAATTCGGAGAACTTCGAAATCACCAGAAGAAGCTCTCAAAAAAGCTTTAGCGATAATGAGTTAACAGAAAATGAAGAAATTTCAATTGTTTCGTCTCCACCTGTGTTAGTTGATTCAAATGAACAAAAATCGCAAGGAGAAAATAGTACAGAGGATGTTAATACGGAGCCAATGCCCAAAGCAAAAAAAGTCAACCGCCACGAAGTTTACCGACTGAAAATGGTATATTAATTTTTTATCTATAGTGAACATACAGTAATTGTTTTGTTTTACTGTATTGTTTCAATTAATAATTTTAAATTACTGTTTTCTGATGAAATTAATTGTTAGTAATGACATTGCTGTATCATTTAATCCGTTAAAAATCGACATTTAGTAAAACACGAGAAGGCGCCGTCGCAGATGCGACGTTTATTAGGTAGCAAAATTCCTGGTATACCGTAATTTTTTTGGAACATGTTTTTATTAAAACATGTTTTTTCTAACATTTATGATAATTTTCCTGCTCTCCCTACGAATTATCACACATTAAACATTTTATGTAGTTTCGTCACGAAAATGTAAGCAGGACTTATCCGATTGTCCATCAACAAAAATTATACTAAAAGATTCCACTTTAAAAAAATGTTTTTTCTCCTGCAAAAGCAAAAAAGTGCGCAAAGCCAGATTATAACCCTCTCACCTATCCGCACATTTTGTCCGTCGATTTAAACTCACGAAAATATCAAAAACCAAAAAGTTGCGGTCATAGTAACAACAAAAAAAAACGCCAATATCTTTGAAAACCGTAAAAATTCTGTTTTAAAATTTTCACTGGTCCTGCAGCAAAAACGCAAAGTTAGCCTTTTTGATTATGGCCCTTACTACGTGACTACTAATGTATTTTGTCTTTTAAGTCTAACTCACCACACTCAAATCATCTCTTTACATATGGTAATAATTTTTGTATTATGATCACCAAATTTACATTTTAAAATTTGACTCGTCCTACCACGAAAATGTAAAAATTCACAGATCTCACTGATTTTGTAAATCACGGCAAGTCAAACAATTTTCCCATTTGTCAATACCCGACAATTTTCAAATCCTAACCCCAAAAAGTCTAAAATTTGGTCCCACCACGAAAACAGGTTCTACTACAAAAACAGAAAACTGCGCAGAAGATTTATGCAAAATCGCCAAGAAATCACATTCGCTAATCGATTCAAATAAAAAATTATCCTTTCCACATTCACAAAACCCATAATTGAATTTTTAGTAGTCCTGCCACGAAAAGGCAAAAGTGAAATTTTTATAACCCTCTTATATTTATGTCCCTCAACGATCCATACACTTCAAATGTTGACGTTCAAATGTTGAACTTACGGCCAAATCTTCATAAAGTTTTAATTATACAAATCGTAAAGTCAATCAAAAAATGATACATTTTAATTAAAATATATCAAAATAAATCAAAGGTTAGGTCTGATATACCTTTTTTATTAAACATTTTTTAATTTTAATTAAAACATGTGGTTTACACAGCTTTTAATTAAAAGGTTCTAAAGTCAATTAAAAAGTGTGTTTTATACAGAGTTTTAATATAAACCGTTCATTTTAATAAAAAATAAATTTCAATTAAAAGGATTGTCATAATGATAAAAAAATTGTATTTGAAATGGCTTTGAATTAAAATGAGCTGCTATGTTTTAAAAGTTCTGATTTTTTCAATTATATCATAGTTTTCACAGTTTTTAATTAGGTAAACTCTGAAATGAATTAAAAAAAAGATTTTGATATGCACTTTGATTAAAATGATTAAAATATTAATTAAAAACGGTATTTAAATAAGGATTTATACATTTTGATACAATTTTTAATTAAACAGTTTCTGACCAATATTGAGGCAAAACCACTAAAGTTGTGGAGTCGAAAATTTGCAAAAATTAAAATTGGCTCGGAGTTTAATACAAAACATTTTTCAAAATACTGCTACCGTTGGATTTAGCATAAGTTTTTTGGTAAATAACCAGCTGGCGGCAATGTGAACTCGCGACGATTTTTACTCGCAAATTTTTCACTTTACAATATATATATATATATTTTTAACTCACAATAAATGGCAACTTATTGCATTTAACTTGCAATAAGTCAATTTGAATACCGTAAATTTAAAAGCGTCACAAATCAATTTTAAAAGTCTGAAGTTTTGCGAGTTGACATTGCCGCGAATCGTCGTTTGTCAATCTAATCAATTACTGGCGCTAACACTCCAAGTGTTGTGTTGAATATTAGCAAAATATTAACTACTTACCAAAACGTACACATGGTTGAGTTTCCGCAAAAAAAATGTAATTAATATTTCACTAAATTTAAATTTGTGCAACACACTTTTTGCGTATGCAAAATTTTGTTCATTTTTATGTTAAGTAAAACACACGTGTTACTGCTTTCCATCTCTATGTATTTATTAATTTCAGGAAAACAACGCGCATCTGGCCGAGATCAGCGTTTTGAAAGAACGCATTTTCCAATTGGAAAACGAAATTTACAAAAAAGCCAAAGAAAAAATTTCGCATGTCAGCTATCTCATCCCAACAAAACTTGAATAGTAAGTTTTACTTACACATTACGGAAAATTTACTTAAGCTTATAAAAAAATTCGGTTGATTATTTAATTGATTTCAGTGACTCCTGTGACAATATTGAACTTTTTGTTGATGTTAATTGCGGCGCCAAACAGTCTTCAAACAGTTACGTTGGTCGTCACCGACAATCCTCACTTCCTTTAGAATCAAACAAAAAAGAGTCGTTAAATCTTCGAAAAACGCAGTCAATCTCAAAGATCCAAGACCCAATTCAAAAGGAGTTAACGTCGACAATCAAAATGTTGGCAAAAGGCAGACGTGGAAGCCATGAGAATCTGTCAGGGGATGAAAAAAATGGTGATAAAGCCAAAAAACCTCATTCACTTTTTGTGCGTCAATTGTCAGCGCCGGATGCTGTCAACTTTTTGACAACGCCAATTGGGACACTAACAGCACCGATGTCCGGCGACACCTTTGCGCCTAGTAAATGGGACTTTGAGCGCAACGATTTATTGCAGCGAAACACTCAACTTTCGCGTCAACTGTCAATTTTGAAAGGCAAAATAGAGGAAGCGTTAGAGAAACGAAATTTATTGGGCAAAAATTTAATTTTACCGGTGATTTGGGATGAAGCGTTTAAAGCAACGGATCAGCAAATTCCCGTCACTGAAACGTTAAAAGACAACCCTGAGAAAGATGAAAAACATTCTGAAGATCCAATAATTATGCTCAGGCAAATTAACACTGAGCTAGAAAACATGTTGACTGGAGGCAATGTCTCTATCAGAAATAACCAAAATGAATATCAAAAGCTCGATCCAACTAGAGAGCCTTTAAATTGGCTGCCAATAAACGTTAAAAACGCAGCACTTATTAATGAGTTAGAAACTGTAAGAAAACGATTGCACGACGCCGAAACGGAATTGGAAATTTATCGAAAAGAGCCCCGCACCGAAGCACTTAATCTTTGGCAACGAAGCAGAAGTGCAGCAGACTTGACAACAACAGACTCGACACCAATCAATGCGGTGGAGTTGAATCGGTTCGTTAATTTTCAAAAATTTTAATCCACTGATAACATTTTAATGCAGTTAGCCAGCCTAAAAATTAACTTTTTATAATTTTGTGAAAGTTCTCAAAAACATAGCTTTTCGAGAACGTCACAAAAAAACAATATAAAAGGGCAACATATAAGAGCAAAACAACACACTATATAAACAAGCCGACAACCGTGTATTTTGATGTCAGTCTTAGAAAAGGCATTCCAGCGGTTAGCAGCTTGTCGTAGTTGCTTCTGTGGTAAACAGTGGCGCAGAATATTCATTTAGTCATTTATTGTAATAAACGTAATATTATTATTCGTATTATTTAACATCACAATTATGATTAAAGTAATATTGTGGAACTCCGCTACACCA
>JAWNMF010000582.1:0-30793 GCA_035044305.1 Drosophila nigritarsus
TAACGTATTGTCAACCTTTATCTCCGGTCAGGCCTTGGAGCCAAACCATATTTGCTTGAATATTTTTTTCCTATGGTTTTTTTTGTAAAAAGAATGTAACGACTGTTTTGAACACATTTTTTTTCTACTCTCTGACGTTCGACCAAAATAAAAACAAAAAAAAACATTTTTTTGGTATTGTGTTTGCAAAACTCTGTGTATTTAAGATTTTTAAATATTTAACGTTTAAAATAAAATTTTTATTTCCATTCTTTTCAAATTTGTTAAAATTTACGGCCGGCAGTCCGCTGAGTTAATTTAGTTTTTTCATCATCAGTAATCGTTTTGTTTTCAATTTTTAGTTGCGCAATTCAGCTCCTAAAAATAGTAACTTCCGATTGTGCTTAATTTTCTCTAATTGAATTGCGTGGTGCAAATTTTTTTTAAACATTTTAAGTTGTGTTATATGACTTTCCTTTTAATATTAATTAATTTTATTTTTTAACATTTAAGGCTTGTTAAGCCAATTTGCATATTACGCCATTTTTGTCATGCTATATTCGTGTAGATCGAAAAAAAAAATTGATAAAGTTTAATGTTAACCGTCTACTAAATGCGGAGAGACTTATTTAAAATAAAATTATGTTTCAGGACCGTCGTGCGTCTATTTTTAGGTTTATATTAGTTTTACTGAATGTTAGTAAGTTGGGCATTGACTTGATGGTCAAGGAACCATGTTTTAGACGTGATGCGCTTTAGAACAGTTTTGTTCGGTCAATTTGGTTTGA
This sequence comes from Drosophila nigritarsus, assembly GCA_035044305.1. NCBI lineage: Eukaryota > Metazoa > Arthropoda > Insecta > Diptera > Drosophilidae > Drosophila > Drosophila nigritarsus. The sequence goes on from JAWNMF010000582.1 coordinate 768, forward strand.
TGGGCAAGTCTGGGGTGGTTGAAGTTCATGTTGTCGCTTTATGAATTGACTTTATATATTTCGGCTTCTTCATGGCGCCGTAAATCTCGACAGTAAACGTTTTGATTATATTCGAAAGCGAAGTCATATTTAGTTGAGTAAAATTCAATTTAAGGAGTGAAGCGGAAGTGGATTAGAATAACATTTTTTTGAATTTTAAAGCTTATTTTTCAGATCTCAAGCTGTAATCTATTCTTTGCAACGGTTAGCAGCTGTGATGATAAGAAGTAAAGAATTGAACATTTATGTGCTATTGGTTTAGACTTTTTTTTTTTTAGGTGAAGTGCTGATTCCAAAACGGCTTAGGCTAATCTTAGGCTTAAAGGTCGCAGTGCAAGTTGGCGTGAGCCATTGTGTGCTGCCCATTACACAGCCACAGAAAAAAAGGACAATGATCAAAAGAAAGACAAAAAAAAATAAAATTTTGAAATTTTTTTAAAATCGTTTTTTGAATTATTTTCGCCATTTCTGCCAAAATTTCTGCTATTTTGAATTTCGATATATTTTCAAATTTTTTTCTTTCTTTTATTTGCTGTTTTTCTGCTAAATATTTCTGCTTTTTCAAGTTTTTATTGTAAAAACATAAAAAATCAAAAAAAAAAAAAAAATTCAAAAAAAAAGAAATTCAAAAAAAAAAAGAGTTTTTGAGAAGTGACATTTAGAATAGTGAAAAACCTATTAAATTATATGCAAGCTGAGTAAAAATTAGTACAGTGAGATTTAAAAGCCAAATTTAGTGCCAAAACTGCAAAACCTTGACCCAGAACTTAACAATTATTAGCGGCCGGTCAATTTTCAATTCGAACAATGTTTAGAGTTGGCATGCCCAAATAAAAATTTTACAAATATAAAAAATATATGTATTATTTAAAAAATATATATTTAAAAAAAAACCTATTGGTTTATTGTTTCGAATGTTTTGTTCATGGTAATGATGAGCATAGAATACGAGTGCCTTCGCCTAGGTTACGAATAAAATCTTGGTCATAACCTAGTTGATTTGCCACCGCATCTCGCCATCCGCGCTTCGTCAGAATGGGCAATTCTTGCGACTTCGGAATGCGCTCTCCACATGCGGGGCAGCAAGCCACACTCTGGTTTCGTCGCATGATTAAAATTAAGAAAAATCAAGCAATTTCTTTCAGGCCAAAAAGGTCAAAAGCAAAAAAAATTTAAATTTACAAAAAAAATGTTTTTGAATTATCGCACTTTTTTTCTGACTCAAAAATTGTGAAATACAAAATACACATATACACACAAAACATGAAAACAAAAAAGACAACACATAAAAAACGGTAGAGGAAAAAAACAAACAGCAGATTTCTTCAGCAGAAATAGCTCACGCATTTGTCCTTTAAGTTAAGCTTAATATTACAGCTAACGATTTATCTTTTTTTTGTAATTAATGTAAATTTTATTTTGGCCATTCTTTTGAAAGAAAATTTTTATTTTAAAATTTTGTAATAATTAATATCAAGTTGTATTTATACCCGTTTTTCAATATAAACCGCGACTAAATGTTTTTTAAAAGCTATAATACCGTCTCAATTAAATACATTTAGTATATTGTTTCACCAATCAAACTTTATTAAATCTGCAACACGCAATGAATTATTGCGATGAAGCGCAGAATTCAATCACACAATTGACAACCAGCAGCGATTGTTGCCGTCAAAAAATCGTCAAACTGACAACACACCGAAATTTCAAAGCGCTAACACAACTAAATTTTCATCAAAGTTTACATTCACAGTCGGGTATTTTCTACAAAACAATGCATTTATTACACTACGTCACGTTGATTCAGTCGAGAAAAGTCGTCAGGATATTTACCAGGTTATTGAACAGATTGGCTTGTATAATTTCGTCTAAATTTTTGTACTTTATTTCCACGATCATTTCACTTTTTACCAACAGTTTGTCTTCGTTGCACATTTGCTCAGTCGGTTGGATTTTATTGACGACGCTGGTTTTGGCGCGCAAAACCGAAACGTTGAAGTGCTACGAAACTGGAGAAGTAATTTTTTTTTGTTTAGTTATTTGGCTAAGTTTATTATATAGTTTAATCTTTGAATTTATGATGCTTTGATTTTTCCGTTTAGCTTATCCCTAATCATTTTTAGAATGGCGTAGAAATCCAAGACAATGACGAATATCAGTTTTGTGTAATAATGCCCTCGTTGTCGAGCACAAAAAACGGCACGCAATTTGGGGTGGGCATCGACAATGATATACTCAGAGCGCCTGACGACATATTCGGCTTGAATAACAGAGACTATAGAATACTGACATTTTGCATCTTTGAGGTATTTGTTTTTTGCACGAATTTTTATTCATAGTTACGCTCAATGCTAATGGAGCATTCCGAAAATTTAAAACACATTTCCTTTTGAAAGAAATTGAATCAGAATTATTTCTGGCGGTGGAATTTATTGCTACAATTCATTGAATTTACTATGTTTAGCAGCATCGAAAGTACAAAACTAATTAATTTTTCGCCAAAATTCCTCTAACCACGCAATCTTGCAAGCGTAATATTAAATTTTATATTTTAGAAATACGACTTCACTAACGTTCCATTCTACGCCGGCAGTCCGGAAGTGGAGTTCACTTTCCGATGCTTTTGCAATTACGATTTGTGCAATACGAGCGCTGCAATGAACGAGTACTTAAACAATCTGCGGAACGAATCCTACTTTAAGACGATAGGATAAAAAAGAACACATAGTACTGTGGGATTGCTAGCAGCGTATAATTTGCGTTAAACAAATCGATCAACAAAACAATTCACTTTCATAACTAAATTTTATGAGCGTATAATTAATTGTTGGCGTTATGTTCATGTGGATAAAAATTTTTCAAATTTAAAAAATTTGATGACGAAGTGTTTTTTTAGTTTTAAAACTTTTCTTATAAAACCGACTATGTACTTAAACCAATTCGTCTTCTATTAATTGCTTAGTTTAGATTGTTTTTTCAAAACTGTTAAGCCTTTCATAAAATACATTTTTTTTTCAGTAGATTTTTATTCGGTTTAAAAAACCTTATTTTCATCATGCAACTGTTTTTAAACATGGTAGTTTGTAATTATTAAGTAATCAGTGCATATGCATTTAATATTATATTGTATGTACAATCCAAATCGGTTAATCCTGAGCAATTCTTTGATCTCATTTAATTTAATACTAAACCGATTTTTGTTCATTCATGCTATCATAAAAATTCTTCATTTTCCATAGTTTTGCTACCAAAAGTCTACTTTTCATAAATGTACATTCAATAATTTATTTACATCAAATTCATAAAATATTAGCTAATATTACCAATTTTTGTTATTTTGTAATATTTGGAAGGGAAATTATCTTTTAAAGAAATGAAATCTTTGACAATGGGTCTCTGTTATATAAAATTGATTTTGAAATGCTTCAGTCATTTATGAAGCGGGACAAACAAAACGCCGAACAAGAATCCGTTATGCAAACAGCGGACAAAAAGGTGCATGGACATATAAATGCTTGCTCCTTTATGCCCGTCTTTTCTTGTCTGTCGTTTTTTTGTACAGCATTTTTTTTTGTCATTTTGTCCGTAAACCCATTACCAAAAACAACATGCCGTAAGTTTGATTTAATTAGTTTTTTTAGTAAATAACGCCGGGGCAATGGGAATATGTAATACATATTAATAACTTTAGGTCGTTGCAAGTGCCATTTTCTTCATTTTTGTTGTTATTTCCACATATATTTATCATATCTCTCTGCTTTGATCTGTCATATCATTTAAGCTTTGTTTTATGCGGTAACACATTTTATTCATTTCTTTGTTAACCAAAACAACTGATTTTATTCAAAAATCCTTTTTGACTGTTGCAAATAAAACGTTTCAACTTTTCTTAGTGTTAAAAAGCATTTTTTGCAGTTTTAGCTATGATCAATCGGTTTTAAGTATAAAAAGTTTATTATTGATTTCATTGTTGCTTTGGTCAATTTTAAGTAAAATAATTTGTTTTTCTGTTTGAGTAATGTATTGTATTTTATTTCGTTATATTTTTCTCATTTTAATTGTTTTATGTTTGATCTCAACACTTATTTAAACTGGCTTTGATTTGTGTTTAAAATTTGTTTGAAATATAAAAAAGTTTAAAACAATATTTTGATTTTTATAAAAAAATAAAATGTACATTTAAAGTTCTTATGGTTGTAATAAATTAAAAAAAAACTCAAAATAAGGCAATAGAAAATGGTCCTAAATTAGCCAAAACATTCCTACTATCGTGTTTTGGTTTTGAAAGTGTCGTTTTTTGTCCGGTTGACTCTCTCTGTTTTTGCAATAAGATAAACATAGGTCAGAAATTTGGTGTAATATTTAACAAGGCAATATGCATATGACCATTTGTACATGTTGGAACGAAGAGACACGCTGGCAACGTAGCGTACGACATCCGCCTCTCAGACACTGGCCACTGACTGTTGCCAGACAATTACAACAGATGACGATTTCTTAGAGACAACGCCAATCGTACCATCCCCGCCGTCAATCGAACCGTGCACATCAAGCAAAGATGCTCATACCGTCCCTCTCTCGCCAAAGCCCACTCAAAGAGCTCAACGTCCGGTGCGTTCTTGACAGCAGACACAACGGTTACAAATTTATCCCAAAAGGAAATTTTATTAATCTATATTAGATAGCTATGGTCTTTCAAGGGAGGTGTTGGAACGAAGAGACTTTGCCACTAAAATAATATCAATTCAAATTTAAATGTTCTCTCTTTCAACGCTCTTTCTTTTTAAGACAATGCGTTTCTATTGTTATATTGTGCTATTTATTACCTATATAAGTGTATTGTTTTTCGTTATAAAGGTGTTTTTGAATAAAGCTTCACTCTGAAAGATTGTCGTTATAACAGTCCAGATTTCAAGCGTAAGGCTTGAAATCTTAACAAATTAGTTAAATAAACAATTACCAAAACTACAATGGAATGTGTGGTAATTACCATGAACTTTTTGTTTGTAGATGTCACAAAATTTGTGAGGTATGTGCAAAAGTAATTTGTTTAAAAATACTTGATAAAGTATTTGCATAAAAAATCGTTAAACATTTTTTTTCAGAATGTCTGCTTTAAGAATAAACCTTTAATAAACATAAGCAGATATGGTATTTTTTATTTACATACCGAATTGACGCATGTGTTACGTTGAAATTCAAAAAATAAAAAATGTTTTAATTTTGATAGTTATAGTTTTGATAGTTATTTTGATAGTTATACTTTTTGAACACTTAGTATTAAAGCAATCCTTATTAGGGCAAAGGTGTATCGAAACACTTATGGCTAAAGCACTTGTTTTTATTAAGCTCGAATTGTTAGCTAGTTCTAGGCTTAAACCTAGGCTGAACTTTAAGGTAAAGGTTAGAGTTAATGTTATCGTTATGATTTTGGTGATGGAATAGGGGGCTTATAGTTGAGCATAAATAATGATTCAGACTTAGGTTTATTTTTTTGGCTTTGGTTTTGGTTCTAGCTTAGTCATAGGGATCTGCTTAGACTTATATTTCTTTTTAAGCTTAGGTTTATGATTTGCCTTAATTTTTGATTTAGGGTTAGGCAGAGGTCTAAGCTTTCCTTTTATGTTTATGATTAAACTTAGCCTTAGATGTAAGTTCACGCTTATTTCTTTTTTACACTGATTTATAAATCGTTTTAAATTAGTTTAGTGCAAAAATTCTGGTATTTTTTTATGTCCATCATGTTTTGCTTAACTTTTGGTATTTACAAAAATTTTAACTGTTCTAATTAAATTTATTTGATTAAAGAAGTGTTTCAGCGGTTTTAATTTTGAACTCTAAAAGAAATATCACAAAAAATGTTTTTGTTAAATATTATACGGCTTCCGGTAATTAATTTTTATTAAATTTTTTGCGTCTAGATTAGTCTTTGTGCTTCATTTATTTTTCTCTGCACACTTCTTCAATTTCTTTATCACATATAATTTTTCATTACGTTTTTATACTTCTCCATTTTTTGTTTGTTTTTACCGTTTCATTTCAAACTGCAGTTTTGACCAGCGTTGTATCTATATATAATTATACTTGCTCTTGTTTGTTTTTTTATGTTGCGTTCCCGCCTTGTGTTATTTACTTTGGCCTAATCTTCTCTCAGTTTCATGCGCACTCTTTCACTTTTATTTTTTTTTGTTATTTTTTATTTTGTTAAATGCAAATTTTTTTTTCGGGGCGGAGTTTTTTTTAATTTTGTTGAAGCTTGCTAGTGTTTAGATTATAAATTTTGCTTTAATTTGTTCGTTATTTATGAGTTATAATTTTTGTGCTATAGCCCAAATTTAGCGGCTATTTAAATTGTTACTTAAGCAAATATTTTATCATTAGTTTAGGATTTTACATTATTTATTGTTTTGTAAAATTCCAATTGTTTGCTCTGGCATTTTTTGAGTGAGTTTGTAAACCAAAATACATTTTAGATGCAATTTTCATTTACAATTACAGTTTCACCTGCACTTTTTATGTTATGCCAGCCGGGTTGTTTTGCATTATTGGTTTATCTAAAGATATATGACCTCTTTTTTCATATTATACGTTTTAACATTTATTACCATTGTTGTTTACCGATTTTAGAATTGCTTTATAAAACACACATAAGGTTACACACATATGGACGCTAACTATATTATTTTCCCAAATTGTATTTTGCTCGGTTTGATATTTTTGCCAAAATAATAATAATAATAATAATATCAGTTTCAGTTGTTATTTTCAGTAACTTGTTTACCACATTAACTAAAAATTGTTTCGTAATGAATTGAAATTTTGTTGCTTTTCCCTCATTTATAATAACATTCTAACACTTTAAAATAGTTTTTTTTTATTTATTTTGATAGCAGCGAAAACAATCTTTTTCCTTATTGCTGTTAGTTGTAAAGAGATACAACTGGGTATTTTTGATTCAATTTTGTATTTTGCCAAAAAAAAGAATGTTTTTAAAGCAATTTATTTTTACATTTACTTTTATATTATTGTTACCATTTTTAAACAAAACTTTTTTCTTTGATTAAGTAACTACGGTGTATAAATGTGTTTTGTCAATTCTCTTTGATTTGACAATTCTATTTTAAAACTTTTCTTAACCATTAATTCAGCCAGAAAATTGAATAACTTAAAACACCTCAGCTCTTCTGTTTTAAGAATTTTTTTTAATATTTTTTGTTTTAAATTTCTTACTAAAGCTTAATGATTATTTTTTCATGCTGTCATTCATCTAATTAGTTTAGCGTCGCCACTTAACTTTTAAACTGGTAAAGCAAGTATATTTGTCATTTTTTGAATAGACAACGCTTTATAATTTCGTGTCAAATGTTATGCAATTTAATTTATAAAAGGAAATAATTGCTTTGCAACGTCATTTCCAGATTATCATGCCTGAAGTCTTGAGGAATAATTAGTGGTTGATTTGACATTTAATTTTTGTAAAATTTTTTTAAGCTTTTAACGAATCAGTTAATTTCAGAAACCGCGCCAAACTCAAAATCCTTTTAGGTTTATAAGCCTAATGTTAAAATATCACAGTATAACCAGTAGCAACTGTAAACCGTCTCTAAAGCAATCCATGGTTCGCTGACGTTAAAATTTGGCATTTTTTTTCGTATGTTCAGTAAAACCCAAACAATCGTAGACTAAACAAATTAAAAACATTGTAAATGTAATTTTAACATTATTATATTTTTAGGATTTTGTTTATTTACCATGCATAATCTGAATTGTAATGCACAACCTTCATCCGCTGACATGTCTGCTCATCTGAAACCAACAACAATTCCTGCCCCGTCATCGAATTCCCATGAACATTGCTGTCGGAACTGTAAATACGTAAACAACAAATGCTGCGGCTGGAACCGCAGCATTTGCTTGCCCAGTGCCAAAAAGCGTGTGAGTGCATCTGATTCTCAGTTAGTCAGCACATTTGCCAACTTTATTGAAAAGCAGAGCCGGAAATGGCGCCTTCAACCGAAACAAGGCAGTACAAGCAGTTTTATGCATTCCGTAGAACATTATTTACTCGTATTCCTATTTGTATTGTTCACCTCTATGTGCCAATTTACATCCAAATCACAAAAGCCTTTATTCATAACAACAAGTGTATTAATAATGGGAAGCGTGTTTGTTGACCAGACCAACGCGCTGGCCTGCTACGAAACGTTTGAAGTGAGTTTTATAAGAACATTTATTGTTGTTGTTGTTTGGAAGTCACTGCACTCTTTGATTATAGAATTCTGTGTAAATGTGACGTATATTATCTCTTTCCTATTTTATGACTCTTCTACATAACACTCCATGAAAATATCATTGACGAGAAGGTTAAAAAATGATTTTAAGCGTTATAGAGCCATTACACTGAAGCTATCGGTTTCTTACAACAAGAATATTTGAATGCCATCATTTTAGTAAAATATAAAAAAGGTACTTATAGTGCAAAATAGGTGGGCTCGGGCTTGTAAAAAGAGAAATTTGTAGAAAACAAAATGGTGTAGGTCAAGGTTTTAAAAAATTGATTTTAAAGAAAGTTATGTGGTTTTTTGCATTTTTCGGGTATTTTTAAATTTTACGGGTGATTGAATTTGGTATTAGTAAAAAGTACACGGTTATACCTGTCAATAAAAAAAATTTGTTCGATTTTGGCTGTTAAAAAAAAGTTGTTTCAACAAAATTTCGTCAAAAACAAAAAAAATTTTTGCGGTACTTGTGGAGTAAATTAGGCTATGATTTTAAGAACTTCAATGTTGATTTCAACTGATCAAAAACTTAAAGTAAATTGGAACTAAGTTTCGTCTGAGGATATTTCCAAGGAAGAGAGACTTCGCAACGTTGACCGTTAAAACAAACAAATTTATCGGGAGATGGGACCAACAAATTTACCAGGGGATCTTCGGCTATAAAAAAATTAAGCTAAAGAATAAATTAATTACTAAAAGACAAAAAAACACAAAATTTACGGTAGCATAATAACCATTTGCTGTGTGAAAGATTGTATGCTGCTGATTGGGCTTTTTTTAAACTGCTGTTTCAACAGCCAGTAGTTTTTTTGCAGCAACTTGACAAATTTCGTTTCTTAAAATTATTGCGGTAGTTTCTTTTACCTACAGTCTTATAAAAAAAAAAGAATTTGTTTTTTACAGCCAGCCAATGTTTTGGTGACAAAAATCTAAAAAGTGATTTTAGGAATAATTTTTGATGTAGAATTCAGTTATTTTTATACGCCACAGGTTTAAATTGATAAAAGCAAAGTTGTGCATCTGGGCTCAGTTTGCCGAGAAGCAAACCTTTATTCCCTGCAAGTTTTTCAAAACCCCTAAGAATTCTTGCCTACCCCAAACATGAACCAGAGCCCATTTTTGGCTAAATGAAATAATATTTGGGGTAATAATTTATAGTGCTTAGAGAAATTGTGCTCAAGTTAAATAATTATAGATTTCATAGAACCCTTTTTGAATTCTTTTAAAATAAGTATCAAACTTTATTTTTAGGGCAAAACAGTAATTAGGCGGAACGATTCATGGCCTTACTGCGTTCTTGTACCAGCTGTCATCGACAAAAAGACGCTGGAAGTTACGTCAAATGGTGAACAGTTTGGCGTCGGGCCGCAAAACGATCAAATTCAAGCGTATAATAGCGTGTTTAATTTGAGCGAGAGCGCTTATCGAATTTTAACGCTTTGCATTTATGAGGTTAGTATTAGTCAACAGTTTGTTTAAATTGGACATTGATGCAAGCCAGTGTTCATCAAAAGACAATTAGTCTTAAAAATTAAGAATATAATTTAATTTTGGTCTGTGAGGTCATTTCATAGCATTTGAGAAAATTCCAAAAACCAAGCCAAAGACAGTGCTTAATCGTTATGCCAAACTCAATCAACGAATAGAAGTGCAAATTTAATTTTGCTCCCAAAAATTTAGTTTAGAATCTAATTTAGCAGCTTGCTTGTTAACGTCATCAGCAAGAAAAACATTTTTTGAAGGAAATATACACGTTTCATCATAACCTATTTTTGGAAGAATAAGTCGGGAAGCCAAAGAACAAAAATGTTTGCAAAATTTTTTACTTTTTTTAATACTTAAAATTAAAAACCGGGACTTGCATATATATGGCATCATCAGTTAAGTCTAAATGTTATGCATATTTTTTTTTGTGTTTTACAGTTTAAAAAATTCAATTTGCTGTGGCAAAAATTGTTGTATCATAATGGCAGGCAATAATCACAGGAAATGCAGCACTCATTTCTAATGATGCAAGGTAGGAGTCAACGATCACATAGCAAAATGAACGAGCACACGGTGGAATCTTAGGGATTAGGCGTTTAGGGTTTTCCTATTTTAGATTTCTTTAAAAAGCCATACAAATTTCTTAAAGTATTTATTACATTTTGGAAGTGATTTACCTTGTTAAATAGGTATTCCAACATTTTTTTTTCGAAAAATTCAATGAAATTAAACACTTTTTTATTTTGTAAAAAAAAAAAATTTTACGTCAAGCATCTAAATACGTCAAGTATCTAAAAAATAAAATTACAAAGAAATTTTCTGACGTTATATTTAAAATTTTGAAAGTAAAATGTTTGGCGAGTGAAATTTTTATAAAATATGAGAAAATGCGTTATATATTTCTCTTCCTATTTTTCTTTTTTTATGGTCTTTAACACACCAAACTTTGCAATCTGACATGTCTTGAAGAAAATAAATGAGCAAATTGCAACTTTTTTTGTTTAACATTATAACATTGCTTTCTAAGTTACAACCAAGTAATTAACAAACTAATGTTCTTGTAAAATTTTTGCCATTGAAAGTTTTGTAAGCCAATAGTAGATGAATTGCTATAACCTATAATGTGTAGTAACAAAACGTAAAACTATTCATGCGTGCATTTTGGACATTAATCACAAATGAGTTCATTAACGTAGACTTTGACCTTATAAATTTACTTCGTAGAATTTATGTAACAAAATGCATAATATTTTTTTAGAATTCGTTTCCATAAATTAAATTTTCGGCGTCTTTAATAAAAACCGTTAAACTATTTTTTTTATTTTCAGAGATACGATTTTGGCGCAGCAATGTCGTTCAAGCCGGACACAATGCTTGAATTTACTTTTCGTTGTTTATGCAATTACGATCTCTGCAATAGTGAGAAGACGTTTTCCAATTATTTGGAAGCGTTGCGCCAAGACAGTATTCCTACTGTTAATTAAAGTTGTTACATCATTGTTTTGTGTTATTTCTATTAGGTTTTTTCTCTTCAATTTAATTTGTTTCTTTTGTTAGCAACTCCATTCAGATCTTAAACTTGTTGAAATTTAGTCTAAATCTTCAAATTGCATTAAGTCTCATAATTTTGTTTTTTTAAATATTATCGCTTTCTTTGGGTAGAGCTTATAATTTGCAAATATATGCTGACAAGGAGGAGTTCAAATGTAAAATTTCTCATAAATGGCCACAAAATAAATGGCTTGTTAAAACTGATAGCGATATTGATGTTTTCTTTATTGGCCGCTAAAACTTCGAAACTTTAAGTATTACTCCTAAGCCATCTTAAGCATAAAAAACAAAAATTGCAAAAGCAAAAAAAATTTATTGACTCCTGAGGACACGTGGGGATGAGTAATAATACCTCCTTGTAATTATTTGCATCTATCATCGTAGAATTACTTATACTTTTTTATTTATCATACTCAATATGGACTTAATCAAATGATATTTGTATTTCTTTGTCTTGAATAATATTTATTTATCCCTTTCTTCCGCCTACTTTTATAATTTTTATTGAACTTTTTTTTTTGGTATTAAATACTTTTTGTTAGCGTATTATCTCTTTATGCTAATCAATTTATTATTGAATCAAAAATTTATTGTTTGTCTTTTTATACTTGTTTAAATGATCTTAACTATGTGGATCGGCCTTTTTTCAATCTATTTTAATTTATTGCGATAACTGCATAGCCAAATTATATTATTTTTGTCAATGTTTAAAAGTATGGTTCCTGAAGAGTAAGGTAGTTCATATTCATGTAGTATGAGAATCTATCCAAGAGCTATGTTAATAAGGCCATACACTTTTTTGTAGATTATGTAATCATCATTCTCCACCAAAGTTCAAGTTCTCAAATTCATAAGCTATAATTACTGAAAATGAGGTTGACATAGTTGAAATGAGCAGAAATGACTGTTAAGTTATGAGAGAAGGAGCGTTAGCATTGAATATGTGTGTCTTCAAACATTCAAAAACGGGTTGTTTTGTTATTTTTGTTCCATTTTCTTTAAATATTGCATTATAAAAAAAAATTTTGTATAATTAAAATTTGCAAAAATAAATAATTATGAACTAAAATCTATGCGTTTATACATACCTCCAATAAAAAAAAGATAATTACGCACCAAAAAGCAAACCAAGTATACAATTTCAAACAAAAAATATGGTTTTATAGCGCTTAATTAACATTTAAAAAAAATTCGTTTGTACGGCTGATTTAAATGTGACAGTGTAAAAAGACTGGTTGAACGATGAGATATTGTATTCACAGCTGCGGTGTATTGGAAAGCATTAAAATGCGACGTTAATGAAGTGAATAAACATAACAAGCCATGCGTTGAGATTTTGTGATAAATTTAATCATGTACCTGGTTTATTAAATTGTTCGCAAGTATGTCGTAAAGCTGGTTTTATAAGAACACAAAATCTGGTAAGAACAACCAGTAATTAACTGTTTGCACAAATCCCATTACGTCGCAATGTCAATAAAAATTCTGTTGTGTTCCCAAATTTATATTTTACCGCTAGTAAGCGGTATTAAATATATGCATAAGCTTTATTTAAGATTAAGCCAATACCTAAACCAAAAGTGTGATATCTAACACTCAAATGGGTGCCAACTGGAAAAAAATCAATTATTTTTAAAAAATTACTTTATTTTATCTCAATCTTTAACAACTCTATTCCTAAACCTAAGCCTAAATCAATGGCTAAACCTACCTTTCAGGAAACATTTTTAGCGCAGTCATGAACATAAATTTAAACGAATTTTATTGTTTCCACGCCTTACTTGGATATAGTCGTTAACTTGCAAAATTGCAATTAGACAATATTCATGTTGTTTGAAGAAATTGATCTTATAGAAAACAAAAACTGAGGATTAAGCTAAGAAAGTGAAATCTGATGGTTGAATAAGACAACGATTTTGCATTGGAGAGCGACAAAATTACAGTATTCTTCAATACAGTGAATTTTCGCCAAACACAATCAGTTTTCTTTTAAGAGAACACATGTCTGTTTAACAAATTTATTCAATACTTCTTTTTATTCGCAAATAAAAAAAACAGAATCACGAGTCCAAAGCAAATCTAAACATTTGTGGGGCATTTATGTGCCAAGCACCGCTGACCCGACTGTCAAACAGGCTGAAAGCACAAAATAGTAATTAGCAAGCAATTTACTGCAAGAAAAAAAGCGCGGCCAAAAAACTTTGTTCAACATTGCTAAATAGCATTTACGCAGTAAAAAAGGTTACTTTTTATTGGAAATGCCAAAAGTATGAAGAGACTTAACATTTTAATTGCAAAAAAAAAAGATTGCTATTGCAAATACTGTTGAAGAAATTGCGGTGGGAAAAACAGTTTTGAGTTATTGATAAATAATTTGTACGACTATCGGTCTTTTTCCTTTTTTTGCCAAAGGTAAAACTAATTATTAGGGCAACGTAAAAAAAATTTTTTGCACTTTTTTAGCCAAAAGTTCTAGCAAATACATTTTTTGTAAATGTCTGTTACATCGTTCGAAAGGTCTTGCACTAATCTTTCATAATTTTTACTTAAAATTGTCGGTTAATCGTTTTATTAGTTTTTTCACCATTAAACGATCTGTTATATTCGCGTTTCTGTAATTGCAGGAAGCTTTATAAAGCTACAGCAAAATATGCAAAATTAAAGGTAGTAATGTCGTCTGGGGACGTAAGCCTCAAAGTTGGTTTTAAAATTTCAGTAAACATTAAAGCGTCTTAAGATAGAGCTAGTGATTAGGTTTTGATGCATCAACTTAAAAAAACAGTATAAATGTCTCTTTAACAAAAAAAAATTTAATCAAAAATGGCGAACAAAATAGAACATAGGCTTGAAATTTTATGTTCAAAGCTGAGGGTTGCTTATTGCTTATTCACTAAACATTCCCGTTTAAGAATGAAAAAAAGTTAAAACTATCATTGAGTTACTTTAAATGTAAATTTAATGGAATCAAAAGTGTAAATTAGAAAATTTATTTTTTGTAATAAAGTTTATGAAATAACAACTAATCGAATCAAGTAAAAATAATCAAATAGGTTAAAACCAGTCCATAGTGATTCTTGAGGCGACGGAAGCGCTGTCAGAGGCAGTACGACCCAGTTTTTGCTTTCCCGCTTCACATTCAGTTTGGTTTGTCGACAAATTCAATTCATTCAATTTGTTGCCGACCAAATTGATTTTCCTAAATTTGTTCAACGCTTGTAAGTATTTATTTGTGTTGTTCAACGCTTGTAAGTATTATTTGTGTTTATATGTGATCAACATTGTGATAGAGCAAGAGTTAACAAAAAATCAAAATGCATAAATTAAGTAGCAAAAATTTTTTGAGATCAAACAAAATGTAAACGAGCACAAGCCTTAGCTTCAGCAAAAATCTCCAATAATTTTTTACGTTAGCTATTAACCTCTGTATTGAAGAAATGGTTAAACTAACGTGCATACAACATAAAGCTTAAACACAATAAAAGGTAAAGTTTACACACCAGGCTTGGGTTAATAAACTATTAAACATTTTTTACTTCATTTCTTGAAGAATTCGCTTTTGATTAAACAATTTTGATCTAACAAACTTTACCCAAGAAATAACCAAAGCCAGAAAAAGCGCGGCTTCAAGTCTCAAAAAAAATTCAACATGAATAAAGGTTTAAGTAATTCGTAATAGTTGGCTGGTTAAACTTATAATAAAACAAAATTTATTTAATTTATGACGGTTAAAGTGAAATATTAAATAAAAAAAAAAAGAAATACGTAACTTGAATATAATTTATTCCAAGAGCTGCTTTCAATATATTTCATATGTCTCCATTAAAGGGAATCTGTGGGCAGCAATAATTTATTAATAAAACACTTCGATTTTTTTGCAACTATTAAAGTATATTTTATGGTTGAAGTACAATTGATGTACTCCTCCGCAAAACCAGCTGGAATGAACAAACATTGTTGCAATTTTGCAAATGAAGTGGTAATTTCGATAGCAATAATTTTTATGCACATGTAGGTACAATACAATTTATTAAAAATTATTTTTTGATTTTGAATTTGAATTTTGAGATTTTCAGCTTCTAGACATTGTGGGGTTTCTCAAAAGCAAAAAAAAAAAGAGAAACAACTCAAGCATTTAAAAATTATGCTTTATTTGCATCGATAAACGTTGAACATAAAACCATAGTTTTCAGACCGGTTTAATTGAAAATAATTTGCTTAGAACAGACAAAAAATTATTGTTGGATGACATAATTATTACATTGCACACCTCGTGTAATCGTAATTGTCTTGTTGCACGTTTAACAACAAGCAGCTTAAATTCTGAATTAATTAGAAAATTATTCTTTGCAAAACTAAAACTAAAAGCCAAAAACGCATTCTTTGAATTTTCATAATCTTTTAACTGGAAAGCAATAATCCTTAAACATTATTTGAATACCGAATGAATTGTTTTGAAAAGGTCAGAATCCATTGCAATAATGATTGTTTGTTTTTGGTTAATCACAGGATTACATTAGAAACTAATTTAATTTTCTCAAGACGTAATTAAATTACATGCCAAGCTTGTTTTTTTTTGCTTACAGTCTTCGGCTTGTATTGAATTAATAAAGGCTTATAAATACAACGTAGAAAACTTAAAACTACAAACAAGAATTACAAATATTTATTTCTTCCTATATATTATTGATCTTTTGGCAATTTTACTAGAACCAAAATAATTGTTAGGACTTAAAGGATTTAAAGGGGCATTAAGTACAATATAAAAAAAAATGTTTTGGCTAACTCATGAAGCTTCGTAATTTCAGTTGGTACGATAAAAGTTTTAAAAAGACAAGGCAATTTCATATCGTACACATAACTGTTAAAACCAAAGACAACTAAAAACTAGTGTTGATTGTGCCGTGTGAATAGAAAAGAACCAACCAAAAAATTCCACATGTGCTAAAGGACATGCATTGATGTTTAACGTGTATTTAAGGTTTTTAAAAAAATATTCGATGCTTATTACTTTACATACGTATGCCATGTGTGAGATTTGAACGGGTTAAAAAATCATTTAATAGTCTTCCATAGCTACTACTTAGTCCCGCCATTGTAGGCTAGCTAATAAGTACTTGAAAGCAGAAAGGAAAAAGCCGTATTATGGCCAAATTTCGTAAAGACAATTTTTTATACCTCTTTTTTTAAATCAGGACCAACAGCCACAGACCAAATAGTTTACCATAAAAAAACATAAAACAGTTCGGATTAGATAAATTGTATTTGATGTCCAACTTCCGAGACGACAATATGTATATGTCAGATTGTGTTAATTTTTTATTTATTGGAATTTTCCAAAACGCAACCTAAGATCAAACTTCATAATCATAATTGTATTAATTTAAGAATTTATTAGTTGCGAGAATTAAACAAGGAATATTAAAGACCTGATTTTAAAGGAAATTATGCTTAACTAAAGAGAAATTGAATTTATAATTGCAAGCTTTTCTAATTAACAATTATTAATTGACCACCTTCTCGCATTAGAAATGTTTTAAAATGTCCGTTTCAAAGTTTAACAAATTATTAGAAGCCGTATGTGAAAGGGGTGTAATATTTGTAAAGCAAAAAAAAGTATTTTAGCACTGCTACTATAATGTTAAACATTAAGAGTGTAAAACGAAGGTTTTAATTTTTTTTTAAATAAGCAAAAGCCAGAAAAATACATTACGTTCATTTAACGTGCTATGCATAAGTTACGGAAAGGCGCCCAAACGACCTTAGACCCGAAAAGAGACCGTAAGCTTTTTATAATTGATGCTGACAGTCAAAGGAATTACAGAAATGTGTTATTATTGTCAAAATAACTAACTTTCCGCTTTACAGAAGAAAAAAATTTTTAAATTTGGTCAATAAAAAAAAGCTTTAAAAAAAGAATTTTTAATTACGTTTAATTAAATATTAAAAAAAGGAGTATAATGTAAACGTTTTTTGGGGAACTAAACAAACGGTTTGAAGAAAAATGGATAAGCCTACACTTAAAAACAAAACTCGAAAATTTTAGAACTAACATAAAATTGGCTTTTGGACTCATAAGATTAAACCTTGAATCTGTTTACATGCATATTTATAGATAGCATAAAAAAAGAAAAAGTTTTCTAAGAAAAGCCGGACAAAAGAACAGAGACGAAAAAGACTCTGTATAAAAAAATAAAGAGAAAGAGGAAAACAAAAAGCAAAATAAATCATAATTAAAATGAACGCCGGACAAAAGAATAAGGAAGAAGCAAAAAATAGAAAATATACACAGAAAAAAGTCTAACAGACAAAACGACACAAGTCGTAAAAAACCGAACAAAAAGACAAAAAGTACAAAAAAAATGTTTTTCGTCGTTTTTGGACGCAATTTATTGCCCAAGCTACCTTTTTGTTTCATTTTATCGTCCAATTAGCGCAGAGTAAAACCAAAAAAATAAATTTACCTTTGTTTTTGGCTTTCTGCCGCAACCGCTGATTTAACTTGAATTGCTTTGCTCGTTAAATTATTTGTCTCCATCAAACCGGCAGAGTGATGTGTTGCCGGATTTGAAAAACCGGAATAAACCGATTCCGACATGACGATAGCTGAATCAAACATTGCCGATGGCTGCGTAACCAGTATTGTATTCCTATAAATTTGATCCAGTGCAAAAGTTCAAACGTAAATCTCCTTATCAAGCCGACTTAGGGGATTTACTTAATTAATTTTAAATTCCTACTGGAGATCTTGGGCAGATTTAGAAATGCACTGAAAGTCATAGTAGAAAAAAAAATTTCTAGGCTAAACATACTTAAGTTATTCATATTAAATGCAAGTAGAACAGTTTTAAATAATGTTGGAAACGAGGAATTTAAGGTTAACTTGAATGTTTACAAGAAATTTAAAGTAGATTTGAAAATTTCCTCTAAATTTCTCCAAAGGTTTTACGAGAATTTTCAGTTTCTGATTTAAAATTCTTTTAATTTTTTGAATAAAAAAATATGCCTTGTAGGTAAATACTTTTTAAATTTCTATTTAAAATTGTGCCAATTACGAATATTTTGCTTTTCTGAATTGGATGCTTGTAAAAAATTAGTAATAGTTTCCCATAAACTAAACAAGTAAATCTCTTTTAATGAATCAACAAAAGCAAAGTTCCCATAAAATAAAAATATCGTAAAGATTTTTTAAATTGTCGGATCTACTAAAAATATTCACATGCAACCATAGTTCACCCGATCTCTAGGAGATTGAGTGAATTTAATTTTGAATTTGGATTAAATAAAAGCAGCTATTTACTTTTTGTTAGCAAACAACTTTTTAGCGGCAGTTGGATCGGCGGACGACGTTGACGCAATTGAAGACCCGTAAGAAGATTTGCTAAAGCAGCTATCTGTCATATTATTCGCAGTTTTGTTGGATACACTGTCCGCAGGATTAGGAATAGAAGATGCATGAAGTTGTAATTCCGATCGTGATAATATTGCTACGGGAGAGTTTGGAATCTGGGTATTATCAGCTTGAAACGTATTTATATCTTCAGTGTTTAGTTTCTCGAATTGGCGAGAAACAGGCAATGACATTAGTCCGGTATTATTGTGTAGTGACCATAAACTAAAAAAAAAGATAAACAAATTGCTTTTTTGTAAAGAAAAATTTTAATTATAACTGTAAATTTATTGTTGAATGCCCTCTGAAAAAGTTAGATTTCAATAAAAAAAAAAGACAAAAATAGGCTAAATTAATCGATGTTTCTCTTTAGGCAAATTCAATAACAGAAAATTGGCTTATTTCTTAAAGCCTCGGCACCGAAAAAATTTAAGAAACGAATAAAAATTGTAATAAAATATTAGATACAGCTTGGAAAAATCACTTGCTCTAATGGCCTAAACCTAAGTCCTTGTCTGAAACAGTGTACTTAATACAACAAAAAAAAATATTATTTACCCAGTTAATGTTGGATCTTCGGCATTTTCAACTTTCCTCACAACAGCACTCATAATTTCCTGATTTAAGCAAGGTTGATAGCTTGGCCTGGCCAATAAGCGTGGTGACATCTTTGGTGTAGTCGACGCAACACTTCCGCAACGATCATTGCCATACCTACTGCTGCAAACCGACATGACGTCCGACGCAGCAATGTCACCCCTAAAAATTAAAAGTAAAAAAGTATTTTTAACTGTCATAGACGCCTTTATACCTTTCTACCGTTGTAGATTGATACATATAATTTGGATTGTCATTTATACATTTACTCAAAATGGTCGCCTGACCATTGTACACATTGCTTTCGGCTATTGAAGAGATTGCATCAATACTCGTTGCACTTCCCACACCGCTGGCATTGTCTAACAAGAAGCATTTGGCGCCGAGCTTACGGCGCTCACTAATCCGCCTAAGACCATTAAAAATTGCACGACTGGGTGATGCATTAGAGATGTCATAGCTTGTACTGGGCGCCGAGCCGGAATTGCATTCATATTCTCTTTGCTGAAACATTTTTTGAAGATTTTTGAATGCTGATAGGTTGGAGATCCCGGACGCCGAATCGTCAAAATCATTTTGCAACAGAGCGTCTAAATTAAACAAAAATAAATTTTAATTTAATAAAATTTTTGTTTAGTTTAATAGTTGAGTTGCTGCATAATATTCCCAATTTTTAAAACCTAGATTTTAAACCTAATCAATAAAAATTACTATTAAAATTGAACCTTACCATAATTTTTTTTTATGCAAAAACTAGTTAAATCAAATATGGCCTATACAATTTATAAGTAAAATTACTGAAATCAGTAGGCAAATTTAAACCCCTTTAGCACAAGTAGCAAAACTATGTTGATTAAAAAGGTATGCAGTTAAAAACTCTAAAAACAGCAAGACGAGCTAAGCCTAAGCGTAAGCGAATATAATCATAGAAATATAATATAATATAATCATAGAAATTAGCAGCAACCATTACCAACTCTCCGGTACCCCACGTGAGCTCGCTAGCGCTCTGGTATTTTAATTTATAAAAAATCAAATCGAGCATTCCCTTCAACATAAAACTAACTCAAAAACTCAATATATTTTTCTTCATTTAACATATCGACTGTTTTAAAATTTAAATTTCAGAAAATGCAATTTTAATGCCAAGAGGTTTTTGGAACAATCCAATAATCACAACAGAACCAATTAAAAAAGGAAAATGTGAAAAAAACATACTTTCTGCGAATTCATCGTCCCACAGCTGTTCGTCCTGCCAGACAAGTCGAAGAGATGTGGAGGCAGTTTCACTATCGGCATCACCCATGTCATCAACGACAATGCCCTCCGACGTTGTTAGATCAGCAATAAGCTGACGTGCCGTGCTTGGCGTTCTTGAGCTGATTGATTGTGGTGATTTGGTCTTAGCTGTTTTCGACGTTTCCGGATGTTTTTCTTGGTTGCGCGACACCGATGTTATATCACTCAAAGCGCTAAAACAAATCAATTGTATATTACTATTTTAATGTGATTGGTATATTTGAGTTTCATTCGATAGAACTTTATGCTCTATGTATATATTTTCGGCGACAAAACGTTTTATTGTCCTAAAGCCACTGCTACAATAATATGTTTTATATGATAATTTATGGAAAAGGAGCAATTTGATTAACTTAATTAACCATTTAGCTTTTTATTTTTTAATAAAAAAGTCAGTTATCAATCCATGCATAGAACTAACAAATATTCAATTAAAAAACCGTGAATAATCTAAAAACCCAGCGCATACCTGCTAGAGTCGTCCAGATTTGTAAAATAATTGTCGTGCTCATTTTGTGAGCACTGAGACAATTTTCTGCGGCGCAACGAATTGAAGCGCTCAAAACTGCGGCAGAATATGTTGCCCTGCTCTTCGCTATCAATATGAGCCAAATTTTTGTTACACGACACCAATTCAGCAAATTTAAAAGACATTGATGGTGGGGAATCGAAAAGGTGCAATGATTCCGGCTCTTCATGCCCATAAAATGCCTCTTCACAATTCAAGCTTTTTTGCCCGCGTAATTTGTGGTGTCTCCGATTGTTAGTAAGAAGAATCGCTGCCAGGCCGCCATCATTTTTACTTTCATTGTTGAGCGTTTGGATAAGGCGTTGGAAAGCGACAGAACGATTGCTGCATTTCGAAGTAGTCGATAAAGCCGCCTTAGTTGCTTTATTTTCGTTCTTTTGGTTGTCAAAAAATGTATGAATTTGTTGTAAATCGTCTTCGCCCAAGCGCAATTTGTAAAAACCCTATAATTTAAAAATACTGCAAAAATACTCATAAAAAATTATAGATTATAAAGTAAATTCAAATGCAAGCAAATTTCAAAACGATGATAGAGCGGCTCTACAACGAAAACGAAATTTCAAAAATTTTTCAAAATTTAATTTTTTTATATTAAAAATTTTTAATGGTATAAATTAAAAAGGGGCTGTCAATAAAAGTGGCGCAACATTGTCTTGTCCTTAATCTCAAAAATATTATTCTATACACAATTCTCTATGAATAACCAAAATTTCAAGTCGATGCCGGCAATAAAAAAAATTTTTAGGTATTTTAAAAAAGTGGAAAAATTAGGGGTGCTGGAGTCGAACTTCGAACCTCTCGTTTTTCAAAATGCAACATATGTTTGAAGTGAGACTACTTTTACGCTTTCTACATGTCTGGAAGAACATGTTATTAAATTTTGGTCAAATTACCGGCGTTAGAATTTTTTTTTCTTTTTTCAAAACAAAAGGAAAAATGTTTTCCATTTTACACTGAAAAGGAAACAAAA
This sequence comes from Drosophila nigritarsus, assembly GCA_035044305.1. NCBI lineage: Eukaryota > Metazoa > Arthropoda > Insecta > Diptera > Drosophilidae > Drosophila > Drosophila nigritarsus. Next base: position 22,904 of record JAWNMF010000582.1, read on the forward strand.
GGCTTTTTGAATTTTGGTATAAAAAGCGATAAACTAAAGAAAAAAAGGGTGATGAGACGAATATAAACAGAAAAATCGATCGTGTTGGAAATAATTTTTGATACAGTTTTTGGCTGGCAAAAGCTTTGGCGATTGTTTTAATTTATTTGAACGACTTTTTTGGCGTGACATTTTTTCTCTCTTCAGAGATTGTTTATTTTTTGCGTTTTCATTGACTTTTCCTATTACCTCTGTGTACTTTCAGAAACAAATGAATTTTTCAAAATTGGCAAAATTAGGAGCGCAAAAACGTGATGAAAGCTTGCGTCAACGCCAAGAAAAAGCAGTTAAATAGACGGCTGCACGTTGCTCTGCCCTGGAACGCTTGAACCCCAAATCTTCCGAAATTGTCGCCACTTTACCGATCCATTCTGGGAATGTAATTCTTTGCAAAAAAATTTGGTTTGGTTGTTTATTATTAGGTAGATTTACAGGAACTCTTTGACACCACTTGCCGATTTGAACAACATTCGATTTTAACTCAGACTGTCGAGAATGACGAAATGGCCAAACTTCGGTCTCAAATTGCTCTGCTTCAACAACAACTTGTTGAAAGAGATCTTCAAATTCGTCAATTAGAGAACGAGCTTGCAACGCGCTTATCCATTAAGAGGAAAGTTAGATGAGCTTCGCCTGCCCCAGCAACGGTGTCGAATGCAGAGTCTACAAAAAAGCATTGGTGACTCAATGCAAATTGTCGAAAAAAGTTATTGGGAACTGAGTGTTGAATCAGCAGCGGCCTTCCACTTTGCTTTAAACCTCACTGACCGCACTTTTTTTGCTATTCGAAAATTGAAAGGCTGAGTTATTCCACCATTGAAAACTGTACGAGAATGGTCGGCGTCAATAATCAAGGATTTAATGCTGATAGACTACGTTCTACTTGGAATAACAGCATTATTTTGGAGCCAACCAGAACGGGCTTTTCATAGTTATATACAGCGTCTCATTTCCACACATTGGAACAACGTAGCCCCAAGCAAAATGCATTTAGTTGTGGCTGGAGATAGGAGGCGAAAACAAAAACTCAAATTGGAACAAATTCGGACTTTTCATTGCAGATGTGGTTTCCTCCCAAAGCCCAAACAATTTTCTTTTGCTTGCGGCGTATGATGGTCCGAGTCCAAAGAGTTGAATGGTGAAATTGAAGGCCCAATGTTAGCGTTTGTTAATGATTTGGTTGCAACGAGAAAGTACTAGACTTCTGAATTAGCAGTTAAGGTTGAAGTACTTGCTGTGTATGACCTTAAGTTTCTTCCGGTGATAGTTGGTGGCCCTCATCATTGCGCAACCAATTTCTGCCCTATTTGCGTTGTAAGCCGTCAAGAACATTGCGCTGCACGAGTCAATCAGGCACCTCATCGACCAGGTGGCACAGGACTTCTTCACGTCAAACCTAAAAATATTGTTCTTTCACCTTTACATGTAATGCAAGGGTGTACTAATACTATTCTCAAGGCGATGTGGATGACAGATCCTGAGCATCTTCGGCAACTATTCCTCGCAGCACAAGTTAAGCAAAGTCATCAAACGGCTTCCCTTTTAAGCGAAAAAGATTGTCAGCGGTTCTTTTTCAATCTGACGTGCAACTTTACCTTTGCTTTCCAAAGACATTAAATATAATTCATTTATATATAATTGATTGAAAAAGCTATCCAATCAAGACAACACTCATTGTTCTTATGAGGGAAAGAAATTTACAAACAAACTATATTTTTATCTTGTGTAAATAAAATATTAATTCTTTAACTTCCACTTGATTTACTTTTCTAATTATGTAACACATACATCTTGGCTAAGAATAGGAATTTCCCTTTCCTATTTAAACATTTTATTCAACTAAATCACGCCGCTTATCCCAAACGCGAATTTTTTCAATATCTTTAGAAATTTACTGCCAACTCCTGTCTGAAATGTTACAAAAACAATAGCATTTAAAAAACTAAAAAAATCATAAATGAATTTACCTCAGCGGCGGGATGCAGGAGGCGAGAGGCTGCACGCGCCAATAAATCACATTTGGCGGATTCAAAAATGGTGTATTTTAAAGAAGGACTTAACAATCAACAGCTAAGCGATATACGCAGTACGAGCCAACGCCAGCAATTAACAATACGCTGCTTGTGCGAGCTAAAAAATAAAATAATTTTTTTGAAATGAAAAAATATTTTTAAAATGTACAGAAAGACAAAACAGGTTTACATGTTATACTTATCAAGATAGTACTGGGTTTTTCAATAAGTTCTTGCCGTTTTTTTAAAATTCCAAATTGCGCGCTGAAAATAAAATGTTTTGGTATGTTTTGTATTATTCGAAAAAGAATTCTTTCTTATACAAAATAGTGCATTTGATTTTTTTCAGAATACTTATTAGGTGCTTAAGTATAAAACTGCGTTTTGCGATATCAAAATCGCCTTTTTTTAATCTGCGAGATAAAAAACCGCAAGATTAAAATTGCCTTCTTTGAATCGCTTGAACCAATCATGGCATGTTTTTACGGATATAGAATCTTCACCATAAATTTCGGCGATAATTTTATGGACGCCAACAGCTTTCTCTTTCAATTAAACATAAACAATAACACTTCTCGCAAATGCTCTTTTTTTGGAGCCTCAGTAGTCATTTTTCTAAATATGGTTTAGACTTATATATAAACATTTTGCAAAAATTTAATAAGCATAAAATAGATTTTTTAATTCTCTACATGATAGACATAAACAAAACAGAAAATTTTTTGTTAATTTTTATACCATTTAAATAGAGAGTCAAGTCAATAAAAACAAGCGTTTCCGACACTATTTTCTGTTTGCGTTAAATAGAAGTGCTAAAGCCACAGTAGCTGCCCGAGAGGTTTGTGCTGTGGATGGAAAAGGTTTAATTGCTGAAAGGACCGTTCGTGATTAGTTTTAAAAGTTCAAAAGTGGCAATTTTGATTCCAAGGACACACCTCGTGCAGACTAGTTGTGTTCAATGAAGAGCGTTTGAATTTACTTCTGCACAAAGATCTGCGTCCAACAACTAGGGGATTAGCGGAGCGGATGGATTGAAGTAATTCAACTGTAGCAGAACATTTCCACACAATGGAAAAGGTTTAAAAACTTGGCGAGTAAATTGAAAAATTAATTTTTTTTTAATTAAAAAAACGGCGGGAACTTATCGAACAACCCAATACTTATCAAAAATTAAAACCCCTGTAAAATATCAAAATTATGAGTAGTGAGGTCAATCGAATTTTTCGGAGAATAATAAACAATATAGCAGTAAAGAAAATCTTAAGTATATATTAATAATTACGCACAATACATATGTAGTAATAAGCTAAAGCTTTAAGAGAACCTCAAACATGGCAAAGTGCGATTTTTTGAAGTTTTCAGATATATCACATATTAATATAAACGCAGGATGCACCACATAAATGGTCAACGGAATTCACATAATCCTCACACGATTGCCTAAAGTTTTTTTTTCCAAATTCCCTTTGGAAATCGAGTTAGAAGAATTTTACAGAACTTCTTTGAAATTTAAAATATATAAAAGATTTAAAAACACAATAATAAACAATGTAGCAAGAAAATAGATTTTTAAATATCGCCATAGCCAACTTAATAAGTCAAACTTAAAATAAAAAATCGATATTGCACCTGAAACTTTTGTGCCAAAAAGGTCAATGACCATGCGAATCGCGAAAGAATTTTGAAAGCGTCGAAATTAAGGCATCCATTCCAAAATAATTTTTTGAGCATTTCAACCATTTAAAAAAATTTTTAGCCACAGCAATAGAAACCAGTGCTTACAAAGCAAAAAATGTTATGCACAGTTGTTTGTAACACAACGGTTGACTTCTTTCAAACATTATTTTAACGTTGGAATAAGTTGGTAAATAGTAATGTGTAAAAGGGTCAAAACAGTTGTTTGAATGCATTTCTAATTATTGAAATAGAGCATGTTACTCACTTCAAGACAATCTATATTAACAATACGTATCGAATTGAATACGGCGCAACGCAATACAAAATCGTCGAGCTTTTACATAACTACTGAAGCAGCGAATACATATATGTATAATATTAAGTAATTCTTGTATCATAAGAAATATAAATAAGAGCCATTTGAATAACTTTGTTTATAAATGTTTGGGATCAAAGTGAAAAATAATTTCACTCTTTCCACTCTTTTTTTTTTGATTTCTTTGGCTAATCGATTAAGTTTATTCAGAAAAAAATAATATATAAAAATCTTAAAATAAGAAGAACAGCAGCTGACCGAAAGCTTTGGTTTAAAATAAAACTGAAACAATTTATTTCAATGCAAATTTGAGAGAACATATGGCATAAGCTTATAGTGCATAATTTAAAAAAGATTTTGTCTTAGCACGAGCAGTTTATACAGTATTATAACATATATTACCAAAATGTTGAAAAAAGCCAAAAATAGAGAGAGAAAAGGGGTCACTGTACAATGAGTGTGTGTGTTAAATTGTTGTCTTTACCTAATGCACCAGAGTAACCTTTAACCACCAATCATTAAACAAAACATATTTTACATCCAATTATAATCAACTTTTGATCATATGTTACTTTTTCCCTTATTACAGTAGTGAAATATACATAAGACAATGAAGAAAAAAATAAAATAAGCTCAAATTGGTATTTAGAAATTTTGTTAAATAAAATTTTAGACTTACTAAACATGGCAATGTCGAGGTTTTCCACAGGTTTGATGGAGAAGCCTAGCTCCGAAATGAAGCTTTCTTTTTGAAATGCGTCGGCAGCAATTATGCGCGCTTCGAGGAAAAACAGCGCATTTGGTGAAAGTGCTGAGAAAAGTTCGGCTGATGAATAGAATGGAATTATTGACATTATTGAGCCGCATCTAAAAATAAAAATATGCTAAGAACTCCAATAATGCGTTTAGTCAACTGTAGTATGTTTTTAAACCAGTGAAACTGAATATACTTAAATCCGAATTCATTTCCAAAATTTACAATGCCGGGTTCACAATGAGCAGAAAACGCTTAGGCCTAGGCTTAAAGGCAAACCATAAAACGACTGAAAACGTCATTGTGAATCTGTTATAAATGATCTGGAAACGTTGCATACCAATTTTACAAATGACACAAAAAAAGTTGTTCTTCAGTGTTGTCAATGTGTTGAGTAAAACAACATAGGGCTAATTGTTGCGCAAAATAAAATCAGCTATTTGAACAGAATCACAAGACGAAAAAATTTTAGTAAATAATAAAATAAGGCACATGAAAATAAGTTTATTACAACTAAAGAGAGACAAAACACACGGCTTTTGCTGCTGCAAGAATATCCGCCAGCACAAATCAAAAGCGCTCTGCCGGTATCACATCTTCAGATTATAAGTGGAAATCTAAATGTATGAAAACGTTAAAATATGTGCGGAAAATTGCAAACAATAATAAATCGAAATTTTTGAAAACCAATTTTAACGACCAAATTTTTCTCGAAGAAAAAAAGGGGAATTGAGTCATAAATTTATAAACAAATAAAATTACAAACAGTTCATTTAATACAAATCGCAATAAAAGCAGTTTGATTTGCAAAAAATTAGATGGTGAAAAAAAAGTATTGATCCGGCTTGTGCATTTAAAATTATTTTTAATTAATTTGGCTATATTCAAAAGGGAACAGAAAAATTATTGGACGTCGTTTTCGGTAAGCGGCAATAGTACAAAAATGGCGCCAGACTAATGAAGGCCGATAAACAGGAGCAGTTGAAAAGACGCATGAACAAGAAGATGCTGGACAAAAAAGGGCAGACAAATTACAATTTTCTACAAAATTTTATTACACATAGCCCAAAATAGTCACTCAGCAAAGAAGAATATTTGCGTTTAAGTGCTAGCTGCTGAGCCTTTAAAAATTTTAACAAAAAACAAATTTCTCATATAGACAGTGTGAAATAAATCACACTAGTGCATTGATCAATTGATTCAAAACTTAGAACCCAGCATTTTCAATATTGAAAAAAGCATTTTCAATGTAATTAAACAATTTTGATACGCCAAAAAAGGAGACTTTCAGCTGCGCCTTAAAAAGAAAAATAATTTTATTTACATACGAGACATTTAATATACATAAGGGAGTACAAGTATGAATTGCATGGTAAGCCAAAGAAAGCAAACGCTAAAAAATTAAAGAAAAGAGTAGAGTAAAAGAGGGGCAAAGGACAGTCTTCTTTAGCGAACAATCAAAAAAGCGACAAAAAAAACAATTTAAAAGAGAAATAATGAACAGACGTAAAATAAAAAATAAAAAAATTCCCACATTCCCATTGTTTACTTTTTTATTGATAGTTATAGAGTAATATGCAAAAAAAGATGGACTCAAGCATTGGAGGTAAAGTTTAATTTTAACTTAAAGCGTAAAAATTATTTTGGAGGTCAAAAAAGGTGGTCAGACATTTAGCCTCAAATACATCCCAGTGCTCTCTTTGTATTGGACTCATATTGAACTAAAAAAATTCGGAGTGAGATTATTTGAAGCTACTGGCTTTTGATGACAATATAAAGCAACTACAGCCGGTCTAAGAGACATTTGGCAACATAAGCTTTGGGCACGTAGACAACAGGCCTTAAACGCCTGGATCAATTAGTAAAAATCATTTATGGTATCGTAGCAAGAACAAACAGATATTTGCCGTAACAGACATATAGACAAAAAACTTTGCCTAAAAAATAGTTGGAAATAGTATTTTGTTGAACCATTTTGAAATTGAAAATTTGTATTACATAATAGGTTAACATTTGTCGCGTATAACATTTATAGTAGCTAATGTAAGGCGTTAAATGTATTCAACAGGTTGCAGGTCAACGTTTTACAAAATAGCAGGCTGCAACACACATGTACACAGGTTAAACAAAAAGAAAATAATAACCAAATATATGATGAAACACACAAAAAAGGTAAAAAAATTCACGAAAAAAAACAACAAAACTTGAAAAATGATTAACTTAAACTTTTTTTTTAGAGAAATCGATTTTGCACGGCAACGATAATACTGGGACGCGGCCAGACCAACTAAGACCGCTGAGCTGAAAAGAACAAATAATAGTAAAAAAAACAACAAAAACCGTCGCCCAACGAAAAAAAAACCCTTTGAAAAAATAAAAGAAAAGGCGAACAACGCGTTGCACTGCTCTTTTTTCTTTTCTTTCTTCTTTCTGCTTTCTCGTTCCTTCCCTTTTTTCTTTTGCTTGTTTTTTTCTTTCTTTTTTTTTCTCTGATTTCCACTTTCTTATTTTCTTTTTTCTGCCTCTTAATTTTCTCGTTCACATTTCTTTAATATATCTCTTCGAAGGTTTCCATTTCCGTATTTGTCTTTCCCAAACTGTACTTTCTTCATTTTCACATTTCCTTTTCATTCCTTTTCCGTAAGCCTACTTCTTTTGTTTTGCAAAGGATAGTCGCAAAATAAAAAAAATTACAAAGACGCGGCCGCTAATTTTTCAGTCAAAAATATTACACATTACTTTTCTTTTTGTTTTAGCAGTAAAAAATAACTTCTTTTTTAGCTTTTTTTTCTTTTTTTAGCATTTTTCCTGTCTTTTCTCTGCACATTTTCATTTTACACGTCTTTTAAAGCCTTCTTTGCCTAAACTTTTAGTCTACATCAGTTCTCAATTTTTAACTTTATACAGTGTGTTCAAAAAATGCTACATCACCTTTTTTTCTTCACGTATTCAGGCATAAAATGAGAAAGACCAAACTAATCGGTTTAAAATTTTGACGCGCCCCCCAAATACCACTTTTCGTCCTAAAAAATATCCCTAAAAGTTGGAGTTGAATTAGTTCACTAAAAATTTTTTTTGACATGTTTATATAG
>JAWNMF010000583.1:0-82168 GCA_035044305.1 Drosophila nigritarsus
CTATAAACAAATGTAAAATATGGATCCACTTTATAAATTAAATAATTTGCTTAGCACATACCAAATATTTCATTTCTTTTATCTGAGCTTTTATTCGACTTTAACTATATTAATATAACTTATAACAATAGAAGAAAAAAAAAGGTCAGAAGTCAAAAAAACAAGTCGAGTCAACTTTTCAACAAAAATAGTCAAAATTAAGTCCATCATAAAATTATGAAAAGCAAACAATAACACTTAAAGATGTTTTGTTAATATAGAATATCATAAAAAAAATATATTTGTAAGCTAAAAAAACGTACCATTGTAGCCCTTGAGCACATTTTCAACGATCGGTCTTGCTACGGCATTGTAAATCATAATCTGATCGGAATTGTTGTCAAAGACTTCATCGAATGTATAAGTTTTGGGCGGCTCCTAAAACCAATGTTTATATCAAAATGGAATAAAAGAAAAATAAAACGTTTACGATTTTCGATGCCAAATTTACAACAGAAATTTGTTTAACGGCGCGATTAACTTGCACAGCCAACGAATGGCCTTCTTGTCGTTCGGCAGATGTCAATGGCCGACATCGCACCACAACCTTAACATTATCGATTTCACCGGCAACGGATGGCGGCGCCTCATTTTCGTTCGTCATTTTCAATTGAGCAGAATTAATGTATCACATTAAACTTTGAAATAATTCTAAAAATTTAAAAATATAATAAAAAATGTTTTAAAAATTAAGTTTTATGAGAACTGTTATGGCGCTAGTTAAGCTTATAAGCTTAAATAGCGCTTATAAGCGGTTAGGCGCCGGCGCTGGAAAAGTTTTTTATCGGCCGTAAGGTTTGGATAAAAAAATAAACCAAAAAAAGAAATGATTAATTGTTAACGGATTTAAAAGTCGTTAGCATCACATACACGCAACGTCGGCTATTAAAGTTCTACAACTTTATGGAAAATGAAATCGATCAAACAAAAAATAGTTAATAAAATGTTTAATAAATTTATTTTAAATTTGCGCCGAAACTATATGAATAATTTAAAAAATTTATTTTGTATTTTTCAGAATTTTTTTTGCATAAATATTTTTATTCTCTCTCCGACAACACTTCGTTTTTTGTTTTGCTTAACAGACCAAGTCGGTCAGACTGACGAAAAAGAGATGCAATGAAAAGATTTTTTTGTCGTTTTTTAGTGCATTTTTTGCTAGACAATGGGAATAAGCCTAAAGTTTTTTTAAGCTGACTTTGCCTGAAGGCCTTTAGCTGCAAGACCAAAAAGCCGATATAATGAAACCATTTTCTGACTAGCTTCATCTCTTTTTGGTTTATCTGATTTGCGTTTTTCAGTAGGAATCTTATTTTATCTGATTATCATTACCAGCTTCAAGTCTAAACGTATACTTTTCTATCTCTTTATATTTTTCTTGCCGTTGTATCTTAACACTAAAAAAAAGGGTATGGGAAAGCGTTTTTTTTCATTAAACATAGAAAAATAGTTTTCTCTATCGTTTTGACAACTAGCATAATTTAATTGAAAAAACAAACTCTGCTTCCTTTCTTTGTCGACTACTTCTTTCACAAGTGTTGTGGTATTTTAAATTTTGTTTGACGCAAAATTGCTTTCTCTCAGAAATATTTTTTTTGTATAGCGATTGCGCTTCTCCAACGTCCGACGTGAAGGAGAAAAGCGAAGAAAGAAGTGCAATCTCTATTTTTTTTGTTTTAGTTTATTGCTTGTGCGTATATTTTTCGTTGTTGCCAGCTCAAAAATGGAGTTTTTTTTTGCTAAATTTGCTACTTTGTTTTCTTTCACTGTTAGAATTTTTTTGGTTAACTCAATTGTTCTTTTATTTATTCTTTGCCATTTTTTCTCAACTATTGTACGGAGCAAAAATATTTTTTTATTGCTATTTTGTTTTTTTTTATATTTTAAAAATATATTTTCTGATTGACCATTGAATTGAATGAAAACAATTTTTTTTATATATTTTTCTTCAATGTTTCGTGAATGTTTTTTATTTGTTATTTTCCTCTTTTTTCCCTTTTTTTAAATATATTATTATAAATCTAATTTCGGCATAACATTTGAAAGGGAAAATAAACTGAAAAACAATAAATAACATATTTGAGTGGCCAAAAACAATATTTGTTATGTGTTTATATTAGACAAGCTGTTTTAGCACGGCACACGCCTAAATACGGATATCGTTCTTCTTTTCTGTTCTATAAAATTGTCAAAAAAACATTTTCTAAAATTTTAAAGGCTGTAGTGGGATATATTTTTAGTTTCTTAAGTTCAATATTGTCTTGACTATTTTATAACATTTTATGCTGTATAAACCTGATTGATTTTACAAGCCTCTGCTTTACAATTAACTCATCTGTTTAGCAGCGATAAATGCCAAGAATTGTGGATGTAAAAGCCTTTACAAAAATGTTTGAGTTGTGTTTGTCCAATGACATTGAAACTAATAAGAGAATCCTATAAGGGTGCAAACTAAATTTGTTCGAGAAAGAATATTAAAAAAATGGAGATAAGCCATTAGAAAAAAAATAAGGCTTCTCTGATTGATCCTTGTTCTCCAATTTAGACTAAAATAATTTGTGTGATTTCAATTTAAATTACAGTGTATTATCTTTTCCTAACTTACTTTTTTGTTTTACAAAGCTGGTCGGACCTTTTGCATACCGGCACTTGAGTGCCGTATCGTATATCCCAATTGAATCATGTCCTCAATCTCTTTCTATCAGAATCTATTTTCTTTAATATATTGAAAATCACATTTTATAAAAACAGGAGGAGAGGATATCAAACAATTGTGGCACATAATAAAGTGTGGTGTCCTGACTGGAAATATTTTTTTAAGCGATAATTTGGATAAAAAAAAGTTTTTGTTAAAAATCAAAAACTTGTGCAAACGTATTTTAAATTTTATTTATCCAAGCAATTAATTAGTATGTTTCTTAACGGAAATGTTATTTTAATTTTTGCAAAGAATTTATTTTCGCTTTTTGAAGTCGAGCGTACATTTTTTTCTTGGAAGAAACTTTTTTTCCTTAGATGTTAGTTTCTAATTTTCATTTGAAAAATAATTTTTTAAACTGAAAATCTGATAAAATTCTTATTTTTATCAAAAGTACAAATTATTATTTTAAATCTAAAAATACTTTTCTCTCAAATAAGATAGTAATGACGGTTTTCGATTTTTTTCGACTTTTTAATTTTACGTTTTGCTCAGTTCTGCTGATGCGTTTTTTTATTGATTATTTTTTCGCTTATCAAATTTGCTTATCAAATTTTATCAAATATCTTATCAAATTTGCTTATCCAATTGTTCATTTGTACCAAACATTTGACAAGCCTGTTAAAAACGGTTCATGGCGCTGCGCATTTTTTCAGAACAGTTGAAAGCTTTGTACAGAGTCTATTTTGGAATTTCGGTTATTACCGTAATATTGACCCGAATCTTTAAACTCGACGAATAGCTAAATATTGCACTGGTCACGCCACATTTAATATATTCAAATTGATATGAAACATTCTAAAGGCTTATTTATGTTTCAGTTGTGCTTTTCATATCTGCAAAACACCTCTTAAAAGCGAAAGAAGGCACGCAATTTTAGCTTACCTGTAGTGAACATTTTGAAAAGTCGAGTCAGAATAATCCTTTTTAACATAAAATGAGTGACACTACAGTAAAGTGTATAATTTCAATATTTTCCAAATACAATTTGTGTTGAAAAAAATGCGTTCACCACGAGTTTCAAGGTTTCTACGCGTGCTATTTGTTGTATATGAATTTTTAAAACGTTTTTTTTCCTCCCCGACTTTTAAAATATATTTTGGTAGAAAAACAAGTTTTGAGAGAAAAAATAAATTTTTCTATATTTTTACCTGCGCCGATTAGTGTGTTTTTTTCCGCCAGTCTTTTATATTGTTTTAATTATTCTTTTCGTACTTTTATTAAAAGGCAAGTGATGCTCTTCTCTGACATATTTGGTGGTTTTTCAATTTCATTTGGTTCTTTTAGGTCTTTAATCGATTGTGCTTTAAGCTTTACAATTTGTTTTTGTTCTTTATATTATTTTTTTTAGTTTTGTGTGAGCAAAGGCTGTTTTAAATTAAGGAAGGATCCTAATTTATTGGTTTTGACGTCTTTTGTGAATATAATGTGATATTGCTTCCCGCTATTGTTATGCTACGTTGGACTTTTTTTGCGCTCGATATTTAAACACGAACACTGAAAACAGTTAGATTTTGCATTTAGGCGCAAAGAAAGTTTGATGTAATGAAAGCATTGAAAATGAAAAGCCGAATACCTCATTAACTTAGGCTCTCCAGCACTTAATGCAGCAAATTTCAGCACTTATACAGCAAATTTTGACTGCTCGATTGTTTTCTCTTTCAGGAAAACATTTTTAGGGAAAATTTAGTAGTAGGACAAAAATGATATATACTTGTTTGTAGTTAAAATAAAACCATGAAATTACTCATGCATTTTTTATGCAGACTTATTTAATATTTTGATCCAAAGTTTTAATTGTTATGGTTAAAACTTTTTTTTAGCGTTACAAATGAATGAAAATAATTAAAGGCATAGTTTTGCATCCAAAGTCTTGGTAAATAAATGTTCGATCTAAGTTATCATTGCATTCTAAAATTTATTTGTAGCCGACAAAAATAAGTTTGCTGCGACAAAAAATATATCAAAACATGTATTTTTAGCCAATTTTTTTTTACATTTGTTTTTATTCTCCCCGCCATCCAAAAAATGGATCAACCGTTATTTACTTAAATTAAGTTTGGATTATATTCAAAATTGTCCCCCACTTCATTTTTGGTCTCTAATAAATTGAATTATTTGTTAAACATAAAAGTTGAATTAAGCCAAAAAAATCAATTATTCACTTTTTCTAAGCATTACGGAAAGATAATTTTAAAAAGCGGTAAGGGGAAGTCATTTTCGTTCCGTGAGAATTGTCCTTATTTGAATTTACCTTTTTTGTTTGCTTTTCGTTTTTTTTTTGGCTGTCTGTTTCAGCAGTTCCATTAATAGTAAGAAAACGTCATTTAATGGTTCATATTTTCTTTTATTTTTGCGGATAAAAGTTTTCTTTCCCTTTTCGATTACTTTTTTTGGACTTCTTTTTTTTGCGAAGACCGCCGAGAAAAAAAAGTTAAAAAAATGGCAATAAAAATTGAAGTGCTTCTCAATTTTTTTGATTTATTCCTACAAATTTTTTGTTGTTCAAAATGTTTTTTAGAGTGGTGTTTGGGCGTCTGGAGGAATATGTATAAGTTTTTGCGAATGCATATAATTTGAGAAAATGGTTTTTTAGAGTTGCGTCACTCTGTTTGATACCGGACAGAGTTATTCATTCTTTACAATATGGAATTTTTTGGCGGGATTTGTACAGAGAGTTTTGCATATTTCCGTACAATATTTTATTCAATGACAATTAATTAAAGAATATACTCAGCTCCTATTTACTTTATCAAAAAGTTTAGCTGTACATATTGTAAAATAAGTTTGATTCATAGATGTCTAAGAAGAAAATTTTGAAGCACTACTAAAAAATTGTGAGTATTAATTTTTTTGGACTGTTGGCTTTTTGATGCCTGAAAGACGAAGCAAAGCGAGGATTTCTTTCCAATTTTGCTGCCTGAATCTCTGCTCATAACATCCCCATATCTCACTTAAAAATTGGAAGGCAATCAGAAATTTTCCGGAAATTAGAACTTTGTGAAATACTTTGGGTTTGGTTATGCGTTTCAAATTTTTATCCCTGAGCTTGAGACACTCATTGCAATGTTTTATAATTCTTTTCAATACTGTCACATCTGTGTTTCTTCTAAGTTTTATATCAGTTAAAGAAATTTTCCAGTTTTTGTTTTTACTAAAATAGTTTTTGGCGTTCTTATTTTTGACAAATCAAGAAAATCTTTTACAATGTTTCTTTTTTCAGGCAAAAATCGTAATCCATGAACACAAAAATGTTGTTTATTGTGTTATAAATACCCTGAACTTATATTTTATTTTGCTTAATTATTGTCAACAGTTCTTTTAATTTCTGTATTGGGAAAAACAAGAATATATTGTCGTAATGTCGTCGAAAAAGAAAACTCCGCGCTCTCTTGGCAAGATTAAAGGCCGTAAAATGCTGGTGCCCAAGTGGAAATTGTTTCGCGCTAAAGAGCCGCTAATTTCGGTTTTGATGTGGGGCGTTAATCATACGGTAATTTTCTATTTTCTAAATTTGTGTTCCTGTATTACAGTTGAATTACCTCAATAAGACTCAGCCATTATTAGAGTTGAAAATTTATCTCGTTGTTCGAGCTGTTCAAATTTTTCCATACTTTTCGTTGCATCAATTTTTTTTATTCAATTTCTTTTGTTTGCCCTTAAGACCTTTAATTAGTCTTAACGGTGAACATTTAGTTACTCATCAAATTTAGGCCTTTAGCCTGTAGTGACGGCGCAGGGTTTTTATTTTGATTTTTTGAGCTGGGCTAAAATTTTTTAAATATTTAATCGGTTTTCAACCGTCATTTATTTTCAATAAGTATGGGAAGGCGTTTTATAATTTTTGGTTATTATTATTTTTTTTCTTTTAGATCGGTGAGTTGATGCACGTACCACCTCCTGGTTTACTGCTACCTGATGACTTCAAAGCCTTCTCCAAAATCAAAGTCGACAATCATTGCTTTAACAAGTAATAATTTTCCTTAAATTATTTCTAATAACCCTCGAGTTTTGGGTGCCCAAATGGTTTGGCGCTGTTTTACTACACGGAATTGACAATAATTTTTGTTTTTAATATTTTAGGGACAATATGCCAAGTCACTTCAAAATCAAGGACTATTGTCCGAATGTTTTCCGCAACATTCGCGAACAGTTTGGCGTCGACCAATACGAATATTTGGTTAACAATTCTTTTCATTTTTGTTTTTATAAAATTTTATTTATTTTTTTGTTGTTTTAGGCGTCTCTCACCACCTATGAGCCGGAAGCCGAATCAGTGGAAGGCGGCTGCGGTTCCGGTAGCGGCAGTAGCGGAATTTTTGTTTCGTTTGACCGAAAATTTGTTATTAAAGTTGGTTTTGTTTAAAATTGTTTTATTTTATTTCTTTTTCTAATATTTTTATTTACGGCATTGAATGCTGTTTACCTTAATATTGTTGAGTTGGATGTAAAGGCTTTACTTATACTTATTAAAAATTAGATAGTTTAACGACTTAAAAAGTTGTTTTTAGCATATTATTGACTGTTTATGAAATGACTCGACGGAATTACAATTAGCAACATATACACTTAAGCGAATAATTTTTGTTTTGTTTTAACCAAAATTAGAGAATGGATTGACTTGCTTTATAAGAATAATGAAAGTCATTCAGAAAATGAACATTTTTACCAAAAATAAATCACTGTTATAAGTCTTATTTGTCCAATCCGATGCATTTGTCCCAATACGATAATTGTCATTTCCAATTATTAGGTTGTGGACACGGAAGCGGTTGCGGAAATTCATTCTATTTTGAAGCAGTACCACGAATACGTTGTGAAGACGAATGGCAAAACGCTGTTGCCGCAATACCTTGGGCTCTATCGAATTACTGTCGACGGCAACGAGACGCATTTACTGGTGATGCGAAACATTTTTGGCGGCAAGTACCCCATCCACAAGAAATATGACTTGAAGGTAAAACGAAAAATTTGATTTCAGCAACAACATTTGCAACGCTGTTGCCCTAAATGTAGTTTGGATAAATATTTTGGCTTTGAAGTCAATTATCATTTTACTACATATCCAATAATATAATTACTGCTATATTTACTAGTTAGTTATTGTAGAGCCTTAAATGTCTCTATTATAACAACAAGCTTTTTATTTAAATGATTTAGATTATTTTATTTTTCACGGTAGCGAAACGAGTCGCCTAAATATTTCCTACCGATTTTTTGGCATTTTTGAAAAATTATTTTCCAATTTTGCAGTTTCACTGTAGTTTTAATATTAAAATTTCTTCTACGTATGTTTTTGAGGCTTTGGTTATTTGTTTTCGAATTATGCATTTAGGGATTTCGACTCCTTAATTTTACTTTTACGATTGTTAAGGGCTCAACCATTCAACGTCAGGCGTCGGAAAAGGAAAAATCAAAAGACTTACCCACGCTGAAAGACAACGACTTTTTGGACGACAACGACAAGCTAATCCTGCCAATGGAAGCCAAAACCCAAATTATGCAATTTTTGATGAGCGATACTAAATTTCTTACCAAACTTCATCTAATGGACTATTCACTTCTAGTCGGTTAGTTATTACTTCATTTGTGCTTTACTATTAACCCTTTTTTGTTAGGCATTCATGATGTGGATTTGGCCGCTGCCGAAGAGCTCAGCCAACAACAACAGTTGACAGCAGCCGGCGCTGCCGCCTACATCTCGGATCCAGACTCGGCGGGCGAAGATATTGTCCCGCCAACACCTCCCGACAGCCCCGTTCCGTCGTCGGGCGCCTTTGCCGCCCATTCTGGTGGTTTGAATTTAGATGACGAATTTTTCGCTATTCCTTCCAGCCCCGGTAAGACGTGTTTTTTCAAATTTATTTTTGTCGAATGGTTTAAGTTACTTAATATTTGTTGATGTATGCTTTGATTTCAAGCTTTAAAGTTCTAATACGTGTTTTTTATTTGTTTTGTAACGTTTCTTTAAGGACTGATATCGTAGTGTTAGGATCTAAGAGATTTTGCAAGATTTCATGCAATGAGTTTATAATGGGGTAATGTTATGAGTTGACAGATAGTTGTATAAGGCGTGTACTTCTCATTATAACTATAGCGACTGCGATAATGTGTAATGGTGTAGCGGTGTCCTATCATATATACTTTAATTATGATTGTGACGCTAAAAAATATAGATAATAATATTACGTTTATTACAACAAATGACTGCATAAATGTCCTGCGCCAATTTTGGGAACAACTACGACAAGCTGCCAACCGCTGGAAAACCTTTTCTAAACTGACTCAAAATAGACGGTTGTCAGCAAAGTTTATATAAGAAGTTATTTTGCTCTTTTATGTTGCCTTTTTATATTGTTTTTCTGCTGCGTTCTTTAACGCTCTGTTTTTGAGAACTTTCAATACAAGTTTTTTGGATGAGAATGATGTTAGCAAAATATATTTTAATACCTGAATTTAAGTTTGTTATTCTTTGGCCGTTCCCGGCGCAATACAATAATTAATTATCTTAGTTCTGCAAATCGAAACAAACACTTTTTGCAAAACTTTTCTATTTAATTTATCAAATATAAGATACGTTTTTCACAATCAATTTCGAATGGTTGACGTTTTGCTTTCAATTAATTTGATATGCTAAGGGTTAAGTGTTTATACACATTTGACATTTTTTTATTGCAGTTTTTTTCAGAATCTCCGAAAAAATTAATTTACTTTATTGGGCTTGTCGACATCCTTACTTACTACGGCGTTAAAAAGCGGACAGCGTCGGCGGCCAAGGCTGTCAAGTATGGCTCGGAGGCCGAAAACATTTCCACCGTTAAACCGGAACAAGTTTGTAATTTTTCTACTTGAACAGTCTTTTGGTTTGTGAAATAATGTTTCCCGATATTATTCTTATTGGAAAATCAATTTTTCTTTTTTAGTACGCCAGACGTTTGCTGGAATTTGTTAACAAAAATGTGATTTCACCGACGTTGGACTTACTGGCGACGGCGCCGCCTCCGCCGATAACAATGATAACAACAACGACAGTAAATGCCGCAATACAGCAACAAAAACAGCTGGAATAAATTTATGAAAAAACAACTAAAAAGTGTAAGGAAATGAAAAAAATAAAAAAACAAAGTTGTAATTTTTTACGAGGCGTTCAGGAAAAAAGCCTTTTTTTGGCTGAAGGACATAGTATGACCAATTTTTAATTGAGATTGAACTTTTTTTTCAAACAGAAATATTATTGCAGCATCATTATTAAAGTCTTGCTAATTTTTCACATAATAAAAATGGAGTAAAAATTTTTTTTTGGTTTTTTAATGGTCCTGCAACGCTATTCTTTCTTTCAAATTATTTGATACTGAATTTTAAGTTTTGTTTTTAGGAAGTTGCTATTTAATCACCTGCTGGGGTTTTTTTTGCATTTTTCTTTTTTGTATTTTTGTGTTTTAAAGATTACGATGCTTCATTAGTTGTTTTTCCAGAACTGCTCGTCTCATTCATCGAAAAATTACTAATCACAACAATGCTAAAGGATATTGCTTTTTTTAAGTAAAGAGCTCTTGATCGGCATTTTATCTGCCTGTTCGAAATTCGTTTTATCCATTATTATTTCTTTTGGCTTAACTTAAACATCTTGCATAGTAAGCTTTCACAAAGTTAGAAAAAAAATTATGGCCTTCCCCCCTGTTGATTTCTCGGTTAGTGAATACTTTTGTGAGTCTGAATCAAGGTTTATTTGTAAAGTTTTAAAATAAAATGATTTCCCAGCTATTTTTTCCAAACGAAACAGAATCTCTTACAAATTAGTTTTTAGCAATTAATATTCATCTTAGTAAATTTTTATGATCTCGGCCTCTTCTAGTCTTTCGTCCTTATTTATGTAACATTACAACTGCAAAGCCCATAAAGATTGTTTACTTTTTATACTCAAACAGATTGAAAAAATCTTAGCATTTACTTGTTCTCAAAAATAGGAGGTGTTAATTAGTCCAAATCCATATTTGAACTGGAGCTGTAAAATATTTCTCTTCCGTATGTCGCAGTCCGCAATGCGTAACAAAAAGGCCTGTATTTTACATTTAGTTACATATCCGATTTGAATAATGGGATGTGCAATCTAAAGCGGCGAAAGTTATTGCTTCTATAGGTTAGGTGCCTGTTTATCTATCAAGTCTTTTATCCTAAGTGATTTAGTGAACATTAAAACATTTTTCAACGGCTTTATCTGAACAAAGGTAATCGGCGTTGTGCTTTTGGGGTTTAGCACTGCCCGAGATTCAAATTTAATTTATCTTTTCTTTACGTTTTTTTCACTGAAATTATAGGACAGTGCATTGAATTTTTGAACTTTCCCAGACCCTTTTTTTATTCTATAGCACTATTTTTGCAAATAGTATAACAAATATTGTGTGACCTTCTGGATCGTAAGATTAAATCTTAAATACACGCCTTTTGACTTCACTGTAAAGCTTATGCAAGTATTTGCTACAGTAAATTCTCATTTTAAAGAAGAGCACTAAAGATCAAATTTCTGCTTTACCCCTTGGAAGGCCATTTTGTACGTTAGCTTTCAGTTGTGTAACATTTCTAGCACTATACACTGGTTTTTGCAATTGGTTTTTGGATTTTATGTCATTCTTTTAATGTTTATAATTTTTTTGGCTCCTTCAGCAAATTGTCTTTTGTGTTGTAAAAAAACATTTTTTATTGTACCTATTCTTCTTGTAAAACGTTTAATTATTTTGCGTTTAATATATTAATAAAAGTTTATTATCCCGATGCAAAAACAATTTTGATCTGTAAGAAACATTGAAAAAAAGTACATTTGCCAACAAAACGGCCTTCTTAATAAAAATATGTCATTGCGCCCGACACCCCAAAATCACAGCACATTACGCATAACAAATAAATTAGAACAAGACGCAAAAAAAATATTTTACGTTACATAACACAAACCTTCATCAAATCTTTCAATACAAACAACAGCTTTGTAAACAAGAAAATAAGATTTAACATGTTTTAAACAACAACTAGTCCATTCTGATTCCAATAAAATAATTACAAGCTTTCCTTCTCAAATATAAAAAAACATCTGTTACCTCTTCGTTCTCCTAATGATGATGACTATGACCGTGTCCGCCACTGTCATGACTGTGGCCATGTCCACCACCGCCGTGGCTATGGTGGGCGTCTTGATCCCGATGTTGTGGTGAACCGCCGCCATTCACCGAAGAAGTGAGATGGGGTGACATCAGGGATAGATGCTGGTTAAGACCCCCAGCATGTTGTGAATATGTAGCGGGAGAAGATATGGACGAACCACCGCCCCACGTCGTCGTTATGTCTTTAATGACCTCAAAAAAAAGTTATAAGTTTTATCGCCGTAGCATGCGTCAGAAAAATTACCTGAACACTGAGATAGTTAACGATAGTGGAGAGCTTTTCCGTCACCAAACCCAAGACCAATTGTTCGTTGGCGTCCCGCCGAATGCGGACGTCAATAGTGCCGGATATGGAATTGAAGTCAAGCTGCCAAAAATGCGCATTTTTTAGTTCCAAAACACCTTCGACAGTCGAAGCCTCTGAATAAAAACAGTAAATAATAAACCCGTCAAGGAAGACAATCACATGAAAAAAAGATTTTATAACTAGAATATAGATAATGGGCAATAAAGTAGAATTTAACAATTTGAAGAAAAAAGGAGAATGTATCGTTGCGAAACCCTTAAAGAAACCTAAAAAAATTTGACGTAATCCAACAAAAAAAAACTTGAGGGGCTTTTTTAGATTTATCTATAGACCCGCAACAAAAATATCCATTTTCAATAATTGTATGACAAAACAAAAACGGAACGTAGATGCAAATGATTGTGTTACAATACGCAATTTCGCTTTAATATGTAATTAACTCAAAAATCTTTTTCCAAACAATTTCAAAAACAAAAAGACAAACAAATTAATGCTTAAAACAATAAATAAATTTATATTAATAATAATTAAAAAAGTTAAGCAAGCAAAAACCAATTAAAAGCAGGAGCTCAAGTAACAAAAAAAATACCCGATATACACCGATCAATTTGGTTGTGGACGTGCGGCGGTGTTGTCTGCAACAAAATTCGACCAGTATAAGCCGAAAGTGGTATCATTGTAGAGAAGACGGCGCCCGAAAGCACCAACGCCGCCACCGAATCAAACCACCAAAAGTCATTCAAGAAGTAATGTGTCAGAGTGCAACACAATGTAGACACAATCGCCAGCAGTGAAAGTGAGTTAATGCGAGGTAGCAGGAGGCGAGACAGGCCGGGAACAACGTGGCACAACGCGCGTGATATATCGGCGGCGTGTTCCTAGAAAACGATTGTACATCAAAAGAAAGTGCAAAAAAACAAATTGTAGTTGTAAAAATTATTAAAATAATTGGCCTTCGTTTTTCAACTCGAATAGCACATATGGTCCTCCCCCTCTATTCGAATAAAAAAAATATGAAAAATTAATTACAAACCCTTTTTACATAATGCTAGAGCCAATGGATTTTACAAGGAATGAGGCTGTGCACACAAAGAGAATATTTCTCAGTCAAATAAGAAACATAAGCTTTTAAACAAAAATAAATATGTTTGTGACAACCCCGGCTGTAAAAGACGTAGATCCGGAATAGTTGTAAGCAGTGCTGTCCATCGCTAACATTTAATACTGTAAACCAGGGTTTAACAATTTTTACTGAACAAAAATGACCTCATTTTATTTAATTAACGCTGCTGGTTACTGTTCGAAATTGTGGGGAAATTCATTTGTTAGCGTTTGACATCACTGGTTGTAAGATGATGTGTATTCAAATAAAGCCAGAATTTAAACAGATAAAGAGACATAGAGCTTCACTAAACATCAAGAACAAATAATGATTTCAATATAATACTTGCATAACCGATGACTGCGCCGCCATCAGAACATAATTGAAGGGCTGGTTGGTGACGGCGTAAGCGGCCGCCAACAACGACATTCCATTCGCAACAGCCGACGCGTAAAAATAATGATTCGACGCTGAACTGCCTCCGTGATGATGTCCTACTTCAAGTAGACGTTCGACCGCTTCCTTAATGAGAAAGACCGACGATAGCTGAGCGAGAACGGTTGTGGAAAAGACCGCCAACACCGGCGCCCGCACAAAACCAAATGTGTAACTGAAATAAAACAAAAGTTATTTAATATAAATTCTAAGTAAAAACCAACCTTTTGTTGCTAGAATTGACGTTGGAAAGCGATATAACAGCTGAAAAAAGAGAAAAAAATGAAAATGCAGAAATCCAGGCTGTTCCGGTGATGACAAGTGATCGGGTTAACGACACGGAATAGACTAGAAATAGTGAAGCAAGTGCGCAAAATGTTGAAGCCAAAACAGCGCGCTGTCCCGTCGTGTGCGTCAGCAATGTGCTAGAGACCAGGTTCATAACTAAAAAAGTTTATTAAAAAGTTTTATAATAAAATTATAAGCTTTCAAGGCAAATAAGATTTAGCACTAGACACAAAACTAAAAAAAAATTTGTGTCTGCCGGCCCAGCTCGGCAGCTACCCGGTAGCTATAGCAGACCAGTTTTACCTGAATCCGTAGTAAAAATTTCCTGTGGAATTCCCGCATTCCAAATTTCGGGAAATTTTATGGAAAAAGCAAGCAAATTGTTGCTAAAAAAACAAAATGCCAAAATTTAAAACAGAACGCCACAACCTAACTTTTATAGAAGTTTTTATTTTGAAAAATTCCAAAAGATATTCAAAAAGTTTAAAAAGTTTTTTTATTTTTTTTTTGAATTACATAGTTGAACGTGAGTTTTATGGTGTCCACAGCCCTTAATTTTTAAGAATATGCTTAAACCAATGGATATATTCGTTGACGGAAATAGCTACATTGAAGCTGTATCAAATATTTCTTTAACGCTAAATTTTTGTAATATCTTAGGCTTCACTTCCCGTAATTTGTTCCTGAACAATTCTCTGAGAATGAATTTTAGATAACACAAGTTATAAAAGCAATAGTCGGAAAAATATTTTTCGATCAAAATTTTCTATGTGTCAAAATAATACAACAATTTATTGTGATTACTGTAACTTAATACTTTGCTAATTGTAACATTCCCGTTTTATAGACCCGTATATTGATTGCACTCTATATTGTAAATCATAAGCTATTTTTTTCCAGATTAATGATAAGTGAATGCGACGTGGATGATTTTGTGTTGTTTTACATTAAGTCAAGAATTGAATTTGATGGCAAATACGAATGGTATGAAGCGCCGTTGATCGGGTCGAGCTCGCGTTGCGATAGTTGCACTGCCGTTTACGATGCTGGAGTGTTGTTTGAGGAGCGAAAAATTGGAAAATTAAGGGAATTGCTAACCAACTTAATCGATTGTAATCGCTTAACCTATAAAAGCTATCGTTACGTAAGTTTCAGTTACAGTTTTCAATTTTTATGGACTATGATCATCTAACATATTTTTTAAATGTTTTTATTCAACGATTTTATGCATTATGCGTTCCAATTACACTACCACTTACTACTGTCTTTTTTTCACGAAATTGTTCAAGCTTTTGTACTCCACTAACGCAATATTCATAGCTTTTACTTGAATTCATAATAAGGCTTGATCAGATGGTTTTTCACAAGAGCACTTTTTTGAAGACATCAATATAAACCCAAAACTATATTTTTGATTCCAAAATTATTGTCAATTAGGTCTGCAAATTACTGTAAAGCCCGATTCATGAAATCTTGAGAACCATTTTAGACTGAAATGAAATTACTAGCTATACAATTTCTGTTTTTTTTTGCAGGTGATTTTATGAGTTTCTTCTACCATTAAAAATTTTTTGTCCAAAGTAGCTTTTTTTATTTTTAAGCTCTTTGTAAGGCTCTTAAAGTGTAAATTAATATGCTTCGCCGAGGGTTGAAATTTTTGCAGAAAATATTTTTCTTTCCTATTATTTATCAACTTGAGGGCTAGACTGCCCATTTTAAACATTTTAATTACTATGCAGAATTTTTGTGGCGAAACCTTTAAAATGGGCAATTTAGATATTTGATTCCTACATTTCATTACTCACTAAACGCGCTGTTCAAGATGATTGCGAAAATGAAGTTTATCCGTTGATCTCTTCGTTATGCATTCCACTTTTGGCCATTATTGCTTTTACCGGCGTTTACGCCCGTCGACTTGTCGAGTTGGATTACGACAACTGTGGCATTGAAGCGGATTCTACAAAACTATTTATTTCCAGTGCTTTTGGGCACGATGAAGCGGATAATGCGATTGTCCATCGAAGAGACTATCGCCGAGAGGTGTACCAATTGTCGATTTACGCCTCAAAAATGTTGCAACAAAAGCTTGTTGACTTTTATGAGACTTACGGCTATTCATGGGTAAGTGATTCCGATAATCATTAACAACTCAATACATGCTGTGTTTTATAGTCTGCCCGAAAATTTTTTTTTGTTATGATAATGACTGTTGTCTATTTCCAGCAAAAAAAAAATACAAAAATTTTCAACAGCAAAGCGTCGTTGCAATACGTCAGGACTAATTTTTTAGAAATTAGTAGGCAGTATCCCACAAAAATTAATTGCTTTTAATTAAACGAACATAAAACTAATTTGCACTTTGTGTTTTTTGAAATTATTCATTTTCCGATAATCATTAAAAATTTACCTTTTTCGGCAATTTCATATATAAATTGTAGCAAATTTTTTATTTTTTAACTATTATATTTAAGGGAATACTCATTTTTTAATCATAGTATTTTTATTGTTTTAGGAAATGTTTGCGGATGAAATTAACATTTGGACGATCGATTTAAAAACGTCGACAGAAGCGGAACAACAAACGACCGCCTTAAACAATCGCACTACATTATACACAGTTTTGGCGGCAACTACAGTAGTGTTGGGGATTTTGTTTGTATACAACCATCGTAACCCATTTGGGATTGCCTCAAAGTTGGGGTTTTGATAGATTTTTTTCCTATTTTCTACTTTGGTGTTTTTTTTTTTGATTTAAAATATATTGCTTTTTATTTATTTTCCTTTGTTTTTGTTTTACATTGTCTTGCTTTTAATAATATATATTGCGTAACACGTTAAAAGCAGGAAACTTATTTGCAACTTTTATACCATTTCTTGACAATTTAACGTTTAACAAATTTTATTGTCAAATATTTTAATCTTGGGAAAGTTCCAGGTCGAAACCTTGCCGAACTTTTGATACAGACTGTTATAAAGTTTGAATTTTAGCTGGAAAATAAAAAATATTAAACTTGGCAAAATTGTTATAGCAGAATCTGGTGATAAATCTCGCCCATAATGTGAGAGTGGTAAGACTAAAAATCAAGCTAAGCATTATATTTTGAAACAAAATTCTGAAATTTCCTCTTTCCGTAAAATCTCTAAGGATAATAACAAATCTTTGAAGTATTTCTTTATCATGTATTCCTGGCATTGTTTTGTGGGTCTTCCTGAATAATCTTGTATGTCTGGAAACCCTTCTCTGTTTTAAACATAATGGCTTTGTTGTTAATTGTATGTTATGTGTATATTCGCAAATTAAGGATACAGTGCATTGTATTATTGTATTTTGCGCCAAATGAATTTTTTCAAATCGTTTATTTCGGTTTATGCTTTGCAATAAAAATTTTATTCATTAATTTTTTTACAATTTTTTTTTATGTTTGGACATATAATAAAAGCACCTCTTTCATCGAACGACACTTATTATTTAGAATCGCTATAATTACTAATTAGTAACTAATAATTATAGCGATTCCAGATGATAAACGCCTGTAGTTGTATGATTTCTAGTCAAACTTAAGTTAAACGTCAAACGTCAAGTAAAGCACTATTTCTAAAAAAATATACACGACAAGGAAAGCGTTTCACAAAAACTTTTTAAAAATTCAAAAAAGTTTTGCAAAAAATTTGTTAAACAAGTTATTTAACTGACAGGAATCGTTTCAGGACCTAAGCATTCAATATAACTTACACCGGCGCCGAATCGTCCTAACTCCCAAAAAGTCCTGGCGCCCAATCGGCGGCGCGCAGGTATCACATTAGCCGCCGTGGAATAAAAAATTATACAGCGGCAGCACTGACTTCAAATGCAATGAATATACTGGTCTACCTACGACTGAATTAGTCGAAACAACTTGATCAATAGGCAGGCTCTCTCCTAAACCGCAGATTCACAAATTTCAAATTACCTGTCAATTTACCAAACCACCTTTTAATTTTTAACAAAGAAAATACTAAAAAAATTTCTGGCACACTCTCTTAAAAACAAACGGTGATCATATCGAATTGCTGTATCAAGTCTTATACACATTTTTATTTTCATTGTTTTTTTTTCAGGAAAATTTACTGCACTTAAAAGAAGACAGGTGTTTATATAATTGGGCCTAATGAGAGAAAAAACGTTTGTGCTATTTTTTTCATAACAAATAAATGTTTCATAATCAAAGTAATGAGATTAAAAGTTTTTTTTTTTCTTTGAGCTAATTTCTTTTTTAAAGACAATTTTATAGCTGGAAAAATAATTCGGAAAAAATAGAAAAGTGTTGAGTATTTGCAGTATTAGACACAACGTAGTTGAGGTTTTATGTAATAGGAGACAAAGCCAAGTTTAACCATTATTAATTATATTACTTTCTATTGCAATGTTACTGTTTGTGGGAATTTTTACTGTGAATACCGTAAATGTTTTATTCATTTTGCTTACCGTCATTAATTTATTCGATTGTATGCGGGCAAAATTTCCGGTAAATTATTATAAAATATTTTATTGAGAACAAAATTTTGGCTTACAGGAAGTAAAAAAAATTTTACAACGATTTTTTTTTCGCTTTCTTCATTTAGCCTACTTTAACGCTAACTGGCAAAGGTTTTGGTTAAAAAAAAAAGGCAATGAGTGAACAAAAGACACGAACAAAATAGTACAACAATAAAAAAAAGTTCAAACGACAACAAAAACTTAATTTTAAATTTAATGCCCGCACATACGTACAATCAATTCTCGAAACGTTTTCTCTTAAGCCTTTTTTTTTCATCAATTTTAGTGCCTAAACGATGGTGTACCGGTGCTTTCGCCACAAGATGCCGACTTTAAATGTGAATGTGCGCCTCACTTTTATGGCCCGCTTTGTGAATATGACAGTTTGTCGAAAAAAGTGAGCAATTATTAAACATCATGTTTTTAATGATCTGAAGTTATTGAATTGGATTTAGACAGAGCCCATTGATAAACAAGTGGTCAAAATTACGCTTTGCATTTTCTTTTTGTTAATATTACCAACACTTGTGATTTACATGGTTCGCACCCTTTACGTTTTTCTCAAGCGGTGCAATGAAAGGCGGAATATCTTGGACGATCGTCTTGAAGATTCACCTTACCAAGCTGTGATTGATGCTGCTGCGTCTATTGTTTTACAACAACATTGCCCACAACAACAAATATGCCAGGTAATTATTTTAATTACCTCAGCATCGAAACAAGCATCCAATGGACCTCCAATTTGGCCTTGACCTTGTAAATTCGGCTAAAATAAGGAATTTCGTAGGTTCATTTTTCACTTTTAAACGGGATTAAAATTTTGAAAATGAATCCGACTTTGGTTTTCGTTATCGGTTTAAATATGAAAATTGAAATTCATCTCATTTTGAATCTGGATTTAATAATGAATTTCAAATCCGAGTCAATTTACAGTCCTGATTCTTTATAATCATCCATTTCCGCATGCGTAAACACAATTATAAATTTACTGTTTGATCTTTTAGGGTAGTGATACAAACCCAGCCCTACCGCAAGCGCTCAACTTATTTCCACTTGTGCAATTTTCTGAATCAAATCATACGGGAGTCAATAATAATATAGCAAGACACACAACTCGCAGTTCCGGCCTATTGCGGCGGACTCGGACAGAGGCCGTGAATACAACCAGGCGCCAAAGGCAAATTCTCCATACGACGCGCTCGCACAATGCGGCGCCTACGCTGTGCAGTTGAGGAATTCGCATATCTAATACGTAGCATACAAAGTCTTCAACGATTACAAGAACCGCAGTCACCCCCGCCTTATGATACTGCTATTTGTAACCAAATAAGTTTTATGTAGGCAAACTGACGGTGAAAATAAAGATTTAACACACCGTATTTTTTAATTTAAACATTGAGCCCGGTTTTAATGTTTATTACAAAAAAAAAGAATAAAGAAAACCTTTATTGACGGTTGATAGTACAACGGCTGGACACAAACTAACCAAACGGGAAGTAACAAAAAGACAAGCAGACGGAAAGTCACCAAAACACAAGAATAAAAAACACAAAAATACAGGAAGTCATAAAAAACAATAATGCCGCCAAAAAGAGAACTTAACCTTTTGATGCAAAATATAAGCCAATTTTGGCACATTTTGGGGGTTTTTTACGGTAGTTGCAAATTTTTACAAATTTGGGAACTTTTTTAGATTGACCCCACAGATTTTTCATTTTTTTTAAAAGTTATGTTATAAAAATAATTATTATTTACTTACAAATGTTTAACTGAGCAATTTGAGGCATCAAGTAATAAAAACAATGGCCCAAAAAAGTTTTTCATCCATAAATGCTCGTCAATATATCTAAACAACAGTGAATTTGCGGTGCTGTTTTGGGATTTAGTTTGCAATTTCAATTTCTGTCTTGCACTCTCGATGTTATTTGTGTGACATCCTGTCTTTGGGTCTTTAAAGTCAAACCACGCAACTCTTCCATTTATAACTATAAGAAACAAAACGCGCAATTTCATTATCTATTAAAATTCAAATTTCCTGGTTTTAACGCGCAAATACGTATTGTTACAGTAGTTCATATATAAATATACGTATAATTACAGTAGTTTATATTAAAATACAAATGGTTTTGCAGTTTTTTAAATTATTGGCAAAATGTTTTAAAAAAATTTTATTCAACGTCAAAAATATAATTTCTAATCGTTTGTAATTTGACTAGTTTAATAAAAAGTGTTTTATCATTCTTAATGGCACGCCAACGTCGACAATCACTATTCACAATTGCGTGCAAACTTTCAATGCTTTGTTCAGAGCACTTTCCCCATATTTTGTGTAGCTTAATAAATGGAACGACATGTCTCAACAAAATTTGCATTTTCGGGGTGATTTTCCTTTTTGCCTGTTTAAAAAATCTAAGGGTTAAATGTGAATTAAAAAAATATATATTCAAAAAAATACCTGGGAAAAAATCAAACTTTCAAATTCAGCTAACTGGCTCTGCAAATCAAAAATCTCTTCTTCTGACAAATATTTAGCCTTGGTAAATTTCTGGATTTGTCCAAGTTGAAATAATTGTTCAAAGGTGAATGCGATTTCGGCAGTTTGATGTTCAATACTAACAACACGGAAAATATCATTCAAAAGCTCCACATTGGATAACAACTTATGAACGGCATTCTCTGTGAACGTCTGATACCATGTTCTTTTTGATAATCCAGCGCGTTCTAGTATTGTCTTAACCTCAACGACATAAGTTTCGTAGAAATTGTAGATCAGAAAAAAGAGCGACGAATTTTTCGGTTTAGGAACTTTTTTTTTCAGACGAGCAATTTCAGTTATGTATCGGTCATGGTTACTATTACATAGTTCGTTTCTTGTTTGTGAAAAGGAAGATATTCTGACCACGCACTGGATAGCGACATCTCGAACCTTTACATCTGTTTGCATTGAAACATTAGACGAAGTCGCGTTTTCTTGAAAAAACTTAGATATATACCCTTTTAAAATTTTTCGCTATTTTGATCACAACTACTTTCAAAACGCTTAAAGAACCTTTAAATTTTGATACGTTACACATCAAGCACACCGCTATCACTAAAAAAGGATTTTTTGAATTAAAGTATACAAAAATTTTTTTTTTATTTTTGCGTACAAATTTTTGGGGTTTATAAAACAGCCTAACCTTTCCAGAAACAAAAGTGTTAAAAAAATTGAAAAAAAAACCTTCTGGATTTTTTTTTATGACGAATGGCATTCAAATGATCCATCATACGCCTTTCTTTTTACCATACCCGACGCACGTCCTTTCTTACCAGCTTCAGAAACGTTGCAAATTCATTTTACTTCTAAAAAAAAATTATTAAAATTCGAAATTTGCTCAAAATTTCACGAATGTAAAACGAAACACGCTCATATTTTTACTGAACATTCCCTTAAAGTAGTTAAATACATTCGCTAAAACCAATTTTCACTAAATGAAAAATGAAAATGTATACCATCATATTTTCTTAGTATAAAAAATTACAATTTATGGTCAAGCCATTTTCTTAGATCGAAAATAGTTAAAAAAAGCATTTATATAAAAAATGAGTTAAAAAATATGAAAATAGCAATGAAAAATAATATATACAAAAAAAATTCAAATCGTTTTATAACAAAATAGCAACATTACAGCCTTATGCGAACAATGTAGTTATAAAATAATATTTTTTATTAAAAAAAATAATAACACAACGCCAAACCAACATATTTTTTAAAATGAATTTCAGAAAATTGAGCACTGTGGACTAATAAAGAAAGATAGCAAAAATAAGGACTATAATAAACAACAATGTTAATATTAATAAATAAGAAATAGATTAAGAAACCTTAATATTTTTAAGCAATTCATTTTAACTAGTGGCAATCATTTATTTTTTTTATCGCCAAATTCTTCGGGTAATAAAATATCTTCTTCGTTATGCTCTACTCCGTTCAACGCTCTTTAAAAACCGTTAATACTACATTGTGAATAACTTCAACGCATCTACAACCCGATAACAAACATTCATATTTCCAATGCTGTTAAGTGATACTCCATGGGATTAATCAAAAACAAAGGCTATAAAGTAGATCTGCGCGATCTCCTTGTGCTCCGTTGGTAAATTTTTGCTGAATGAATAAAAAGTTGAACAATGCCAATTTTTAAAATTGGTTTTGTTGTGTATATACTTTTTTTTCGAGATAATCAAACAATTTATAATTCTTGAAAAGCCCCGGGAATACGTAATTTAAAAAAATAATTGAAATTAAAAAACTTTTTGTATTTCAAAACGTTATGCACATAAAAAAACTGTTGAACTGTTTAGAGCGGTATTCCCTTATACTTTATGTAAATTAAGTATATTACAGTAATTACGATTTATCTGGCAGCATAATGCTATATTTTAATTTTCTAGCTTATTGCTTAACACAGGCCTAGTTTACTTCATTCTAAGAAACTTAGTTTTAATTTTGATAAAAATAACGCTCAGCGATGATGCTTTGGTTTCAGGAAAGGACGATTTTGGTTGATTTCATTATCTATTAATTCTTTTTGGAAATATTAAGTCCTTTATTACTTGCCTTTAACTTCGTTTATACTTTAAATTTACTTTAAATTTTTTTTTCATTCGCTGTTTTTTCAGTTTATATAATTAAGTGAATTTTCGAAATCCTAAAGTACAAGTTGAAAAATTTCATTTCATCATTATGTTTAATTCAATAAAATCAACTTTTGATTAAATATACCAAATACAGAATTTATCATTTTAATGGCAAAAATCAACAGGGAAGAGGAAGGAATAATGCAATTTTGATACAATTGTGGAATCAATTTACATGTGGATTATGCATCAATTTTGTAATTAATTATTAAAATTTAAAACATTTTTGTTAACAGAATAAAAACGGAATGGAGATTCGCTTTAGCCAAAAATATGCAAATTAACGACTCTTTGGTAAAGGTAAGGCTTATTATGAAATTCACAGCAAAACCGACTTTGTTTAACAATTACAATAACTTTAAGAGGTTTAAATAATAAAATTAGAATTTTTTTTTTACAATTTGAAAATACGGTATTAAAATTTTGCAGCTCAGCCCAACCAAGTGTTTTTGAGCAAAGAGTTGATTTCGCGCTCACTGACCACACGCTTGTTGTATCTTGAGCCATTAGCCAACTCGTCGCTAATGTACTGTCTTCGATCGTACTGTAGTAGCGGAATATCAACGCCGGTCAAGCCTTTGTTGCTAATAAGTGATTGCCAAATTTTGAACTGGGTATGATTCCCATCTTCCTTGTGTACGTTTGTGTTTCTGGTGAAGCGTTGCTTAGGCCAAAACAAATCCATATTATCGACCGGCTCCAGTTTATTGTTTAGTATTGGGGAATTAATAACTGGTAAATTGTTGGACTCCATTAAAATTGAGTTGATTTTTAATGGTAAATTGTATCGAATATTTTTGTGCATTTGTATTTTGGCAAGTCTGTCTTCCAAATCAGCCAACTAAAAGTGGTTTCCTTTTTATAAAAGACACAAAAAAAATATTCATGAATATCAATTTTGAGTAAAATGTGCAAACTTTTTCATATATCCCTTTCAGGTTTAAACATATAAAAATTATTAGATTTCAATTGCAAACAACAAAAATGCATGCCTTATTAGAGCGCAGAGGCGAAATTAAAAAGGCGGAACACAAATTGCTGCCTAATACCAACGCAAACACAATAATTGAGTGTAGTTGTGGGCTTTTATATGCCAAGACAGTTGCTTGCTTTCTTCGGCGCATTCTTAATCGTTTCTCTTTGTAGCCTACACTAACTTGTGTTTGTGAAATACTGTTGTCCTCCTGTATTGATGTAAATTGTGACGTTAAATATGAAATGGAAGGTGTCGCGCAGTTAATTGCATAGTATTGACAAAAATAAAATAAACACCCGAGTTGAAAATTGTTGCTTTTACGATTTGATTAATTAAGTAGCAGTTGTTAAATTGAGTAATATAATAAATTTCTCGAACGCTTTTATTTTTCAATTTTTTCCTAAATCTAAAAAATTTTAAATTATAACGATTAGTACCCCTTAAGTTTTGGTACGTGCATTTTTACTTGTGATAAAACGATTCAATTTTTATGATCAATAGCAAACAAGTTTATAAAGAAAATTAAAAAAAAAGAGTTTAACATAGATTTATAAAAGCATTCGGTTTTCGAACAAATCACTACTTAAAGAATTATCTGCTATAGCATAAATACATACATTAAACAATTTAGTAAAAAAATTTTGCATGTTTTTAAGATTAAAATTTTATGAACAAAATTTTCAGATAAAACTCAGTTTAGCGCAATATTAACTATTAAAGGAATACTACGTGTTTTATTTGACTGACTTATTAGTGCTTAAGCTAAAGTTTATGATTTCTTGTGCCATTCGGTTGAGCTATTTATTAGAGTTGGTTCCCTCCCCCTCCCCAAGATTTTGGTACAATTAAAACTACATTTATTTTAGGCTAATTAATATGATATTATATATTCTGCTTTTAATAATGGTGGTAGTCGTAAACTTAAGGTTATCTTTAGCAAATTTAAATTTATTGTAATTTAGGGTTAAACCAGTAGTTAAAACAGCTTAATAATAAACTTCAATTTAAATCATTGCCAATATTTAAAACTAAAATTTACAAAAAAATTTTCACAAAAGTTGAAAAAAAAACATAACAACCCATTGCAGATCAACATTTTCTCCAATCATTGGGTAGCTTAGCAAAAGTGGCATTTTATGCTTATGCTTATGGTTATAATTATAAAGATAAAATACCATATCTCTAAATCTTAAATCTTCTTTAAAAAATTTATTCATTTTAAAAAAAGTTGTTCATAATTACTTATTTAAAGCGTTTGGAATAGGATTATACTGTAATTAAAATTTACTGTATTGTGGGCTTTCCATTATTCAATATATTCCCAGCTTATAAATTTTATTTTCCTATCTTTATATAAGCCGTTTTAGCTGAACTATTTTTGCCGTCTTGCGGGATTTAAAATTGTTCATTTAATTACCAAATATTTAATACTGTTCTGCTCAGTGTTAATAACACAAAATCACGAATGCATGACAAACCCTGGTCTGAGGTTTTGCTAGTCGCTAATTAAACACTTAAGCTTTATTTTGAAGAAAAACTTGTTCCCTTTTAATATTAAACATTTTTACCTTGTTTTAAATTTTACATAGACATTAAAAAATTGAAATACTTTTTTAAAATTATTACATTTTTTACAAACGCTTTTCAAAAACTCCAACAAAATTTAAGAGCATTTTTATAACTTGAAATTCAAACAATTAATTTTGAGCTAGTGTAAAATCAAAAATGACGAAATATGTGTTATAAAACTTATAAAAGAAAACCAAAAAAACATTTTTGCGCCAATAAATGTTAAAACAAAATACCGTAGAAAATATTATTAAAATTGCTTCTACTGTACCGTCTACTGTGCTTCTACTGTACCGTCTACTGTGCTTCTACTGTACCGTCTACTGTGCTTCTACTGTATATGTTCTTATGGAAAAAAAAAAAACTAAAAAAATTGTTGTGTAAAAATATGTAATAATAGAACACGAAAGATCTAAAAATAATTTTTATTATTCATACTTTATTATCGTATTTATACTATACACTTAATTCTCAAAAAAATTTTAAATCAAAAAAAAATAATGCAAAATCACAAAAATTAAAATATTCTATTTTGGTTTTATCTCTTATTGTTCCGCGCTAATTATATTATCGCATATTGAAAAAGGGGCAGAAACTTTTTTTTCAGCAATAAATTAACGAGGAATTTTTGTTTGAAAATAAAAACAGAACACCACTATACGCTCATCGGCTTAAATTTAGATTAGGCTTAGGCTTAGGCTTA
This sequence comes from Drosophila nigritarsus, assembly GCA_035044305.1. Lineage (NCBI taxonomy): Eukaryota > Metazoa > Arthropoda > Insecta > Diptera > Drosophilidae > Drosophila > Drosophila nigritarsus. The sequence continues at coordinate 26,469 of JAWNMF010000583.1, forward strand.
AGTTTTGATTTGATATGGCTTGGGCTTAGGAGTAGTCACGGGTTGAGAGACTTAGGATAAAGTTAGGGCATAAACTTAGCCTAAGATGGCTAGGCTTAGGCTTAAACCTAGGTTACGGCTTAGTTTTAATGTTATCTAATAAGCCCTCTTCTCATTAACAGCTATTAAGTATGCTTAGATTGTTGGTCTAAACGTAGCATTATTCAAATTAAAATTGACGTTCAATTCAGGATTTTTCATAGGGAAAACGGTGTAGAAAGGTAATTCCAAGCATTACTAACCAAAAAGTAAATATTATAGAGAAAGCAAATGAAAAAAGTTATAGAATATGAGAAAATATTTAAAACATCTAAAAAAACAATAAAAAACAAATTAATTTTATACATTACTAATAATAACGATCAATTTATGGGTTAACACTGGCCAATTTAATAGTTATTGTCATACTAATGTCATTTGTTAATGTTTTAATGCAAGGAATGAACTTGTTTATTATATTCATTTGCCTTGCAAAGTGTTAGAATCAAAAGGCTAAAATATGGTGGCGGAACATAAATTATTACTGATTTCTATTTGTGAGCAGTTTTCTGCTCACTGACAAATTATTTCTATCTAGTAACTTTCCGTCTTCAATTCACACAATCTTCGACAATTTGGGTTTTTTTGTTGTGAAAAAATTAACACTAGTGACAGTTCAAATAAAATCTAATTTTTTTTTTAAGTCTTACAGCAATTGCTTTGCTGCCATTCAGCAGAATTTTTGAAAACTAACCAAAAACTAATCTTTTGTACCATCAAGCATTAAATTATTCACATAGAGTAAAACAATCGCTTAGTTTAACTGTACCTGACTTATCTTCCACATAATATAACGCTTAATGTAAGGCTTAAACTTTGGCTTAACTTTAGGATTTTTCAAATATTAGATTTAAAACTTGGAGTCAGCTTGCCGCACATTTTTTTTAGGGTTGGGTTCCAATCTGACCACATTTGTAATATCGTTTTTTAGCTTAGACTTTATGTGCAAACGACATGGGGTTAACAAAATAATCTGACTTACCTAAAGTGAGGCTTAGACATAAGTTTATGGTCAAGCTTAAGTTATAATGTACAACAAATTAAAACTTAAGGCTAACAGTGACAAAAAAAAAGCGCGCTTTTTCGCTTTATCTAATTTTCGTATTGGTTTTGTATTATAACAATTCAGCCATCTTAAACAGAACTTCAAATAAAGCATGAACAACAGGCAAATTTGCACTATTTTCTTGCTCCTTGTTCTTGTTTGAAGGTAGGCTAAAACGCCGCCAAAACAGTTTTGAAGAGGATGGCGGCAGCCCGTCTGAGATTGATAACAATTAATTGAAAGCCTTATTCGAAGCCGATCCTTGCAAAACTACACGAAAAGTTGTAGAATAACTCAATGTTGACCAATCAACAGTCGTTTGACATTGAAACAAATGGGGGAAGTCAAAACAGCTGTAGTCATTTAAAGTTAAAGGTTACAAACCGACATTATTTTTGCATCAACCTAATATAGAATCATCCAGAAACCAATAAAGTAACACAATGAGTTTTCATAAAAAATATTATACATTTATATTATTCTGATCGCATTCCTAATAGCTTTAACGCAATACGCAAAATACGCAGAAATTTCTGCGTTTTGCGGCTCGTGTTTTTTTTTTTTTTTTTTTTTTTAAATTAGCCGCTAAAAGCAGAAATTTCTGCGTTTTTTGCTCGTTATGTTCCAACTATTATCCAAAAAAAAAAATCATGAAAGCATATTTATTAAGCTTTGTTAACATTACTTTATTTCCAAAAACAATAACTTTTCATTGACAATTTTGCGTTGTAATTATTTAAATTAAAAAAAAACAAATTGAAAAAGGATAGCAAAAATCACGTATCAATGTTTTTAATAAATTGTTTTCCGTTTCTGATAAAAACAAAATGTTTTTGATTTTTTATCATATAATTAAAATTTATATTATTTTTTGAAGCAAAAAATATTCGGCAAGCACGCTGACCTAACAAAAGTGTATATTCATTTGAACAATCAAAAATAATTTTCTTTTTCAAAAAAATGGCGTAAAAATGTTTTCTTTCTTTTTTTGTTGGTCTTTGTAAATAAAATAATTTCTCAAATTATATTTTACTCATTACATCATTTTATACATGATTATAAATTTAGCAAGCATCTCTGTGTGTGTTTTTTCAACTGGAAGGAGAAGGGGAGTGCGCAGGTTGTGGAGGAAGACTGAGATTGCTCTTAATTAGGTGTTAAATTTTAAAATAGCTTTTTATAACAAGCAAAATAAATATTGTTATTTGTACGGTTTTTAAAAAAAAATTTCTTTTTTCTTGTTGTTAAAATAGTCTTAGATTGTAAAATAAATTGTGCTCGAGCAAATTTGAAAGTTTGTTTATGAGACGCCTTTGCTTTATTGAAAACAATAACACTTAAGATGGTTGCAGTCGTGCTAAAACTTTTATGAAATTTGGCTTTATCAATTATGACTAGTTAAGATTTGTCATAACTAAAAAATAAGAGGGTTCAGTCAATGCAGAACCAAAGAATAAAATATTTGACGCTTTTGTCCGATAGCCTTTAACCACTACTGAGACCGGTGTTGTTTACTAATGAGTTTATTAGTAGGAAGTCCATAAATGACCAATATTATTAGTGGCAGAGGGCTTAGAAAAGTTACGCAATTTTACATTGTGCAGGCTCAAATTTCTGCTGGCTAATTTTATTGTTTTTGGGCTTTAAAGGAAATTTTATGATTGATTATAATATCAACAATTTTGTATTGAGCAATTACTATTAAAAAATATAATTTTTATAAAATTAAAATATTTCAATAAAAAATGGACAATCGAAAGAATAAAATATCCCTACAGTTCCGCCTACTAACTCAATACGTCAATCAGGGGTCAAATATCCAGACAGGAAGGAAAATCCTTTATTTGCCGTCAGGGAACTAGAGGACCACTAGACAAATGACTGCCGTGACTGAGAAAAGGGAACCAGAGGAAAACTGGGGCGATTCCAAACTAAACCAAATCTAAGAGGAGGAAACACAAACAAAAGAAAAACAAAAACCTAAAAATAAAAAAGGTATATATATAATAGAAACTTAAATAGTCAAAATAATTGAAATCGCTTCTAAATCCTAACCACAATCGCGACAAATTTGGAATTATATTAAGAAATTGTTATTAAGAAACTCGACGGACTTTTAACAAAATTTTCTTGTAAGTTAAAATATAACTTAACAAAAATCAAGTTCTATCATGAATTAACTTTGAAATAATAGATTGCAAAAATTAAAGAAAATCATAAAAATATAACAGCAATTTAAATAAAGTAATATTGTATTATAAAAATAGTGTTTATATATTTGTCATAAATTGTAGTGACAGTAGTATTGTAAACTCATGCGTGTATTAAATGGCCATTATTAAATTGTATTACATTACAATATTCAAATGTATGGTCGAATTCTTCTACTTAAATTATCAATATTAATAGCGATAATTGTTGACAGAAGTGTTTTTTTTTTTACAAAATAAGCAAAAGTGCATCTGAAATCAGCGATGTGATACTACGCTTTTGCGTCTCTTAAAAAAGAGCGTGCCATAATCAGCGGCAGCTGCTGCTGTTGTAGCTTCTTTTTTTTTATTTGTCCAAAATTTTCAAAAAATCTCGAAATTTTGTTCAAAAATTACGCACATTTGTGGCCATAACGCGACTCACAATGAATATTATTTAATTCTGTTTTCAAATTTGGATTCAGCTCACTATCCCGCATCACGCAATATATAAAATAAAACAATCTTGCTAAATTTAAACCCTCGTATTACGGCAAAAACATTGTGATTTACAAAATAAGCAAATTAATAGCTGGAACACAATGAGCAGCAAAGAACGCAGAAATTTTGTGATTTTTGCTTATTGCGTTTCAGCTATAAAATAATAGCATTTACACAGCCAAGTTGTTTACGGTTAGGATATGTGATGTACGAAATTATTAGACAGAATTGCTATGCTTTAACATAATTATGACCATTGTAAACACATAGTTAAAGTCAATATTTTAATAAGTTCTTCACCTTTTCAATAATAAAAACAAAGGATCAACAAATAAAGGAAAAAAGTTATTGTGCGTAGAATATTTATTAAAACTTTCATTGGTCTTTGCGCGATATGCCTAACAGCATGCCAAGTTCGCTCAGTGTAAAAAATCGTGGGCACTTTGTATCAAAGCTTTATGTATGAAAAAATTTCAAAAATTTTCACAAAGCAAAAACACCAGAAAAAATTTTAAAAGTTTTTCAGCGAAAGATTTTTTCAAATTATCTTTTTCTAAATGTGAGAAATTTGTGAGGTTTTTGCGAAATTCCCAAGAGAGTTCCGACTTTTTCAAATTCTTGGAGCAGGAATTAAAAAACCTTGAAGTTGGTCATCCTTGGAATTTGTTTAACTAAAAATTTGAATAATCCGCCAAATCTTATCACTGTTGGCGCATGCCGGCACTTTGTCAGGCGGATTATTGCATAATGTCAAATACGTCAAAATTAATTTTTAAATTTAAAATTAATTGCTGTTTGATTAATTTAAATTAATTTTCATGTAATAAATTTAATTATTACTGTAGTTAAAATTGAAATTTTGGAGAAAAAACTTAAATTATTAATTAAATCAATTTTATTCATTAGTTCTAAGCATTCATTATTGAGAAAAGTAATGAATAGTAGCCAGTCAAAATGATAAAGACTAATAGAACAAAAAAATGATTGTTTTAAAATTATGCACAGTCAAACTGGCTGAAAAATAAGCATTAGTTACTGCAATTGTCAAAAAATAATGTCCCCCCGGCCCATAACAGTCTCACAATTAATAATGACGACGTTTTAACGACACTAAAATAATGACTAAATTATCTAAAAGAAGTAAAAAAAATGGTTTTTCAAGCGAAATAATTAATTTTAATCATTTTTGCCAACCAATCCTTCATTAAATTCTCCTGTAAGGCAAAATAATTTGAAATAATTATTGTCACATTTCATTATACTGCCGACAAAGAAAAATGACAGTCATTATGAAACACTGGCAATGAGTTAAGTAAAACAAAAAAAGCAATTTTTTTTTAAAATGACGAAGACAAAACGTGAATCAGAGAATAACAATAAATCCATTTTTAAAAGATAAAATATTTAACACGCAACATTTCCTCAATTTGTTTGTTTTTAATTTTGTTTTCGTTGGAGTTGGAGTAAGTTGGAGTTAAGACGAACCAAACATGCTAAAATCGAACTAAATTCAAACTTAGCAATAGGCATTTCAAAATTGCACATTTTCATTGTTCTTAAAGAAAATGTGGATAATGCTTAAAACCAAAAATGATGTGGACATTCCATTGGTCTTGAAATCTCGTCGACTGAATCTCGCGGTACGAAATAATATTGTAATTGCTCTCATTTCATATTGAATGTTTCAAAAATTATATAGCGTCATATGACGTAAATAAATAAATAATAAATTCACTAACCGTTGCTTAAAAATAGACATATTTAAAACTGACTCAATCTCAATTCTTAAAATGCATGGAACAAATATAAACTGACAAAAGACATTAATGCACATATGTCCACCACTTTATTTAAAAATAAGTTCTACCTATATACCCTGTTCATATGGTTTTTTTTGTAAAGCATTACAAGAAAACTTGAGCTAAGGATAAAGCTTACCAAGAAAAAAAAACTATCTAAATTCAAAGTTGTGTTGCATGCGTAAGAAACCGTGTCATAACAAATTTTTATTTAATAACAAATACTTTCTCCAATGAACAATAGCAAACAATGCAGTTATCCATCAAAAATAATTATCAACGAATGAAACAACTCCCTTTGTCCTCCATGCTCTCTCCAAAAATTTAGTTAGAAAGCCAAAAATAAAGCACCAAGGAAAAACAAAAAAATCTTACTAATCAATTAGAAGAGAAAACATAGAAGACGAAAAGAATTTTAATGAAGAACTGCGGGACAAGTGCAACACAAACCACGTAACATAAATTATGAGCGGGCGGCAATCGAGACGCGCCAGACGCGAATGATGTTGTCGGTGTAGCCAGCGAAGAGGGTTTGTCCGTCGGACGACCACGCCAACGACGTACATTGTGGTTGTGATTTCTTGCTTACTGAACTGCTGATATCCAACTTGAGCTCATCGACGGCGGTCTTCTTTTCCAAATCCCAAATCTTAACGACCGGTCCAACGGCGGCGCACAACCAGTAGCGATTAGGCGAGAATGCCAAAGCGTTGATGACGTCGTTGCCATTGAGGGTGTAGAGATGCTTGCCTTCGTTCAAATCCCACAACATGGCCTGACCGTCCTATAATAAAAAAAATAAAAGAATAAACAATTTGTATAAAAAAAATGTACTTTTCCGCCGGAAGCGCAGAGCGAACCATCTGGAGAAACAGTGACGGTGTTGACGTACTCGGTGTGTCCAATATGGTTGGTCTTCAGGCGGCAAGTCTTCAAGTCCCATACTTTGACAACCTTGTCCCAACCAGCAGAAACAATAACTGGGTTGGTGGTTGAGGGCGAAAATCGGACGGTGGAGACCCAGTCGGAGTGGCACTCATCCTAAACCATGTCGATGAAATAATTTATAAAAATGATACTTTAATGGGAAGAATAAAATAACATACAACAATAGAGTGTTTGCACTGTGCTAAAGTGTTCCAGATCTTGATCTTTTTGTCCCGGGAGCCGGATACAATTTGACGATTGTCAGCAGAGAAGGCAACCGACAAAACGTCTTTTTCGTGCGAGACGAATTGGCGAGTGGTCTGACCGCTTTAAAAAAAATTCTAACGTAACTAAAACACAAAAAAGCGAATTACGTGTTTAAGTCCCATAAACGAAGAGTCTTGTCCCAGGATCCAGAAAGGGCGTATTGTCCATCTGAAGACATAACAACATCGGAGACAAAGTGTCCATGTCCGTGCAAAGACTTCACTGGCTTTCCGCTCAAAACAGAGCCATTATCTTGCAAGTTCCACACAATAATGGTCTTGTCTAAAAAAATAAAAAAGTAATAAATAAAACGTAAAAAAAGTAAAAATACCCCTGGATGAGGAAATAAGCATGTTCTTGTACAGAGGATTGGTAGCGATTTGCGTGACCCATCCGCTGTGGCCGCGAAGGGCACCTTCTAATTTCATTTGTTCGCCCGTCATGATTACAAATTACTTTCTGCGCGCTCTCTTAAGTGAACGCTGAAAAAAAAATACAAATTCAAATATTAAAAAAATGTAAGCAACGTGAATAAGCAGAAACAATTTATACAAAAACAGCGCATCGGGAGCAAGGAATGGGCATGATAATATGATTTAGGGTGTTGCATAGAATCTTAGGAACAAAAAAGTTGTTATCAACTTGAAAACGAACGTGATTTTTCAAAGCCCTATTCGTAGAGACGTAGAAAAAAATGTGAACAATTTTCCATCTATCACAATAACACTACCGTTGCGTAGTGATATCGTTGTGGGACAAAACTTATTTAAAAATAAATTTTATATTTTTTTGAGTTTGCGCTTGAAAATGTTAAATGTTTTGTTTGGCGTAGCGCCCAATTTTTTTTTTGCAAAAGCATTTTTTTGGCGGTTTATGTGCAAAAAATATGTGTTGATTGCACACCCGTGTAATATACTTGTTGCTTTGAGTGCATTTTGACGACTACAAACGATACTTTGCTGGACGAATGTCGTCGTCGGGCACTCTAAATGTGGAGAGTGCGTTTTACAAAGCTTTGACTTGCTCGCCCAACGAAAGAGCCGACGAGGTATGTCCAGTTTGTTTTTTTTACATTAACGTAATTTTTTGCAACTAAAAATGTGATTTGATGCATTGATGTAGTTTGATATAGGATAATTTTGTTTTAATTAAAATTATTATTCTGCAGTTCAGTTTTGGTTTTGTGCGCTTCACATATGGTCCACCAAGCTAGGTGGATTGAACCAATGAAGCGCGCTTCATCGGTTTTTTTTCAGTTATAACATTCACGCGTTAGCTTTTTTAATAAGTACTACTTGTTGCTTTCTTTTACTAGTTATTTTCGTGATAAATCTACTATAATTTATTTCTGCCCTATGGAATTTTTTCAATAAGAAAAAACAACATGAGCCCTTGATTTTGTCCAGTTCGAGTATAAAATTTACCTTATAACGACTTTACCATTGCTACAAAACGATTTTTGTTACTTTCCTTTCAATGAATAACACATTATGGTTTTGCGCCGTAGGTTTTGCCGATTCTGCATACGTTTATTATCAGTATTTATCATAGATCCTTTTGAAAGTTTTTTTTTCTTTTTTTAACTGATAAGCTAGTTATCATTAAATTTATAAGTGCTCTATTGGGCGCCGCATGTTTGGATGCGTATTTTTTATTTTATAGTAGTTGTTAATTTATATGTATGAAACGTCTGATGTTGTCGAATTGGGGCATTGAAAATCATATACTGTATATCATAATGAGCCTTGTTTTTTTCATGTTTATGTCTCTGTTCATCATACTAAATTAATTTCTTTATTTATAAAATATTTGAAAGCTTGGATTTTAAACTCTATGAAAAACTATTTGCGTAACCTTTGTGCAGTTTAAGCTCAAAATAGCTGAATTTATCACTTCAAATTGTTTAGGATGTTAACGTAATTTACAATTATCTTCGTCGGCTGGAAGTTTTCGACCGACTGCACGACGATCCTCTGCGTTCGGTTTGTCGAACAGCACGCTTGGAGCGGCGTCCTGCTAACTACACGTTGTACAGGTAAATTTTTCATGCGTTGAAATTGCATTTTAATGAGGTTACATCATTTTAAATTATACCCAATTAGACATATATCTGAGTACAACTGGGAGCGATTTGGTTGGTCCTGTGTAACGCTTACATTTATCTTATCGTGAGTTCTTCATTTAACTTACATCTGATGCTAGGATGTTGATTTGAACATTTTTAAAAATTTTTTATAACGGTATATTAATGCTTGACTTTTTAAACAAAAGTGGCGTTTCTTAAACACATTTATGACTAAATTCTCAACCGAAATATTTACTATGAGACTCATACTCGAAAATGTTAATTGAGTAATTTTTTTTAAATATGACCGATTGCATACCATTTAATGGAACAATGCTGAATACAATTTATTGCTACTCAGCTTGTTTTGCAATAGTTCTGTTCATTACTCTGTTAACTTGACTGACTGAAGTTACATTTATTTTTAGGGTATAGTGGAAAAATTTTGAAACCCATATTTGCTTGTAAACGGTGTATGGTACTGCAGCTTTTTTAAAATTGCTTATTTTTTATAGTTTTTTTTCATTTTAAGCATTCTTTTAATATTGTAAACATTTGTATTTAATAATCGAAGTCTACAAAATTTGGAAATAAGTTTGCCTTCAAAGTTTCAAGAATTTTTAGCTTTTTAGTCGTTTTGGGAATGTATTGAAGGCTTTTTCCTGCATATTTGGCGTAAAAAATTATGGACACTTAAGTAATAATTTAATCATGAGGATTATAATTTTAATTTTTACATAGTTTTTTTTAAGAATTTTTACCTGCTAAGCATTACATTTTCAATTATTATTATCTCATTTCATTTTTTTGAGATATGCAAGTTTTGAAACATTTTTACAGTTTTTTGCATTTTACGGATGTGCTACATTATACAACCTTGCGACTTATGTAATACTCAATGGTGGATGATGTGGCAAAATTTTTTTAAAAATAATAAATTTCCATTTTCAAAGTTCAAAAGCCTTTCAAATGAGTACAAAAATTTAACCATTTTTTTTCTGTACAATTAATTGTATTTTTAGAAAAGGGCAAGTGGCAACGTGCTGGTACATTCTTATTTCGGGATCAGTTATCATGGGGCGTGACGTCTACCTACCAATCGGCTGGTTTGTTATATTTTCTTTTTAACCGTCTTCTCTTTGCTTAATTGATAAATTGGCTTATAAAATGTCATTTTCAAATTTATTTACAAACCATAATTTTTATTTGTTTTTTTATTATGTAATAAAACTCTTTTTGTAACTGTTTTGTTTTTGATTTATATGTGTCGATCAACTTTTTCTTGTGTTTTTGGAATGCGTATAAATATTTGTGCAGTTTTTTTTTTATTTTCTCTATGTATTTACGCCATCTGGAAGCATTTACGACGTTTTTTTGTCCAACCTTTAAATTGATTGCTATTTTTCAACCTTTGTTTAGATTATTTTCGTATTTTTTGATTATGATCTTCATCTTTTGCCGATTATATCCTTCTTTAAAAACCTTTTTCTCGTATATTTCTTACTTTTCCATTTTTGAGTTGGAGCAAAAATTTTAAAAAATAGCGATACATTGGAATATTTTTGTTAATTTTGAGGAAGTGGTGACCAGGGATGTGTAACGGTTCATTTACCCTCTTAATTTTCTTTGCTATTTTCATGTTTTCTGACGTCAGAAAAAGGAAAAGAACTTACAAAAATGGGAGGGTTAATGAACCATTACCCAAGACTGGTGGCGACAATCAAACGGTTTTTTTTAATTTATTTATGTGCAATTTGTTGTTGTTTCCGATTTTTTGGTTGATTTGGCGATATATATTAAAATTTCATGAAAATATAATTGAGATTCCTTCCAGTGAGCGAGATGTTAATTATTTCTCTCAATTTTGCGACAGTTTTAGAACTTTTAGGAATAGAAAAGCGTTCTTCATTTGGATTTTGTGTAGAAATATTTAATGCGAGAAGAAGGGGAGAGGAAAAGGAGTAATAAAAAGAAAGGAATAATAAAATCTACAAGTGATTACCGACTGCGCCTTAATTTTTTTTTGATAGTTTTAACTTTTTTGTTTTTGGTTGTTTTGAAAATTTTTATCAAACAGCGGAATCCGAAAAATAGTAATTCAATTTCTTACGACGTAACTGTAAATATTTTTTTGTGCGCCTTTAGTGTTTTTTTGTGGATAAGCAAATGAAGTGTTGTTTATGCGTGCTTGTGTGGGGAAGACCGTGAGAGCGAGAAAGGATGCGAGATTGTAGTTTTATTCATGCAAGAAGAGGAGAAATGGTTGAATTGCGACGATTTTTAAAACGAGCACGCATTGACCTTGTGCTTTTTTATTATTCTCATTAAAATACAAGCAGAAAAAGCGAAAAGAATACACATAAAAGAATTATTCTAGCGATTATGCATTTAGGAGACAATAATTCTATTTTATGATTTTTTCTGCTTTTCGTTGCATATGTCTTAAAATTTTAAATGCATTTTTTTTATTGTGAAGCTTGGAGCGCAATGGATGCAAAACGAAAAAAATATTTTTCGTTTTTTTTGATTTGTGAAACTCAAAAAATGACTAAACTGATATGCCATAAATTACGTTTTTCTTTTAAAGGCGCTAATTGTTGGATTTGTATTGCAAGTTTAATCATATATATCAGTTAAGCCTTTTTTGTTATTTATTAAAATTCTTTGATTATCAATTTTAATCTATGTAGTATAGTCGGAAAAGAATATTGTTCAGTTTATTTGGCGCATAAATTATTTGTTTAAACTTTTTTTTTAATAATATAAATTTATGTTTTTTTGACAAATTTTTAATGTATGCTAATTTCTTCAATTTTATCTACAATTAGCTGAGATTGTTTTCTCCTCTCTATTCAATTTTTGTTGATGAGTAAAAAATTAGTATTGAAGGAAGATGAATGATATACGGGAAGATGCGATGGGTTAAAGCAAAAGGGTTAAAAAAAAATTTCATTTTTTTAATGTTTCTTTTTTTAATTTCTCGTTATTTTTGTCTTCTTTTAATCTAAAATTCCTTTATCGGATAAATGGCTTTTAATAAAGAGAATAGTTGACGTTAAGATCACGGACTTGTCTTCAAACTTTCTCTTTCTTTTTTTCTTTTTTTGTATGCTTTCAACATTTCAGTAGCTGTTTATAGTTTTGAGATTTTGATTTTTTTAGTATTTAGTTCAAGTTAATTTATAGGATTTGTGTTATGCACGTTTAATGCAATGGCTAAAAGTGATAATAAATGATTTTGCTATTGCGCCGAAATGTTCTATTACCTGACCGCCTACAATTTTTCTTTCATGTCGATTGTAGTATCTTTAATTTTCAGGCTGATTAGATTTAATTCCCAAAAATGTAATTTGCGATATTATGCCCCATAAGTTAACACTTTTTCTTAATTTTCTTTCAGGCAATTTTTACTTAATTCTATCTGCTAATTAAATTTTCAAATCGAAGCTCAATATGAGCTAATTTGATGTTTATGAATAATTTTCATAAATTAAACAAATTTCTTGTCTGAGTATTTGTAGTTGAAAATTTGCCAAAAGTATAAATATTCCATTTATTTTTGTTTTCTTGCAAAAAGCTTTTCAAAATTTATTTGTTAAAATTACATTACCAAAAAGTTAAGTTTACTTGGTAAGCCTTTTTTAATTAGCGCTTTTTAAACATCTTTTGCATTTTTTTACGCAAATTTTGAGTTTTGCAAAGCCATTTGGACGAAAATATTTTTTTCGTCTAATTACGTATTATTGTTGTTTTTTGTTGTTAAAATTTTCTGATTTTCAAATGTTCTGTTGTTTTAAAAATTTTTTTTTGTTGTAATTTCCGTGTGTTCCAATTTGCATATTAATTCAAAATTTTTTTTGTTTTCGTTCTAACTAACTTTTGCAATTAACGCTTTTATTTTTCCAGTGTCTTGCTCTTATAGCAGTTGACCTTTCGGCATTTCTGTGATTTTTAAAAAACTGAAAATATTCATTTCACACTATCAAAGTTCAACTTTTATTTTTTTATTTTTTTGTTACGCTTTTCGTAACACATATTCGCAGAATTTAATTCACATATTTTATTCCTAAGATTATTTACTAGTCCTTACATTGTGTATTCCCACTTATTTAGTTTAGACATTATGGGATAATCTATTTTTAATTTTCACTTTTTTCCCCGAGCTGTTTTTCCCATTTATGCTTATATTTGGCTCTCAGAACATGAATTTTTGTTTAATTCAAAGTTTGCTCTCTAATCTTTACCTTTAATTCTAAATTTATTGCTTATCCTCCTAATTATCATATAAACGTTAGGCAGACCCATTGCAAAACAGTTTTTTTTTAAAACAAGTTTTTATTCGGTTGTTTACAAATAAAATTGCGTCTGATATATGTATATATATTTTTTAATTTTTGATATATATAAACCATTGATAAACACTGACATTATAAATATTTCCGTTTACGTGTGTTATACAATTTTAAATGCATTTTTAATTTAGTTACGTGTTTAATTCCTTCCAAAACAATATGTTTTTATTTTATTTTTAGTTTTGGAAAACGAAGCAACATGAATTTGAGGAGGGATACCGATTGTATTGTGATGCAACCGTCTGACATGATTGTGGTAATGTTTTCAGTAATCGGAGGACATTTTGCCTGTTATATTTCTCTGAGTTTTCAATATGGGATTTCATTTAAAATAAAGTCCCGAAGCGCACCGATACACTTTGTTTGTGAGACAAAAATGCGTTTAAAAATTTTTTGTGACTTGCTGTGAATAGGAATTTTTTACAATTGTTTATATCTTTAGAATTCTTTACAAAATTGTCATTTAATAATATGGAAGTTTAACTAGTTTTTATGTTTTGTTTAAATTGCAACTAGTTAAAAGCACACTATCTTAATCAAAACTTTTTCGTATCTTTTTCGTTAACTGACTGTAATACATTCCAGATCATTATATTTTAGATTGATTACCCCGATGTTCAACGTATCGCAGTCCATCGCAACAACTACAAAATTACTAGCCCGATTTCGACAAAATCCACTCACAATAATTCTGTCAATATTACTCATCATGGTTCTCCTTTAATGCCATCTACTTCCCTGGCGCCTAATTATAATTCCGTTGCTGGGATCACAACTATATCTAATTACAATAACGTCTGCGGTAGTAGTATGATAGCTGGCCAAATGCCTTCTACTCGCGCTTACAACAATAGTCCTAACTCCACTTCACACTCAACACTGATGACGTCCAATAAAAAGGTTTGTGTTTGTTTTGCCGATTTACTATAATAATTCCATTCGGTTGAGATTTTTTTTTGCATATTTAATGTTTTAATTTTTTTTTTATTAATTTAATTTTTTTTATGAGTTTTTTGTGTGGAAAATTAAAAAAAAAAAAGAAAAGCCCAAAGCAATATAAAAATACTTTTTTTAAAAAGTATTGTTTACTCTTCTTTTTTTCATTCCACATATTTTAGATTTATTCGTTTTTATAATTTCTCCATTTTTGTTTAGCAAACTTTTTTTACATTTAATTCAAAAACTGTATTTCAATCTCTCCATCGAGAGCAAAGTGTAATGTACTCTGTTTTTGATCATCGCCGTATTTTGGTACTCATAACGCATGTTCCAAATATGTTTTACATTTTGTATCTCAATATCTTTATTTTTTTTTTAAATATTTGAATCTTAATTCATTGATTAAATTTGAAAGTGCCGATTTGCGATACTTTATCCCGGTACTTAACTTACAATTAGGCCAGCTCTTGAAAATAATCCTACGAGGGGCAAGCTCGACGTACAAAACATTGAATTGTTGTAAACTTACATACAAACGCGAGTTGACATATTAAGCCTTGTATTAGAAACATAATTAACCTTATTATTCAATTAAATAGAATACGATACTTGTATTGAATTTTAGCTTTAAATGTTTTAGCTTTTCTTTATATTTTTTTTGTTGCTTATGCTGTTGAAAATTTGCTTTCAAAGTCAATTCTGATTGAAAATGTTTTAAATTTTTATAAGATTATTTTTTGCTTTTATTTTTGGGAATTTTATTTTAATTGGATGAAAATTAATTATATTTTTTACGCGATGATTTTTTTAGTAAAAAGTAAAAAAAAGAATTTGGGTATATATATATATGTCGAAATTTTTCACAGCTTGTAAGCCTTCAAAAATTCTGAGTTTTTTTTTAAATTGTACATTATAAATGAACGTTCAATTGAATTTTTTTTTTTGGTGCAAGTTTTATGTAAAAATGATTATTGTGCCTTAGCAACTATTTGTCTTTAATCTATTGCCCGGTTTTATCATTGTAATTCTGTTTATGTATATGACATTTTCTGCGATATGTGTTTTCATTTTTTTTAAAGAAAAAGGGACAAGCACCGAGATAATAAACGGAAACCGCTTAATTCTGCGTTTTTGTCGTTGTGAACCCCACATTACTCTAATTCAAACGTTGTTTTTTTAAGCAATCATTTTTTTGTTTGCAGTTCGCTCAAAATCAAGAATACGTTTTTTTAAATATTTTTTTAATTACGAACAATTTTTTAATGTGGGAGAAGCAGTATTGCCTCAATTTTTTCTCACCAATAAATTTCATAAAAATATTTTTCAAATGTTTGCGTCACAAATGAACGTTAAACAATTTTTGAACTCTTTTATGTGTGTCTTAATACATATATTTTATAAAGGCAGTACAAAAATATTCGAAAATCGCAAAAATGTGATCCGTTTTAGCTGAAATTTTTGTGGCACATACGTTTTAGATGTTTTAATCCTGCACTGAAGTAATTTTACTTTTTAGTAAAAAAATGACTCAAAAACATTGAAATACTGTATTTTAGTCATTTTTGGCCTGTTCAAAACTACAAAGACACTTTATTTCTAACCATTTATTACAATATAAGCACAAAAAATCCTATTAAAAACTAAAACTAATAATTAATAGGTCAACCCGAACTCTTATAAAAATATTTTTATGAAATTTATTGGTGAGAAAAAATTGAGGCAATACTGCTTCTCCCACATTAAAAAATTGTTCGTAATTAAAAAAATATTTAAAAAAACGTATTCTTTTGTTTTTGATTTGAGCGAACAATTGAGCGAAATTGTTTTTAAAAAAATATTTTGCCACCAATTACATAGGGCTGTGTAAAACCATTACATTTATTTTTTTTATCATATTTATTGTGTGTGTGTGTGTGCACTATTTTGGTAACTATTTGATCGGAAGTTTTTGAAAGAAACTTATTTGCTTTTTGCCAATTGAATTTTATATTGTTTTAAGTGTTATTGATTTTATATGTCTGAATGGTTATTCATTAGTTAGAGAATTTATTTTTTTAATGTAAAATTAGCTGTTTGCCATATATGTATTGTATTTGCATTTAATTTTAGAATGCCAGCATCTATGTGTCGCCTTCTATAAAGCCCGAAAAAATGACTGTTGAGTCTTTCGAAAGTTTTAGCAGCGGCGATCAAAAACCTTTAAATCATTCAATGGCAAATAACCAAACTATGAACAGTTATTATCGGCATACCAGGTCGGGCTCGGCATCGACCGAGTCGCCCATTCATCATTCTAGCTATGCTTCTCATCGAGTGGTGCAAAATTCAAATGACCAGTCATTTGCGTCGAATGGCTATTCCGTAAGTGAAGGCGTCTCCACGTTTGCGACTTCCAACAATAATGGTCGGCGAAGTTTTCATATGGATGAACTACAACATTTGGAAACAATACGACTCGTCCGACGAGCTCAGCTGCAGCAACTGGAAGACCAAAAGGCGACTGGCCAGCCGCTTCCGCCACCTTCCGTCAGTCAAAGCCAACATTTGCGATATGGACGACGATGGTCGCCGGCCAGAGCACCACCACCGGCATGCAATCCACAACGAAATTACGCAACGGTGGAGCAACATCAACATCATCAGTACTACCGGCATCATGTCAATGTGCCGGTGAATCAAGACGACCCTTCCAATACCAAAAACTTTTCTTTAAGCGTTTCTAGCAACAATGGAAGCGATTACGCCGAAAATATTACCATTGACGACGCTACGCTTACACGACCTTCTGATCATAATGCACATTCTGTCACTC
Organism: Drosophila nigritarsus; assembly: GCA_035044305.1. NCBI lineage: Eukaryota > Metazoa > Arthropoda > Insecta > Diptera > Drosophilidae > Drosophila > Drosophila nigritarsus. The sequence goes on from JAWNMF010000583.1 coordinate 43,443, forward strand.
ATTCGTATAAAGAAGGCAGTCAGGCGTTTCATTCAAATTGCTTGCCGCAAACGGTGAAGCACCAAAGACAGCGAAGTGACGCTGCCAGTTTGGGAAGCGTAAGTGTTTTTGTTATGAATTTAGGATCAATTGCTACTTGCCCTCGCCGTTGTTCAAAAAGTTATTTGTTCAATTTTATTGGGCATAACTTCCGGAATAGATATTAAATAGAAAACTATTTCCGCAACCATTGAAGTGAATTTAAGGTGATAGGCCACACGGCCTTAAGTTATTTTTTTAAATTGCTCAACAATAGCAACGTTAACTTTTTTGAAGTTTACTAATTGTTTCCACGAATTTAAAGCATTTCAACGATATTCCATGTGGAGGATCAAAAATTTTTAATCTTTAAATTTTTTTAAGCACAAATTTTTAATGTTCATAAATTTAGGAATCTGGTGATAATTCCCAAGCTAACGCAACATTAGTTAAAGTTCGGCCACATTACGTGGGCCCTTCCACTTCTTCAGGGCGAACGACGAAGCGTTGCTTGCGCGCCCGAAGTGCTGCCTCATCGATTAGCACTAATGAAGGGGACGATTTTTCTGGTGAAATTTTCTTTGTAATTTTTTTTACAATTTTACAATTTTATAGGTCTCCCAGAAACGGTAGTGGACAGCGACGATGACATTGAGGATGACGACGATGAAGACGAAGAGTCTTGTCCTTCGCACGACTCTTTTCAAGAACTGCGCGATAATGTTCGAGAGTGTCTGGAGAAAGAGCCATCGGAGCGGTGTGCTGACGACATTTCTACATTAATGGTAAAACGTTTTAAACATATTTGTTGAATTTGAGATTTCTTTTTTTGTTTTGATAACGATAACAGAAATAACAACAACATCCGTTAGAAAGTAGGGATAACAAATTAATATTTACCATTGTATTTCTCGTTTTCTTGCTTCTAAAAAATTGTTGCGCAATCAGTTGTTCATAGACCTATAGACTTTTGGCGGCTTGCTGGTTGTAAAATATTTCGTGGAATTATTTTTTTGCTGTTGTGCAAAGGACCTTTCAGTTTCCTATTTGAGAATCACTTGAAAGTAAAACATAGTTCCTTTTGCCTGTCAATGATATTTTCAAAGGTGTGCATTTGCAATTAACTTTTCACTGTTTATTTACTGCTAATTTTTTTGCGTTCGAATTTTACACGTCAAACCAAAATCCAAGTTTGATAATAACGTTAATATTTTTGTTAGTATTGATGTTGTTAAAATGCAAGTTGTTTAATTATTTTGTATGCTTTCTCGTTATTGTGTTTAACAATTTTTTTCGTTATTATTTTAGGAGTTTATGCAGCAAATGCCGGCTCTAACAAACCTGCCGTTGAGCATTAAGCGTCAATTGTGCTTGAAAATGGTGTTTGCTATTGTTCCGAACGCCAGCACAACTATTATGCAGCACGGTGAAAAAATCGATGCATGGTAATTTTTCATAACTTTTTTTTTCTGACTTTCAATTTTTTAGCAATTTTTTTATACCAAATTTTATTATATTATATCATTTTGTTTTTCGAATTACAAATTGGTTCAATAAAAACTATTGGTGAACAGCTCCGGCATTTATAAAATACCTATAGTGCCCTTGTAACTTTGCATTTGAATTATTTGATTCCGGAACAATCTTTTTTTGGATTTTTTTAATTTTAATTGAAGACTGAATTTGAAGCCGTTTTACAACACGATTTGTTATTGAATTGCTATATTAGGGCAGTTACTCAAAATACAAATCAATTGTAAAGTCATTTTACATCTGATGTTTCTCTAATTTTATTTTTTAAAATCAAATTTCCCTTAAAACCTACGAATTGTACAGTTTTTTTTAACTTTGTTTATTAACAAAATTCAAGGTCGGTTGTTGTAAATGGTGCGGTTGAGCACGTCCGAGCATCGACTGGCGAACGGCACGAGTTTCGGTTAGGCGATTGTTTTGGCGCCGAGCCAACAGCTAATGTGCAGTACCAGGACGGTGAATTGCGCACTCTGGTAGATGACTGCGAGTTTGTTTTGGTAGAGCACTCCGATTACTGTTCAATAATGAATACGCTAAGTCAGCACATTGAGCGCGAAGAGGATGAGGATGGCGATGTGTTGCGGGAAACAGAGCGGAGGTACTGGCTAAATCCTTTTTTTGCGACTTAACATTTAATAATTTTAGGATTGTGGGCAATCAAGTCGAGCTGTTGGTCACCAAAGCGCTGCCAGACCGCCTAATTCAACAGCTTGTAGAGGATTCCGACTCGCACGGTTGCGGCACGGGCAATGATGTACATTTCCTAGAAGATTTCTTACTGATGTATCGTGTCTTTGTCTCGGAGCCAACCAAAATTGTCATTAAATTGTTGGAGTGGTTTTGCAGCGATTTGGACGGTGATGAGCCGAGCAGATATAGGGAGAAAGTTGCACGGATCTTTCTCCTCTGGGTGAACAATCACTTTTGCGACTTTGAATATAACGGAGAGATGACACGCCTCCTGGATGTGTTTGAAAATGTAATTGTTTTCTTTTTTTTGCATATTTATATTTTGTTTTCAGTTATTGGAACGTTCTGGGATGCACAATCAACAGAGTCTTTTGAACATTACGTGTAGCTTAAAGTCGAAGCCGCGTGTCGTAACATTGACGCGTTCAAATCGTGCTCAGGAGCTGTCTTTCAATATTTTGAGCGGCAACAATGGCGGAGCGACGGGTCACGAAGTCGGTGGAGGCCAACACGGCATTTTTATCTCAAAGGTTGAGCCCAATTCCGCAGCCGAAAAAAATGGATTGAAGCGTGGTGATGAAGTATGTTTGGCCCGTTTTATCTTTTAAAATGTTTTATTTTGTTTTATTTTTTTAATATTTAAATTGAATTGGCTTCGTTTATTTTTTTAATCTTTATGTGTAGGCTTTTGTTTGCTTTTTTAAAACCTTATCATTTAAACTTTTCTTATTCTAGCTTGGAAGAAAGTACTCTGTATTATGCGCTGTTAATAATAATTTTTTTTCCATATTTAATTTAAAGAATTTGTGCCTTAACCTTTTGCATTACATGCAACAGGATGACGTATTTATAATAAGTATTTTAAAGAAAGTAAAGCATTTATAACTATGAAACGTAGCAGAAGCGCTAAATTTTTTCTTAATTGCGGTTATCGGATTATTTATTTTCTTTAGAATTTTAGCGAAAACAAATTTGTTGAATATAACTTTAAATGGATTTATAAAATATATTTATTGAGTATTAGACTCCTTTGATTTCACATCTATATTTAAATTGCTTTTTTTAGATTCTGAAAATGAATGGACAATCGTTTCAAAACATTTCGCTAACTCGCGCCTTGGAATTGCTAAAAGAAAGCACTCATTTGAGTCTAACTGTCAAATCAAATTTAATGAGTTTCAAAGAGCTGTTACTCAAACAACAAAACGATGTTGTTTCGGATGTCGACATTGTTACCGGTGTTGTGTCTTCTGGTCGGCCTTCTTCCGTATTGTCTAATGGAAAGATTACGGTTGATGTTCCCGATGTTACTGCTCATAATTTTTCGGTTGTTAGCGGATCTTTCAACGCCGGCGGCAAACATTTGAACGGCAACGGAACGCTGGGTCGTTACCACAAAAAGTCGCATCCATTGCCTTCCAATATAATTCCCGCTAATCCTTCGTCTACTGCAACGTCGGCTTCTAGTTTGGCGTCATTAATGAACGCGGGCGGCGAACGCCGTCAAACGCTTTGTGCGCAGGCGCAATTGACACACCACCCATCGGATTTTGCGTCATCCAGCAGAGGGAGAGGATCCATAGCGAGTGGCGGACATGGCAAATCATCGATGTTTGAGAAGCTTTTTACTCTATTAAAGGGTTCTTCAGTGGCGTCGCACGAGCGCAACCGCGAGCATTTACTCAATGGATACGATAGCGCGGATGAGTCGTTCCCACCAAACTATTTGCGCACAAGTCGTTCAAATCCCGACATTTCTGTACACATACACAGCATTCACCCAAATTCGGCCGCTGCCGTTGCAGCTGCTGCCAACCGTCATAGTTCGTTTTCGACGGGCAGCGCCAATGGCATTGGCCAAACAGAGCAGGCCATCAAAATTTTTAAAGGAGATCAGTCATTTCGCTACCTCATTATTTATCCCGACACGCCGGCCAAGCTAGTTGTACGGTCAGCGCTTCAAGTGGGTCATTTAATTTAAAAAGCCAAATTTTCCTAATTTAATCATTGCATTTAAATTTTTTTAGGAGTTTGGTATTGCCGACGCGAGCGCAGCAAATGGCGGCAGTATTTCGGATTGGGCTCTGTGTGAGTGTACCGTAACGAAAGAGGGTGTAATCAAGCAGCGCCGTTTGCCTGATGAAATGCAAAATCTGGCGGTAAGAATAGGATTATCCAGTCGTTTCTACCTAAAAAATAATAATAAATCGGAGAATTTAATTCCCGATGATTTGGCTCCGGACATTTTGAAAGAATCACGTCTCAGTCTGTACACGTTGAGCGCACAATTCTTGGCTAGCCAGTTAACCATTCAGGTAGAGATTTTTTTTTAACGTTGAGCATTGTGTTTGAGATCTGGAAAAGTACAATTATTAAAAAAAAATGTCACAAAGTTGAAGAGATAAATAAAGGTGGAAGTCCATTAGTGTTGAGTAAGCTTTAAATTATGCTTTTTTTGTGCCAGATGCAATTCAATATTGTTTTTTTATGTAAAATTTTGAGGGCGGGACTACTTGCCGTATTTTATTTAAATAGCTTTTAACATTTTTAGCTCCTTTTATACTTTTTTTGCCATTTGTCTAGCAATATACTCTTGGTATGATTGTGTCCGGTAAAAAAATCCGTTTAGCCTCTTTTTTTGATTTAAATATTTTTTATTTTTTTTAAATTGTTGCCTTAAAAATTACAGCTTGTTTAGTGTTGATATGGTTGATATAACCCATAATGGTGCGGGGGCTTACATCATTCTTTCCAGTGGATGATGTAGTGGGTTGTGCATATTAAAAAAGGAATACTGTCATATTTTGATGATGCAAACCCATTTCGTTTATGATTGAATTAAGTTGTCTAAATTGGGATCAAATTTTTGTGCGTTTGATAAAATGGCAAAATAAATTGCATTTTAACCGATTTGTTTAGGATTTTGCTGTATTTTCATCGATTGAACCGACGGAATACGTAAACAGTTTATTCAAACTGACTGAAAACACGACAGAAAATTGTCCACACTTGAATACTTTTGAGGCGTTGTTTAATCGTGAAATGTGGTGGGTGGTGACGGAAATTTGTTGCGAGCGCAACGTCTATCGCCGCTCCAAGTTGATAAAAAAGTTTATCAAAGTGGCGAGGTTTTGTCGCGATTTACGCAATTTCAATTCGATGTTTGCTATTATTAGTGGTTTGGAAAAGCCAGCGGTTCGTCGATTAGCCCATTCTTGGGAGCGAGTGTCCGGGTTTGTTTTTTGTATTTATATTTTTATTTGTATTTCGGTTCATAGATTCCGCTTGTATTTTTAACTTACTACACGACACCTCTGTTAAGACTAGCCTCGCACAAACTTGCGCTTTTACCATTTCTTGTCCAAACCCTACTCGTCCCGTTTACATTATTTCCGACTTGTGTTTCTATCAACTTGGCATCACTGGACTTGCAATGCCATAATTTTTTTAGCGTGAAGCAACTAATTGGGCCATAAAATAACCTCTAAGCGTCAAATTTTTGTGTGTTTTACTTTTTGTAAACCAGGAAAATGACCGTATTTTTTTAATTTGAAGATTTGACTTATTATCGATGGATATAATAAAATTTTTAGAAAATACATGAAAATGTTTAATGACATTCAACAGTTGATGGACCCCTCGAGGAACATGTCCAAGTATCGTCACCAGCTGCAAATTGCTGAGCTCAACCCACCGGCCATACCAATCTATCCTATTCTCCGCAAAGACTTGATCTTCGCGCACGAGGGCAATTCCACGTTTTGCGGCAAGCTAGTCAACTTTGACAAATTGCGGATGATTGCGCGGTTGATTCGATCGTTTGTTAGGCACAGCAGCGTTCAGTATGACGCCGACTCGGTGATGGGACAGGTATTTTTGCGTGGCTTTAATGTATTTACCAAAGAGAACTGATTAAAGAGAATTATATTTTTAATGGAGGCGGTAAAGTTTTTATGTAATTTTGCTTCAGCTTATCCTTTGGTTTACACAGTGTTATTATACCATTTTTTTATATAAGCTTTTTGGTTCTTTTTTTTAAAGTTATGGTGAGGAATTTCAACTGTTCATTGAGCAATATACCCAGTCTGTATTTTTAAGACTTTTACATTTTGTCCTAAATCTTTAAGACTTTTTAAAAGTGGTATAAGTTGGCATTAATCCATTGAATGATAATTATATTTTATAGAAAGTTAATTACTTAAAACACTGATAATTTAGATGGCGCTTGGAGTCGACTTGTTAAACATTGGTTTGTCCTCAACGGCGACTGTGCGAAAGTTTGGTGCCAACACAGCAGCGGCGGTCGTCGCTGCTGCTGCAGTAGCAAGCAGTGGCAGCAGCGTAGTTAACGGCTTAATCAGCGCTAGCGTTTCTGCAGCGTCTGCTGGGACGACCGGCCAGTCGTCGCGCAAAAAGCTTTACGAACACATGTTAATGATTCGAAAAGTGAACGCCTATCTCCTGGAAATGCCGTTTATTGATTCTGAAGCGGAGTTGGATCGGCGCTCGATGGAATGCGAACCACCGGCGCCTGGCTCAAATTTGGTGAGCTGTTCGAGCGGTTACGGAAATATCGGAAGTTTGAGCAACAACAGTAGTCATGTCACCGGAGTTGGAGTGGAGAAAACAGTTTTGTGGAAACCGTCTCGTCACCGGATGGCGTCTCCTTCTCCCAGCAGTCTGTCGTCACAGTCCGCGTCTACCGCTTCTGCTGATCAGTCGAAGCATCAAAAAACGGCAAAATTTGGTTTATATTTTTTTTAAGTAATGTTGGTGCTTAGTAACTTTTGCTATAAAATTATTTTGTTTAAAATTTTGTTAAAACTGAATTTTGAACTTCTTTTTATCAGAAAAGGCTATGAACATTTTTTTTAATATGTGAAGAAAAAATAAAGTTTGGGCGCTAATTAATATAGAAATTTATAAATTACGGCCTCGAAACATTGAAGACAACATGAGGCATTTCATTAGAGAGCTGATTGTTTATCATATTTTTTTAGGCGTTGAATCCCCGCAAGCTGTTCAAAAAATGATGTCTTTGGTACAAAACTCTAAGGTTACTTGTAACGCTAAATGCAATGCCTCATCTTTGCCTCCTCATTCGGTATATTCGACAGCGTCGGGGACAATGACTTCCACTTTAAAGAAAGAGCATAACACTCAACAACTGTCACCGAACAGCAATGAATTACAACAACAATCGTCTGTTTTCAAGCCTTCCCGAAAGTCCTCCACCATTAATAATTTACGAAAGATTCCTTCGTTCAATTCTAGCGGCGCCAATCAAGCCGAAATTTTCGGCGGCACATATGTGAGCAAAACCGGCGACTCAAACACTATTCAACGGCTGTCCAACGCCAAATCAAGAGTCGACCATGATGCTGTGCCCTACGGTTTGTTTATTCTTTTAATTGAAAATAATTTTTTTTTTGAAAGCAATTTTATTCTTTTCAAATTATTTAATTTCATTTTTTTAGATTGCACGGAGCGTTTAATAGACTGACCCAACTGATTGTATATTTATTTGTTTTTCCGCATAAAAAAACAGTCTGACAGTAACAGCATGGCAGCCTCAGCATTTGTATAATTTAAAACTTATTTTACCGACGACTTAATTCTACATAATTTCTTAAATTGGTAAAACAAATGGATGCGAAACCAAAGTCAAATAACAGCCCACCAACTTATTGTGTGCAAGCGAAAAATAATAATGTTTTTTGGCCATAATTCCTCACGAATCTATCATCTCCTTCATTAATAAGCGACAGTAATCTCAAGAAAGCGGCGCCGCCGCTGCTGCCAAGTCACGGCCAATTGTATTTTAGTCAGTGCTTTTATTTGAGTTTGCAATGAGTGAAAATGGGTTTAGCCGTTTTATGATGTGATTCAGTTGTTGGGTTCACTGTTGGGACAACAATAATTTATCTAAAAATCGTTTTTTTTGGACAATAGAAAAGTTGGCTGTATCAACTTTTATAAAATGGGTACATGTACGGGGTGCAGCCAAATTTTCGTTGCATCCTCGCCACATATATTTTCACTTGAATCACATTTTGAACTCAAAAAAAGCACTGATTTAATAGCTTTTTTCTCTTGTCTTCGCGCAATGGGCGATTAAGAGGAAGAAGCGATGTGATTTGTTAACTTTTTTCATCTTCAAATGATCTCACGGGTTTTTTTTGCGTTTTTTTGAAAAAGTTTAAGAATTTTAGACTGCTTAACTTTGTTTTTGTTGCATCTAAGTTGTAATAATTGTAGAAGTTGGATTTTGATATGTTAAATTTTATTCATTTTTGTTTTTGTTTAAATATTATTTTTTTAAGGGAATCAATCCTTTTGGTTTTTATTTTTTGGTCTTGTTAAATAAATAGAGGTGTCGGCATAAATAATTTGTAATAATATAATTAAAGAATGTAAAGTATTGCATCAACCCAATTGCGTGGTTATGAAATCGTGATATATTTATTAGAATATATTTATCTTGGATCAGAAGATGTTTAAGGCATTCTTTATTCTTTTTGTTTAGCAGCATAATTTTTTTTAGTATTTTTATTTCCGAAACTTGTGTGTGCATGAAAAAAAATATTGTACTCACTTTTTCTGGCTTTTAATCAGTAGATTTGAGTGTTTGAGTTTATATAAAACAGGACATTACGAGTCTCAAGCCTAAGATCTTAATAAATTTATTGCTTATTTCTTACTTGACGTGAAAAACCGATATCAGTCCTCTGGTTGTAGTCCAAAATGAGTTCAGTTTGAGCACCAACGGCTGTTTTTTAGTTTTTCTTAAATCATTTGTATTTAAACGTTTAACGCTATAAAATATTAGTTTTGAACGGTATTTATTTTTTAGTTAATAATTGAAAAATTAAAGCTTAAGAAATAAAATTTTTAATAAATTTTACCGTTTTTTCTTCTTTTTTTTTACTTTTGTTTTTCATTGGCTTTAAAAAAATTGAACGCCTGCTAGCCATGATTAATTTTATCAGCTATAAATATGTAGTTTTATCATTCGAGTGTACAAATTGATTAGACTTCAGCATATAAAGACTTAAATCTTTTTTGTTTTTTTTTCATATTTTTGTGGTCGAATTATGACAATTTTTTTTGTGATTTTCTATTTCACGTTGCCTTTTTTTTTGGTTTTCCGAAAATTTTCAGTTTCTATTTGGTTTGCTCAATTTGTTTTACCATTATTATTTAGACAAAGTTTCATAAATATATAAATCATTTTTCAAAGTATTTGCGTACAGGTAAAAATCATTTTCAAAAATTATATTTTACTTAACACGTTGACGCCTAAATGCATAAATATATATATATAGTATGCATGCAGTAACTCACGTTTCTTAAATTTGCGCATACCCGAGTATGCACAAAATGAAAAAAACTTTTATGCGTGCGGCAGTAATAAAAATAGTGTTGTGCCAATTAAAGGGTGAATTAAATAATAAATAATTTATATAATGCCCTTAACTAGTAAATAATAAATGAATAACAATTAAACAATAAAAGTAAATAAAGTAAAAATGAAGTAACCTGGAAGTCGAACCGGATTCAAGACCAGCGGGTGGGAAGGCAAGAGAGGCAGAAGATAAGGCACGCTTTTAGAGACAAGAAAGCCTGAGCTAAAACCAGAGGCGGGAACGCTGGCACACTCTGAGATAAGAGTGTGGATATAAAACCGGAACGCCGAAAAACTCAGAAGCAAGAGAATTAAAACCACTGTCCAAGATTTTAGCTGATCTTTGATTGATAGATTTGAAATTGGCACAGGGAAATTGCGCTGGGACCAAAATAAAATTGAGAAAAAATTTGGATTTTTGTGCCATGCGCGTGTTTGTTGTGTGTATAATAATCGGAAGGTTTAATTTAAAAACTAATAATTGTCAGTTCAAAGAAGTAGTACAATTTTAAATTTTATTTTTAGAAAACTTATGAAAAATTATGTTATTATAATATAAATTTGTTATGTTATATATTTTACCTCAATAAAAGTTTATCATTATTAAATCGATTGTTAGATGATTTTAAGCCATAAATTTTTATAAAGCAAAAAATAAAAATAAAATATATAAATTAAAATTTTTAATTAAAAAAAAATAAAAAACGCATATGCGTCTTTTTTTTTCTCAAAAAGAAAAACCGTTCTATTTTTATACACTATTTTCATCTCTCCTGCACGCACGAATTTTTCATTTTTATTAAAAAAATGGCAGAAGGTAAGTTTCTTACAAGTTAGAAACATTACCGGACGTCAACGTGTTAACCTTTGGCTTTATTGCATTTTCAACTGAATTTATGTTATATTGCATATTTCGCCTATTCATCCGCAGCGCTGTGTTCCATATGCGTTGGAAAGTCGTTTTGACTCTTTTTATTCCATGAAACATTTACTCAAAAATTTTTTGAATTTTTTATGATTGTTTTGCTCTTTTGACTATTTTGACGCTAACTGAATTAAAGCTTTGTGAAAGCCCTTAAAAAATAATGTCTTTTGGCTGAAATAACGGCTTACCCGTACATTGCATAAATTTGTTCATTTTATACTTTAAATGAAACTTCAATAAAGAATAGTATGAAAGCATTTACTACTTAACTACACTTTTTGCGAAATATTGAAAGCTTTGGTCGGGCCATAAATAACTAATCATTCAAAAATTTTGCATATACTTCTAAAATAGAAACAGAATAGAATAGAACGGAAAAAGAATAGAAACCCATAATAATCTCCTTTATCAAGCATTAAGTTATGCCAGCGTAAATCCGAGTCGAGAATGTTTGAAATTTTTAAAGTAAAAATTGAAAAAAAAAATTATTTGAAAAATTGCGAAAGGTTTTATGACAAAATATAAAAAGGAAACCCGTGAAAATTGAAAAACAAACAATTTTTTGCCAATTTTTTTTTGGGAATAATTTTGTAAACCTCCAATTGCTTTTGACATAATTAATGAAATTTAAGCAAAGTGCGCAATGACTTTGCGAATTGAGATTTAATTGACGAAAAAATTGATTGTTGTGCGTTTACAAAACGGATGAGCAATACCAAAGATAATAAAAACATTATTATGCGTGTTTGGGTGAGAATGGGTTTAAGAACATATGACATAACCAAATAATGTATACCTAATAAACTTTAACAAAAGTATGTGAAGAGCAGTTATAGATAATGGTTTTTTAGCCCCCTAATTTCAGAACGCTATTTTTCTATTCGAGTGACAGTGTAGTGAAAGTTCTCGAAAACATAGCGTTTGAGAACGCCACACAGAAAAACATTATAGGGCAACATAAAAGAGCAAAAATAATTTTCCAACACTATCTTTAATTTCCTCCCGCACTCCATTATATAACAGCATAAAAATAGTATTGACAATTGAAAGGGTTAACTATTATTCATTGTCAAGAGGGCGTTTTAAGAAGATCCATAATAAAAGTATTGAAATTTTTTTTTCGGATTAATTTTAGAAGCAAATAATAATTACAGAAACAATAAACAAGTAAATTATTTCTAAATTTGAATAATATTATCCAAAAACACACTAATATATGTATGTTCAAAAGCTTGAGAATATTGCAAAACAGAAACAAATAAGTGAACAATTTAACTGTAATTAAATTATTGTAGGTAACACTAACGCTAGAAAATAAAATAAATTTTAAGTACATTTTCCCAAGCATTATTTCTAATAAATTACAAAATAATAATATATTTTACAACCGCCTGAATTTTTGGAGACAACTTTTGAATTTACTTAATCTCAAGCCTAAAAAAAAAGCCTAAAAAGCCTTAACGACTGTTTGAAAATTACTGTATTTTACGGTGGCAGATAATTGCAGACAAAAAGCACGCCGGAAAAAAAAATTTGATTGTACAAAAAAGATAATGGGCATTAATGAGGGCAGACAAAAAGCACGTCGGACAAATAATGGATTTGTCCGGTATTGTCTGTCCGTTAGTTAGACCGCCTCTTATTGACGACACGCAAATACTAAGCCTATGAACTTTAAAAAAGTTTTCTTATGGTTTGTATTCGCGTTTTGTCCACGTCTCTTTGTCCTTGTCCCGCACACCAATAACTTTTGGCCAAAAAAAAATGGTAATAAATTCAAATGGGAATCATTCGACTATTTACAATTTAGTCTTCAAATTCAGGCGTATTTTAACACATAAACTATTTCGTTTATTTGATATGACTGTAATAATCAATCAAATAATTGCGGACCTGGCGCCGACTAAAGTGGTTGCCCATATGACAATTGGGACAGAGGAACGGTGGAGGGAATTGCAACTTTTGAAATTGCCGATCTTCCGTAAAGTCGCCGTGCAGTCGATTGTTGACAATGTTGTGTGCGCGCCACAAATACATGACGGCGTCGTGCGTGTGCCGCACCTAAAAATTGGGTTTTAAAAGTTAAATAAATTTGAGTAAAAATTAAAAAAAAAAAAAAAAAAGCGGTTATAGGACCTCTTTTAAAACTCTTTACAATGCTTAGATGGTTATTTGTTTTTTTTTGATTGCTAGTCCTAAAGGGTAAATAATCAACTTGCGGCAATGTCAACTGGCGACAGTCAACTCGCAAATTTTTTTACTTTACAAAAACGATTTGTGCCACTTTTTAAGTCACAATTTTTAACTTACGATAAATGGCAACTTTTTGCATTCAACTTGCAATAAGTCAATTTGAATACCGCAACTTCAAAGTGTTACAAATCGATTTTGAAAGTCTAAAATTTTGCGAGTTGACATTCCCCCGCGAATCGTCGTTTGTCCGTCCTAAAGACACTAAGCTCCGATTGACAGACATAAAAACTATGGCACTCCGCATAAAACATTTGGTAGTCAAAACAATTATTTGCAGGGGCAATTGATTTTGAATGTTTAGCCATAGAAAAAATTATTCAAATACTTTTTGTCTCAAAGACATTTGTGTCGCGCACAATTATAATAGTTGTAAAATGACAGTTTGTTTTGTATTGTTTGTAAAGCAATTTGTAAGATTGTTATTTAAAAGGTTGGTTTGCACAAAAAGCGTGTGTACAGTTAGTTTTTGATTTACTATGCACGTGCGACGGACGTCTGTTGTCAACTAAGACGTTAAGCAAACGTATTTATGCGCCAACAAAAGTAACTTATTTAAAAAAAAAAAGGAAAGAAAAATGACTAACCCGTTTTTCGGTTAAAGGAAAAATTTTGGTAGTCATTTCCATAAAATGATTTCGACAGTCCTCGCAACCAAAAAACGACTCAACCCAGCCTTGAATAGCCTTTAAAGGTCGGATTCCATTCATACGGCGTTCAGTCATATCTTAAAAAATATTACACAGCTATTTAACAAAATTACTACAAAAAAAAACAAAACAAAAAAACAATTACTGCTCAGAGAATTTATGTAAGTGTGGACAGTGACCGCGTGGAACGTTGTCCACAATCCGCAAGTATAGCCACGAAACTCCGGGGATGTGCCGCGACAATGTTGATAGCTGGCGTTGACTGGGAATGGGTTTTCATAAAATTGCTACAAAAATTGGTTGAATTGTAAAACAGATACGGTAGCAAAAATAAAGAAAGTGCCAAAATTTACTTCAATACTGGCAAATTGATTTGTCCATTCTGCCGACGAGATGATCGGCGCCGGACTTAGTTTTTGCTTCTCTTCCAAAACCTGTTTCAAATGCCTAAAAACCAGACGCGCGCGTTCACTTTTCTTCAAACTCTAAAACAAATTATTTATAAGAAATGAACGATTTTTTAAAAGCAACAAACTATGACTATGTTTGATTATATGTGAAATATGTTTTTTTTTTGAATGTTTTTATAGAGATTATCTATGGAAAAGAATATTTTATATTAGTCGTCGTTAACTTTTGATATTTTTTTTTGCTATCGTACAGAAAAACTGTTATTATGCAAACAAGTTAACACAATAGCCACAATTTTGTACTAATTTTGTACTATTTTAAAATTTAATACAATAAATAAAATCTGAAAATAGAAAAAATAGGTCAATGATAATTTTCTTGTCATTCTACTTTGTAATAAAAAAAAGTCAATTACAATCTTAAAACTTTTAATTTGGGTTAACGCTTGTATATTGGACGGTAATGAGTTGAAGGGTTTAGCGACTCTTACCATAAAAAATTTTTTACAACTGAATTTGTAAATTTAGGACGAGCGTAATTTATGCTTTTTATGGTTCTCATTGAGTGGTAATTTTTATTATATATAAGGGTAGGTTTACATTTCTGATTTTACTAAGCCAACTTTAATTTTATAAAAAAGTATTCAATCAGCCTTTTGTCTTCTGACATGCAATGGCTCAAAATTTAGATTTTTTAAGTCCTTAGACTCTTTTAAAACATCTTAAGTTATAATGTATAATTTATAACCCATTTCCGTTATAAACCCCTATAATTAAATCTTAAGCAACTCTTTTAAAATACGGTAACTTATCAAATACGGTAACTTTAATTAAATACGGTAACTCATTTTTTCCCAAAATGCGAATGTCTGATATAAAATACGGTAACTTATCAAATACGGTAACTTTAATAAAATACGGTAACTCATTTTTTCCCAAAATGCGAATGTCTGATATAAAATACGGTAACTTTAATAAAACACTGTAACTCCTTTTTTCCCAAAATGCGAATGTCTGATATAAAATACGGTAACTTTAATAAAATACGGTAACTCATTTTTTTCCAAAATGCGAATGTCTGATATAAAATACGGTAACTTTAATAAAACACTGTAACTCCTTTTTTCCCAAAATGCGAATGTCTGATATAAAATACGGTAACTTTAATAAAATACGGTAACTCCTTGTCCCAAAATGCGAATGTCTGATATAAAATACGGTAACTTTAATAAAATACGGTAACTCATTTTTTTCCAAAATGCGAAAAAAAAAAAAAGAAAAAAAGGTCAATAAAAGAAAGGAAAAAATAAAGAAAAGAAATCATCAAAATCATAGTTTTCTGAGGAAATGCTCATTTCGCATTAAGCAACAAACGTCATTCGGCTCAACAAACACATTAAGTTTAAAGAAAATTTTTGCGGTTAATAAATTAAACATTTTTTTCAAAAATTTTCATTTTGTCATTGCATCTCTATAATTTAACTAATAGGTTTCTCCATGAACAACACAATTAGTTGCAGCAGCAAACCGTCGTGTTGTGCAATCAAAATAATTGAAAAAGTAATCTTTGGAACTGATTTGGAACAAATTCGAGGGATTTTAATTAATTTCTGTTTTTTTATTTGGAAATTTGATTTACGTTGTTTTTTTTTGAGAATTTTTTTTTTTGGGTAATGCACAAGTTTATGATGATTTTTAGAAAGTTGCAAAATTACAAACATATTTTTAGCGTGGTGGATGCGACGACTAAATCAAACTTATTTTTTCTAAATTTTGAAAAGTCAACAATTTTGTGTTTTATACTAAATGCTGAAAATGGTGGATAATATTGAGCGTCAATTTTAGGCCCAAAAAATTTGGGCTCAAAATAATTTCAATAAAACTATAGCAAAAAAAAAAAAATGAAAAAACGTTTCAATTCCAACTAATTTTTTTTTACTGAATTAAAAACTTACTTTTGATATAGACGATGATTTGGGATTGCTTTGGCGTTTGCGTATTAGATGATACAGTGAACTGTGGCGCAACGCTCGCAAGTGCGGAAGGGCATTATTCCTGTTTTCATCAACGAATGTGATTACAGGAAAATTCTAAAATTTTAAACTGCTTTACATCAAACGTGTATGGCGAATCGTTTTTCCTTAATTTTCGATTTTATCGAAAATTTAAAAACAATTGCTTTAACCTTGCAAAACATAAAAAAAACACCTCTGCAATAATTGTCACAAAATTGTAAAGGTTCGTAAAATTTTGACCAGCAATAAAGTCGTTGCTTCGCGTCACTTCGCTAATCAACGCCGTATGCATTGCTTTTAACATATCAATTTCAGAGGCGTAATAAAGCGGTTTGCACCTAAACCGTAACAAAAAATTTTGAGAAGAATTGTGACAGTAACAACAAATTAATATAAAAGTTAAACCTATTTGGTTCTGCGGTACAATCGATAATAGGAGACAATGTTGTGGTTGTAGTAATGGAAGGAGGCGGTGTTATTGAAATTGAGTGTCCGAAGTACGCGCGGGATATAATGTTTTGAACAGATTTAGCATTGACTCTAAAAATGTGAAATAAAAAACAATTTTAAAATTATAATTATGAATGGGAAATCAATGAAATTTGATAATTTAACACATCAGCCCATACCTTTTCTGAATAAAACACACAAAAATAAGCCGTAGCCTAATCTTAACGCCGGGAATTCGTATAAGCCTCGACTACGCAAACGTCATGACTTAAGGCTAAGCCAAACCCTAAGCTACAATTGTAAATTGTAGAAAAAAAACTAACACTAGCACGGGAATCTAATAAGCGCATGCTAAAAATGAAACATGAATAGAATAAATTAATGAGCAGGCCATGCATTTGTCTATACAATGCAACATTACAGTCAAGCCTTTCTATAACATACTTTTAAAAATTTACCCCCGGCTATATGATACAAAAGTTAAGTAAAGAAAATATGGTAACTTATCAAATACAGTAACTTTAATAAAATACGGTGACTCATTTTTTCCCAGAATGCGAATGTCTGATATAAAATACGGTAACTTATCAAATACGGTAACTTTAATAAAATACGGTAACTCATTTTTTCCCAAAATGCGAATGTCTGATATAAAATACGGTAACTTATCAAATACAGTAACTTTAATAAAATACGGTAACTCATTTTTTCCCAGAATGTGAATATAAACACGAATTTTTAACATTTTAAATTTTAAACTTAAAAATCCTATTCAATACGGTAAGTGATATTTTAAAAGGGAAACGCCGCATAAAAAAAACTGATCATTTATAAAACAAAGGATTGGACCAGCAATTCGTCTTTTCGTTGTACACTCTCCTCAAATTATTTCAAAAATATTGAAGACCCTAAATGACCCTTTAATGTACAGCCTAGGCTTTTTTTAACACGTATTTAGGCTTTTGAAATTTTTATTTAAATATAGAAAAGTTTACTGTTCCATGAAAACCGATTGTTGACTACCGCGCCGAAACATTGCCACATAAGGAAATACTTTAATTTTCAGCATTTTAACTAAAGGCGAATGAGCCATTGCACGACGCACAGTCACAAATGGACGATAAGAAATCAATTCCATAATAATCTGTTAAATTTTAGGTGTATTAAGTTCACTTCAAATTAGTTGTTAGAATAAGCTCGTAATAAAAACCTTAAAGCCGGGAGTAGCGGCAAGGAATTGATCGAACTCTTCAAATATAATTGCCAAATGATTTGCTGTTGGTGAACCGTCTTCCCACAAATTTTCAAACGATGTTGTACTGTAAAATAAACACAAATCAATGAACAATAGTCAATTTCATCACAACTCACCGATTGACATGAATGTAATTGAAGACTGGCCAATCGGAATATGAAAAAACCTGTTTTTCGTTGATTATTTTTGAAGCAATTTGGTTTTGCAATTCAGCAACAGAGTACGATGAATTAATGAGCATTCCTTCGTTGTATTTTAGGGCCTTTCTCGGAAAGTACTGTAATTTGTATAAAAACAATGGCTTTAAAGTTAGATAGACGTGCAACTACTAAAAAATATACCTTAACCATTGGATAAAAGGTGACACCGTTTGCCTTGCATACTCTTGTATTAAATTTATCGGCGCAATTGATGGCTGACATTTCGACGATGTTATTCCAACTATTGACTTGAGCAGAGAGCTCGCGATAAAGCGGAGCAAACGCTCGACAATGTCCACACCTAAAATATTTTAATTAATTTAGAATAAGGTATAATTAATTTATTTAATTTTTATTATTTTTTTAGGCAAAAGGTTTGCATTATATTTTATACCGTGACTCTCTTCAATTCCCTTTGTCGCACTCAACGCGAATACGAATTTAACTCTCTCTCTCTCTCTCTCTCTCTCTCTCTCTCTCTCTCTCTCTCTCTCTCTCTCTCTCTCTCTCTCTCTCTCTCTCTCTCTCTCTCTCTCTCTCTCTCTCTCTCTCTCTCTCTCTCTCTCTCTCTCTCTCTCTCTCTCTCTCTCTCTCTCTCTCTCTCTCTCTCTCTCTCTTTCTTTCTTTCTTTCTCTCTCTCTCTCTCTCTCTCTCTCTCTAAATTATTAAATCACAATTCAAAATTTCGTTCTTAAAATAAAAATAATTTTCAATCATTGTCAAATAAATTTTTTGACGCAAACCTTTTTTTGGGGGGGTTTTTTAGTTCCTTTTTTTGGAATTTTTTTTTGTTGAATGGTTGTTATTTGGGCTCTGTCCAGTCTTATTTCTAAATAAAGCCGTTCGTTATTCTTTGATTGGAAGGTCTGCTCTTTAGAAGTTTGCCACAACCCCTATTTTTGAAAGCCTCAGTCTGCAAATAGCTGTATTATAATAATGTTTCAATTTTTGGTATTTCATCTTGGAAATTGCTCTAATAAATAGTTTTGGAAAATAATTCAATTACCAATCGGCGTAAAATTCGACGACAAAAGCATTTGACTTGTTAGCATAAATAATCGTATCGTCAAAAGTGTTCTGATCCAAGTGCATAATACGGTCAACCCCTGGCTGATACAACAAAGTGTTGTCGCCCTGCGGCACATAGGTAAAAGAAGACTGAAGTGGTGTAGATTTATGTATGAATAATAAGAAATAAATTGTTGTCAGAATTGCGTTTTGTTGCTTTAAAGGTACTCTAAGGGAATAAAATTGGACGACGCGCGGTGCCGCCATTGTTTATTTTGCATTCGACTGCTTTTGCGATTTGCCTCCACTAAAGTTAATTACGGTTAAGATCAAACAGCTTTACAGAATCATACAAAAATTGCAATGGTATACGCTAAAAAAATTCAGTTAAAAAAATTAAAAAAAAACCCAATATAAAAGATAAAGTCGGAAGCTAAATAATAGCTAAAAAAAACTAAAGAATAACTCACCCCAAAAATTAATTCAACTACAAAGTAGTTTGTTGTTGTTTTTTAATTAGTCAATTTAACAACAATTTTTATTAAACAAAAACAATGAAATACATAAATAGACTCAAAAATACATAAAAATTTTATTTACTTAAGCTTATTTTTGAAGATACCGTTCATTTGCGTCTCGGCAAGCTCCGAGTCGGACTGCGGCGGCACGCACTCCGGAGCGGCATGCACAAACATCATCGTCAATTTCTGGCCAAGTCTTCATCAAATTGCGCTTTAACGATTCCACAAAATTGTGTGGCTTAGCACAAGCCTTTGCCTCCAAATTCCTCTAAATGTGAATAGTCCAATAAGGGTTTGTGGGGAGTACGACGGCCATTATTGTGCGCTGATAAAGGTCGAGGGGGGAATTGGTTTTGTGCAAAAGTCTTGCGTCAGCTTTGCTCAATGGGCCGGAGCTAAATCTTGCTGGAAGATCCATTGCTAACCTGAATAGTTTTGTTTGGCCCAGCATCACCGCTAACTTTAGAATGTCCTTAATGTAGTTTTGGGTATTGATTCGTTTTCGACAAAATACAGCCTTGTTTTGCTTTTTATGGACACCCACGCTTATGCCACTTAAGCCAGCCGGTTTTTGAAGGGCGGAAAACAATACTTCCTTTTCAGTTGGCTGCCAAAGCTCTAAAGAAACAGTACTCTATCGTTTTGGATGGATTTTATGAGTCTGGTTAATGCTGAAAAATTTCTTATCGGATAAAAGAATCTTTTTATAGAATCCGAGCGCAGTGTCTGCGCAGCAAATCGTCGATAACGTTCCTTCCGCACTTTACATTTCTTTTCGTTTAGATACTGTCCTTTTTGGAGGTTTATAGACTTGAGTTTTAGCTCTTTTATTTGACAATTTTACGGACACTACCTTCACTGTTGCCCATTTTCCTGCTCATTTTTCTCATAGAGCGGCCAAAATCTTGCCGAATTCGTTTGCGGATAACTTTTTGGATAGCAGGATGAGTGCGCGGCCTTCCAACTCCGAGAACGCTCTTGAGTGGTGCCTAACTCCTTAAAACGCAGAATCGTTTTAGAAACCATTTGTTGAGACACACCGAGCAAACGAACAATATTTTGTTGATGCAAAGCTATAATTGACGCACGCAATTTTTCACGCTTGCTACACCTTTTTAAAAGAAAGCATTTAAAGAAAGACAATACACCATTTTATACAGAATTACAAGACAAATCGAACGGTATCTTTTTGTAGAAACCGATACAAATTTAAAAAATAATAATTTTATCAATAAAACTTTATTGGCCAAAAAAAAAAGTGTTTTGTATTTGATTCTCAAAGGTATCTGTGCTTAGCTTTAAGCTACAAGTAAAGCTACAATTTAGATATGAGTTTATACTTAGGATTTTTAACAAACATAAGATTACGCTAACTTATAAACTTAGGTTTGTACTTGGAAGTTGAATTAGGCTCAAACATAAGGTTAAGAATAGATTTAGATTTTAGGCTTTATCTAAGGCTTGTGTTGAACTTTAGGTTGAGCTTTAACCGTTGAGCTTTTAAGAGGCTTAAACCAAAGGGAACAGGCATAAAAACAAGTTTAGGACTCGGCTTAAAGTTTAACAATGCTCGTCAATTTTAAAAGATTTTTTAATATATGTAGTAACAGTTCTTGAATGAATTTCTTATCCTGATTGCCAAAAAAAACTGTTGTGTTCGGGGCCGACAACAGTCTTGAATGTTGTTGAGTGATAACAACACTAACTCAATTAAAAAAACACACTTTATTAACTAACAAATACTTGAAGACAACACTCACAAAAACAGAATCCCCCCGCTTTTTCTCTTCCCGCAGGCGCATTTGTCATCATTTTTCATCATTTCGCAAAAAGCGAAATACGGTTCATGTATTTCGCTGTAGGATAAAAAAACTTTTATGAGTTACACAACATATTAAATAAGAATAGTATTTTCTTATATATATAATGAATCAGTCTAATGCATATGTATAAGTTGGCATACACTAAACAAGCAATATTAAACAAGCATTTGAGATTTGACATTGTTGGAGGACTTAATATACATAATTTTTTTAGGCGCAAATTGAATGAAAATGTCAAAATGATTAATTAGCATTACATTTTTTTCCTGATAAATACAAAAATTATTTTACAAATGTTTTTTCACAACAAATTTCCAATTTTTAACAAATAGTTGATGTGAAAAATTATAAAGACAATTGGAAATGTTGCGATTTTTTTTACAAGTTTATATAAAAATTTTAACTAAATTTTTTTCGTTATTTATACGTTTAAAACAATTTTTTTAACGCAACAAAGTTTGAACGAACTAAAGAAAAGTAAATCGCTCCCCTTTTTTTACATTGCCTAATGATTGGGTTATTTAATTTAATTGGATAAGATGTGAGTCAATTAAAATATGGAAGTTAGAAGGCAATTGAATTGGATAGAAGAATCTTAATGCTTGAAAGGGATTGTTTAAAAGAGGTGCAATTTGAGAGGATACCACGCATCATTACGTAACAAAGGTTTTAGGACAGTTCAATTGGAGAAAAGGATTACAACAAAAGGCTTAGAGGGTTAAACTAGAGGGGCATATAACGCACGCTGGTTTAAACAAGACAAAAAACGGGCCTTTTATAAAATACGTCAAAACCAACACACATACATAATATTTTAATTTAAAAATAAAAAAATAAAAAAAAAAATTTCAAAAGACTGACTAAAACAAAAAAAAAATTAAAGAAATTAATCAAGAAAAAATTGGGGAGAAAAACACCAATAAAAACGAAAATAGTAGAAAAAAAAAATTGAGACGGAATTTCGAGGGGGGAAAGGCAAAGTGAATAAAACTTTTTTTTGTTGTGCTTTTATTTCACTTTTTTTCAAGTTCAAGCGTTTATTACCAGCGTTTACATTCGATGAGTTTTTCTATAAAAAAGAAATTCTTTTATTTTATTTCGAAATATTGAATTATATATATACATATATATATATAATATATATTTATACGTGTATAATGATAATATTTTAAAGTACATTTAATATTAGATTAAAAAATAAATGAAAAATGTGATTTTATTTTTAATTTTTAAGAAAACATAACAAAAAATGAAAATGAATAATAAAGCAGAAAATAAAATTAAAAAAACTTTGAAACAGCTAAAATTGGACAAGCGGCGTTTTGTTGGGCCACCTGTTACGCACTGCATCTATTTATCGTGTATAAATTAATAAAAACGAATTATTAAAAAATAATAACGATTAATTTACATCGAAATTAAACGATTAACAAAATTTGGTTTTTGAGTCGCCAAATCAAGGGACAAGAGCGAAATTGAAAACAATTCGCAAAAGAGAGAGAGAGAGAGAGAAAAGAATATCTTCAGGAGCTGTAAAGAGGGAAAAGTAGCAGCTAGAGAGCTGACAAGTGAGCAACAACAGCAAAGGAGCTGGAGCGAGAATAAATATTTCATAAAACCGCTAAAGAGCAGGAGAGCATCATAAAAACATAATAAAAAAAAGAGGCATTTAAAAGCATTTTAAACATTTACATATAAATAAAAGACAAATCGCGTCGAGACGCAAAAACATTTAAATTATTACAAAAATAAATAAATAAATAAATTGTTTATGTCGAGGCGCGACACCACCAAAGATGAAATTTACAATCTTTTTTTTTTTATTTCAAACTTCAAATTTCATTGCAATTGTTATTAGAAAGCCTTCACAGCATTAGAAAAATGTCATGCAAATACGCTTATACTAAAACTATACCAAAAAGACTATGGTATAAAAATTTAGAGTTACCGTAATAAGTTAAAATAAAGTGATAAAAATGGCAAAAAAATTATGATTGATAACGTTTAAAATTGCAGTAATTTTCATGTAAATATATAGCGCCAAACACAAAAACACATCTAACACTTTTTAGAATTTTAACAAAGGTGTTGCAAGAAGATAGATCTACTTTACTTTATTGTGATTTTTGGCTTTGTTTAAACTCGTATAGAGTTTATCATTTTTGAACGGAATAAGTCATGGCGAAAAAAAATAATTCCAAAATAAAAAAAAACTAAAAAGAAAATTAAATTATTTATACAAAATTAAATCAAAATGCAAATTTATAATCGAATTTTCACATTTTAAAACAATCGCGGCAAGACTCGGCGACAATCGTTATTTTCTAAATAAAAACTATAATTCTTTTTAATCTTCAAAAGAAGAAATTTTTAGTTTAAATTATAAAAACCCAATTTTAAGTATAAGCTTTGAATGGTTTTTGATTTTGAAACGATGTGAGCAAGAAATGACCATAACACAGAATGTCGCCGAGCTTACTGTACAGGTTTATTAATGGCCTCTTGCCGGTCAATTGATGCAAAATTTGTTTTGAGAACGTAGAGGAGTCTTCCAGAAATTTACATTTTTGCATTACCAATGCACTAGCCAGTGCCTTTTGGTAAGCAAATACTGCCGTGATTTGACTTATTGGCTATTAGTGCTGTCCAGTGAGGAGTCAGTAACCCTACCATTTTTGTTCACAATTTTTTTTTAGTCTAACGTCAGACGAAAATAAAATAGCATAAACAATTTGAGAGAGTTACGGAGCGTTTACTCACGTTACCACTGGTGCTGTCATTAGAGTCCAAAATGAGTTCATACGCTTTCTTTGTTCAGGCTTATACGGTAATTTAGAGATTCATTTTATAATAATTTTTAGGTTCAAAAAGGATGTTCGAGTTTCTTTAGATTAAACTTTATCTTTTCAGGATCCTACGATTTTGCGCGAAATTACGTGGACTTATTTCGAACTCAAATGAAAGCTCTGCCAGCATTGTTTTGGTCACAAAATCAAATTTTAAACCAACCTTGAAAATAAACGTACAAATCAAAATTAAAATAGAAATAAAAGAGAAGTAGCAATTAATTTTTTTTACAAAGATATTAAAACTAGCGTTAAAACTAGAGGATTTTCAATTTTAGAAAAAGATTATTTCAAACTAAAAGGTGTTTACTATATACGAGAAGCACCAATCTACGTAATGTAATAAAAGAACAAAACAATTATTTACCCACAATTAGAACGGAAAAGAAAACAAATTGATTTTGGAAAGAAACAAAAAAAGTGAAAGTTTTTAGAAAAGTTTTCAAAAAATATTGAATTCTGTTTATTTTTCTACCCTTTATATAACCAACCAATTTTGTAGCAACGTTTTTGTACTTAACATAAAGAGCGTAAAGGAAAAACAATCGTTGCTCTTCCTTTCATTTCGTTTAAACGCAATGTTTAGTTTCTCTTTTTGTTATTTAAGCAACAAACAAATTGGTTTTTTTTTTAGAAGGGGCGACCCGTTTTACTTTGGTGAAGACGTTCTAAAAATATGCTCATAAATGCTTTAATAAAGTTATGACAAAAGTAACTTGAAATTATAACATTTAAAACAGCTGTTTTAAAGCGGAAAGAAAATTTTTTAATTTGCCTGGAGACAATTTTCGTTTTTGAAAAACAAAAAAAAAATTTTTATATTAACTCAGACATTTTTTTTTGATTGATGTTTAAAAAGTATTTATGCCAATCTTTTTAGTCAATAATTTTTTGAGAATGTTAAATGCATGTTTTTAGGATCTCAGTTATATGCAGCAATTTGTCAATGACAATTAAGCATCAAAAATTTGTACTGAACAAAACGTTGCTTTATTTGTGCGGAGTGGTCGGACTAAACAATTTAAAAAACGAAAAAAAAAAATTTAACTTAGCAATAATAAGTCTATCTAAAATAAAAAAAACACATTTCAACACTGTTTTCTGAGGGCTCAATTAATCAACAAGAATTTAATATAATAAAACTAAAAAAAACAACCAAAATTGTTTAAATGTCTGAATAGACAGAAAAACAGAGCAATTAATAACAAAGTATATTAAACGCTTTTACAAACACTTTTCGATTGGGCGAAAAATTACGAAAAAAAGTTGTCAGAAGTTGAAATTATTTTTGAAACTTAGTTTTGGCTTAGGGCAATGTGCATAAACCGTGCAATAATTTTAAATTTTGACTTTCCAATATCGATTTGCGATACGTTAATGTCACAATTGTCAAATTACGGGAAAAAAACTCATAATATTCAATATTAAATAAGTTTAAACTTGCAGCACGCAGTGCCACGACTTTTTTTTTTTTTTTTTTTTTTTGACAAATTCAGCTTGAAAAAAAAATGAAATTTTGTGAATGAATAGTTTGGCGCGAGTTGAAATTGCCGCAAGTCGTCATTTTTTCCACTAAATAAAGAAAAAAAGCAATAGCAAGGAAATATGTTAAAGAAAGTTAAGCAAAGGCTTAGGCTTAGGCAATTGAACGGTTAAAGTTGATGTACATTCATTAGCCTAAAATAAAGTTTAGACAATAATGAAAATATTTTCAAAAAGATAACCGCTGTCGAGTATTTCTATGCCTTAACACCATTTTATAATTAGGAACCACAACAAAGAACAGATTTTTTTGAATATTTTTTAGTTCTGTGACACAATTGGTTAGCGCGTTCGGATGGTAAACAAAAGGCTGGTGGTTCAACCCCACCCGTGAGCGTTTTGCTTTTTAAATTTTTGCGTTAACGGCCAAGAATTTCTTGTACGCTCAAAATTTGTGTGTGAGAGCCAATGAAAAATAATTTAAAATTTAGTAAATTATGTTTTCCAAAAAATGGAAATGTTATTTCAATTCTTTGTAAAACACGACATGGATTGTTTATATTCAAAAATCAAATGAACATAGTAGTAGCCAATTTTAAAAGAAATAACGCCTTAATGTGTTTTTTATACAAGTAGGTGGCCAACTGAAGAACATTAAAAGAAAGAAAGGCATAATGAGATAGTGAAAAATGTATCGAGGACAATAGATCAAGGTAGTAGGTAGAGATTGAACAATTCAATTCATTGTAATTGAAGCACTGGTGCTGCAATATTTTTAGAACCGTTGTATGAAAAAATTTAAATTAAAAAGTTATATTATTTATAGGTTGTTAAAATCCCAAATAATCTACAAATAATCAACAAATACTCAACGAATAACGAATAATCAACAAATAACGAATAATCAACGAATATCTCAACACTGAACGAACTTATCGTAATTACAATAATTCGTGCAAAATACATATGTAAGCTCTTTAAATTTTTAAATCTTATTCAACATTTCAACAAGCCCTGTATGTACCATAGCTCGAAGATCTCTGCTTTCTTCAATCCCTTGCCTTTTTGATTTTCTAATTAAATTTCTAATTTTATTTCAATCACAAACGATTCAGCAATATTTTACTTATTTCAAAATTGCTTTGAACGCTTTCATTTCAGTCCTATACTTGTCTTTTTTTTTGTTTGTTATGTGACAACTGTCAACTCCATGTGATGGAGGATGGTTGGGCCGTAGAGTTTAGTGACAAGCGGACTTTCAAACTTTCCCTTTAAAATTGACAATTATTTTTTTTTATTTTAATTAATGATAATTCGAGGGCTTCGTTGATTTAACCTTTGCAAAATAATATGATTAACGTAACAAACAAATAAGAAAATATTCTTTTAATATTGTAAATACACATTTCAATATTTATTTTTTCTGAATTTTTTTAGCTGAACTTTATTTAAGAAAAGAAAAACAAACACAAAACAATTATCGAAAATCAAAATCATGAATCTTTTTTGAGTGCTTTGCACATGCAATTCAATAATGAGTTGAACAGCTTAACTTAAGATAAAATTTTGACGTGAGTAGACAAAAAATAACTATTTTAAGCGTGGTTGGTTCACGATATTAGGCTAAAATTTATTTACATCATTTCTTTATGTAAGTCATTTAGTGACATAAAGTTTACTGAAAATCAAAATATGATTATAATAATTTAAAGAAATAAAGTGATGTAATATGACGTAGTGCCTCAACTTTTGAGCCTTTTTGAAGTAATACATTAGGATATTTTACATTAAATTTTAGTATTTAAACCTGTAATGTTGAAGTGTTTCAAGTTAAAATGTTTATTAAGATCTTTATGCGTCAATGTTTTAACAAAAATGTTTAACTGAAAGGATATTTGCGGCAAGATGTACAGGTGACAAAAAACTTTTGCAAAGATGTTTATGCGTCAGAAGAATTGTGCAATAACGTTTAGGCACCAAAAGATTTCTTTGGGCACTTGGGCATGAGGGAATAAGCGCCAAGGCGATTAGACGATCAAAGTAACATTTAACGTTGTTTAAAATAACCCCACATTGACTAAAATACAAGTATAGCTAATATTTGTAAGTTTGATATGTTTATTATAACTTAGACCTATACATATTATTATATCACACTTTTTTTTGTGTTTTATAGCTCTTTTTAGTTAAAATACCAACTTCTTAATTATTTTTAAACCTGCTTTTAAGTTCAAATTTGTTATTTTTGACATTATATTTTAATGCTCGCATAAAATAGTTGAACAAACTTATTTTGAAATAATTAGTGTTTTGCACAGCGTTATCCAAAGCCGTCATAGAACACTTGTTTTTTGGTAATAAAGCAATTTTAATTATTCCATCTTGTCGTATTTGTATAATATTATCACACAAGATTCAATCGAAAGTCATTAACAACGTTTTTCGTTCTTAATACAAGTGTGAGCGTATTTTTTCCCCTAAATTAGCACACTATTTAGGGAGTAAAATATTTATTATTCCTTATTTAATAATTAAACAAAATTTTCAGTTTTTTTCTTACCCAAGTTTTTCTAATGACCCGGGCAATTAGCAAGTGGTAAAACCTGAATTATTGAGCACACATTTCATTTTTCATTTTCCTGAAATTTATTACAATAAAATGTACTTTGCTTTGCAGAAATGATGATTCAATTTTTGTGGTTTACAACGCTTTTCGTTATATATAAAAGTGAAACACATGTGTAAGCTATTCCACGTGTGATTAGTGAAAAAAAAAAAGTTGGAATAGTTTTATGCAAACTAAAAACCTCACAATACATCAAAATTGCGGTCATTTTTGATTATAGGAATTACATCAGTAGAGTTTTATTATATATTTTTGTCCTTTTTTTTTGATCTAAAACGATTGTCACTCTGTAGTCTTACAATTAGGCTTTAAAAATTACAAGAGAATAATTGCTTATACTCAGGAGTTTGACTCTGTTTTGTATAAAACCTGTTAAATTCGTTCATTTGTTAGATTTTTTTCTGACAGAGATCTTTTTGGAAATAACGTTTTAAAAACACCAACTCAATATATGTATTTTCAAATGATGTAAAGTGACGCGTCCGAATAATAGTAACAATTTTAATGACGTTCAGAAAACTAACGGCGCCATTTGATTCTAAAAATTGATATTAGAAAAGTTTTATCAGAAAATTGTCAAATTTAAACATTTATTGATGGATCATACTCAATTTTAAAACTCGAATTATCTTTTAGTTTAAACTGACGTCAACACCCATTGATAATTTGACATACTATTTTCAATATAATTTTAAAAATAAACGACGTCTTCCACGTTCATGTGATTGCAGGACAAACAAAAAAAAGTGGACGAAAAAGTATTTTATTTATTTTCTCGTCAAAAAAAGGTCAATAAGTTTTATGCGACAATAATACATGTACATGTTGGGCATCTTGATTTTATTACAGCAAAACTTCTTTCTTTTTTGAAATTTGTGTATTTAAAATAAATTTAAGTTTAAGGCCTGTGAGAAAAATAATGAAAATATTACAAATAAAATAGCCACAAGTTCTTGCAGTTACTCTGAAACCTTGAAATTATGAAAAATAAATGAGTGAAAAGGTAAAACAAATACAAGTAAATGACAAGAAAGTGATTGGGGCTGACAATGCAAGGTAACCAGAAAAATGCGAAGTTAAAATAACCAAAGATGTGAATGGAGAAATTAACAAAATCTAGAGGAAATATGAGAAGAAATGGGAAAAATTTAACGAGAGAAGAAAAAAAACGCAACAAAAGAGATATTTTAGGAATGAGATTGTAACGTAATTAAAATAATAAAATAATTACAGCGCTTAAATATGAACCCGAACAAAAATTATATAAGCCACAGTCAACTCAACAAAAAAAAAGACTTTTTATGGTTGCTGCAATAAGAAAATTTATTTACAGTAAATGAGAGAACAAACGACAGATATGATGCGAAAAGCAAAAAATCAGCCTTGTGGCAATAATCAGCAAGAGTTGTACGTGAAATATCAACAACATTAGAACGCACATCAATAGACGCTTGTCATTAGCATCAAAGCATACATTAACAAAGAACAGTTTATCATATATAGGAAAAAGTTTTCTGCATCATGAATTTGAGAGAGGAAAATATACTTGTTTATAGTTGATCTGACAGAGACAGTAGTAGCAGCAAAAAAATGAGAAAACGCATTCAATAAAATAACAGTAACAACAGTAAAAAAACATTGCGTTGATCAGCAGCAGAAGTAAATAAAAAATTTCAAAATAAATTTATGAAGCGCAAAAGCGCTAAAGGAAAAACTCTAAAAATAAAATTTTCTACAGGCCAAACACAAAGTTTCATCTCCTTTTTTTTTTAAGTTTGTTGTAACAGAGGCATATAAACAAAAAAAAATAGTAGACTTTTTGCCATTGCACACAACTTGTTCAAATAGTACAACCAAAATTAATACAAAAAAATTTCTTCCTTCTTTTTTTTCTAACACACAACTCAGTGCAGTATTTAAGCCTGAAATTTTTTCAAAATTTTTAACATTTCCTCGAGAAGTTAACAAGAAGTTGGTCTATCAACTAATTATTGGGCTTTCCCCCTACTACCTTCTTATTTGCGTTCAAACATGCATCGTGTAGCGGTGTTGTTTGGATTATTCTGGATAGCTTTGGCCAGTGCTGATTTCAATCCGGCACCAGCACCGTTGGTGCTGGAAGGAGAAGGCCAGATTGTAAGGCGCGGCGCCGTACAAGTCTTTGACGGCGGAGTTGAGGAAATTGTAGAAGTCGAGCCAAAGCAAGAAGTGTAATACTTGATAATTTTTATAAGCGTTTTGTATATGCTTTAATTCCCTAACCATCAAAATAATTACAATCTGTTTTAGAAGCCGAGACCCAACAAAACCAGTTGTCCGCCCCAAGCGATGGGGCGGTTATGGCGGTGACTTTGGAGGTTTTGACGGCGGCGACAGAACGGTGATCATCAAAAAAGTTATTATCCGACGACCCGGTTATGGCGGGTATGGCGGCAGTCCATACGGAGGATACAATGGTGGGTACGGATATGGCAGTGGATACGGTGGCGGCTATGGATCCCCATACTACGGTTAAACGTCTTTCACAATTTTGGTTTTTTCTGCTATTAAAACTCTTTTTTTCATGCAATTATGCAATTGATAACAATTGATAAGTATTGATAACCCATATTAGATAATTTTTTGTGAGTTAAAATTTTTAATGTACATAATAAATAACAATAACAATAAATATTTTGAATTGAAAATTATTGTTTACTATACATATTTACTAGTGCATTGAATTAATTATAAATGTCATTGCTATGTCAAGTTTTTTCATTCCTAAAACACTAACTGGGGATTTACAAACAGGTCGAAAATATTGTTGCGATTTGAATGTAATGTTGGTTTTTAGTAATAAAACGCATAAAGGCAATCGAGAGGATGAGTGCCATTTGCCCCAAAAACTTGTTTTATCTGACTTCAGCATATAGAACTTAAAACATCAGCATAAGTTTTGAGCAATAATCTAAACTTTAGTCAGACACAAAGGGCTACTATGCCTTAGGTTACTGCCTTTACCCTTTTAAAATTAATTTTTATATTATATTGAATATTATGAACTTATGAAAAACATGTCACGTCCAATTCTATAAGTAAATATGTTTGTACAATCTTTTTATATGTTCATTAAAATACTCAAAAAGCCAATTCAATAGGAACATTAAACATACAAAAGAATAAACGAATTAAATCGTAAATAGCTAAAGGCTTTGTTTCCTTTTGTTAAATGCCATTTCCAAGCAATAGAAACAAAAGTGACCCGTAAAACAGCAATAATTTGTTTATAAGCTTATTTATAAGCGCAGGAAGTGGTTGCGATGCTTATTTAATGCTGGTCTGACTCTGGAAATGTTGACTATAAGAGCCAATTTCCTCAGTATTCGTATTTAAACATGTAGGCTATGTTCGTTAAGAACCCTATGCCAATAATACTTTTTAATGTGATCTAGAGATTGAAAAAAATAATAAAATGTAATTTCAAAATCAATGGCATCAAAAAGGAGTTATAATAATTGATTTATTTATGACAGACTTTTGCAATGTAAAAGTCTACTATCAATCCTCAAGTCAACTAAGTTGGTCAACCGAATTGGTTTAACCCTTAACAAGAATGATTTTTAATTGCTTTCCTTATTAATTTGATAAAAATAACATTCAAAAAATGCATATTATTGTTTGAGCTCTTGTATAAAAAAAATCACACCTCTTTGCTAATCCCAAAAAAATAATTACAAAAGACTTTAATCTAACAAATAAATGGCGATTTACCGCATAAAGTCGACACCGGTGGTGGGTGAAGGCTCAGTAACCCCCTCGTTATTGAATACTATTTTTCTTTGTCTAACGTCAAACAGAAAGAAGATAACATTTTATACAGAATTTTCTCACAATTGTATGAATATGCAAGACAATTTTTTTTAAAAAGTTTTCAATCAATTTTCTGCCACTGTATGTATGTTTATTCATTTTTCAAGCGTGGAAGCCATTTTGGTTAGCAGAATTTTACCCACACAAAATACGTTTTTTACATTTAAAAGGTTCAAAATCAATTTAATTTTTGTCAATTAGAACTTATTGGCCGATTTGCATGTATAAAATTTTTTCACCTAAATAATTGCCAAACAATAAAATCTAGGATTCATTAAATACTTTTTAAAAAAAACCCTGCTCTCAAATTAATTAAATGGTTTAATAAATAAAAAATCTTTTACTTAAATTTTGTAAATAACCAAATGATAGAAAAAAAAACAGAAAAAGGTAAAAAAAATGTGAACGATTGATTAATGTTAAAAGGTATTGACAAAAATATGAATAATATCATACAAATAGAGAAACGTCTTTATTGTATAAATCGTTAACTTTTTGTTGTTTAAATCGTTAACCCGAAAGGAATCAACAACAAAAATAAGTCAAAACTATTTTTTTCTAAATATTTGGCGAATAGTCGTCATTTACTTCTCATTTACCAAATAAACGAAAATCAATTTTTGGCGCGGAATTAAGTAATAAATACTGTAAGATTTGAGTATTTAAACCATAAAACGCATTTGTCGTTCGAATAATTTTACAATAATTAAAATTTATTCAAACTATTATATTCCCTTACAAAATTTTTTTGGCATTGATTTTTGCCATATGTATGAGTGTAATTGTGTCTTCGACGCTAGCCGAATTTAAACCGCAAGTGTTATTGGCCGACTTAATAATAGTAAAATGGTTAAAATTGTTAAGGTACACGCTCAACTACATGAGTAGTGCTGCGAGTCGACAATGTTACTATATCCTGATTTGTGTTAAATTTGTGAAAAAAAACAATTTAAAGGACCAAAGAAAATGATATTCATAATTGTTTGGGAATAAACATTTCAAACCGTCATGGTCTTACAACGAATAATCTGAGTAAAGAAATAGTACACTATTCTCTAGTTGTCTAACTTGTTGTTGAACCCCATAAAAGAATTGTCTTTATAATTTATTATAACTTTATATTTTACTAGTCTTGCACTAGATTAACACAACATCAACAATAATTTTCTTTCGAAAATTAGAAACTGTCAAAATTGTAGTCAAAGGGCTGAGATTATTATTAATTGTTTTATTAATAATTGTTTGCGATTATGTACAATTATCCACGGGTATCAAAAATTAAAAAATTAGGGCGGAAAATTCTGCTATAGTGACCTTTTTTTTCATTTTAAAAATCCGTGCATTACGAGAAAGGGCCAACTTTGAAAAAAGAAATAGGAATGTTTTAAAATTAATCAATATTTATCCAAAAATTAAAATTGACTATTATCTAAATGCAAATTGGTGTGTCGCGTAATATATATATTTCACATACTCCCAATCCGCCATTTTGTCTGTCTGTCAAGCAAATTTTCAAAAATGTAAGTTAGAAAACAATATTAGAAAAAAATTAATACAATGTCAACTTCTACAGTAATTTCGACAAAAACAATTTCATTTTTAAAGAAGCTGATCAACACATAATGTATAAAAAGCAAGACAATAATAATTCTGAATAACGATCTAATTTACAGACCGTCTATGTTTTCTATTAGAAATAATAACATTTTTTAAAGGAATATAATTTTTTATAGGTCATCTTTTAAATTCTTACTGTTTGAGTAACATTCTACTAACACGACTGAATCTCAACCAAATTAAAGGTTGAAAACATACTCCCAAGCAGTCCTCTGCCCCTTGGGCTTTACGAACTCACACATTTCCATATTAAAGTCGGCAGGGAGTGGGTTTATTCATATTAATGATTAATCGTATATGGTTATGTGTTCTATTTTTTGGATGGTAGGTAGTAAATGTCGACGTAACTCGAAGTGTTATCAAAAAACAAACTTGTTAGTTACAAATGCTTAAAAAATTGGCTTTGTGTTGAAAGTATTTTGGTTTTATTAAAGAGTTTTATTTTGCTCGTCTAACTTGTTAGACAAAATAATTGTTATTTCAACCAAAATTTGTTTTTTGTTTGTAAAAGATCACCAAAAAATGGGATCGAAAAGTTGGAAAAATAATTTCAAACTTATTTTCCACTTGCGCACAAAAAAATATGTTTTCAAATAATAAAAAAATACATTTGCAGGAATGTTTGCGTTGAACAGTTATTGGGTTTGCTTATGTTTCGTGAACATTGTATACTTAACTAATTTATAATTAATTGGCTGTCTTAAAAACTATAGGTAATATAAGAAAAGTAACAAAGTGATTGCAAAAACTTTTTTTCAAACCATTTAAAATGTATTTGTTAAACGGCTCAAAAATAATAAACAATATTTAAAGGCTCATATTATATATTTTCATCCAAATTTTATTTAGTCACAAATTGTTTTTATCGACAACTAACTGACGATGGGTCGAATTCCGATGTTATTTGGTATTGTTTTGACAATTATTGTCTATACCACGGTTACGGCGCAAACCGAAATCAAGTCTGCAACTATTCAGAGCAAAGGCGAAGATCTTAAGTTTGCCGTCGATGACATTAAAGCCACAGTTAAACGCGGAAAAGATCAAGGCGGATATGAAGACAGAGAAGTTCTTGTAGCCAACTCACAATACAGGTACGTGAACCAAATGAAATTTGTTACCATAACTTTTCTTCATTAATGGATAAAAAAATGGAAAATGACTGGGATTGTTGGGTTAATTAAGAAGTTTATTCTTTTTTTAAATTTTATGCTCAACATGATTTCAGATACATGATTTTTGTTACGTTACATTTAACACATTTGTCAAATTTAGCTAAAAGGCTTTCATTTTTTCCATGATAACATATACATACACTGCTGTTCAAAACCATAAAAGCAGTTCAAAAATTGTCGAAAATCGCAAAAATGTGATCAGTTTTAGCTGAAATTTTTGTGGTACATACGTTTTAGATGTTTTAATCCTGCACTGAAGTGATTTTACTTTTTAGTAAAAAAAATGACTCAAAAACATTGGCAATATTTGTACTGCCTTTTAAGTTTTAAAGGGCAGTGAGTAAAATGACCGCGTTCTTCATTTTTCTTTTTTTTTAATTATCAGCAATGAGCTATTCGAAATCTACTTTATATTTTGTATAAAAAACTGATTTGTATCTAAAATTCAATAAAAAGTAAATATCCCCTTCGACATTTCAAATTATTGACGTTGTACTACAATTTCATACTGTGTCAGAAAAATAGTCTTAGTGCAACAATTAATATCAATTTTTTTTGTGAGTCATTGAAACAAAAACATTGAGCACATTAGAGTGTCGAGCGTTTATGAATTCCATTAATCATATTACAATCAGTTATGTAAATTTCATCTAAAATTATTAAATCAATCTTTAGTTCCGACGTCGAACTGCCGGTTCGAGTTGTTAAACGATGGGCATACATTGGCCGAAATACGGTGATAATGAGAAGACCTAATTATTCACCATACTACCAACCGCCATATTATGGATAAGCAAAATGGTTGTATAATGTCGATACTTATGTTCAAACAAAACGCGAATATCAAAAAATAGTCCAGCAAATTGTGTGTGAAATCAAATGCAAAAAAAAACGGAAAAAAAATAACAGACGTAAATTTTTTTCCAGTATATCCAACTTGGTTGAGCAAACATAGTTTGCATAAAATGATTAGCTATTTTATTATTAAACCGAAAAAATAAAAATATCGAAAATTATAAAATTTTGAAATTTATAAATGCAACAATTCTTAATAAATTTTTTACTATTTTGTATATTTTATGAAATTTTGTTAAGCGCGGGACATTTGAGCGCGGGACATTAAAGCGCCATTGCAAAAAATTGAAACATTTGAGCACGAAATTAGCGGCGCTCAAAATGTCTTGATTTTTTTCGAGACATTTGGGCGTCATAATTAATGTGTTTTCGCGTTTTATCAATAAATGTTGTACAATGACTATATATAGCTATTGTCAATCGTACAAATTGAGGAGATTTTGATAGCAAATGCTTTTCTTAACGAGATCTTCTCAAACAAACAAATTGACGAGATCTTGTTAAAAACTTATTTCTATGTGAGATCTCACCAAACGAACAAATTGAGAAGATCTCTTCAAATTAAATAAATTAGCAGGATCCTCGAATTTCACTATTTCTTGCCAACATCTCGCAAAAATCAAAAATACCACGTATGGCTTCAATTTTAGGTGGGTATAGAGCATTTCTCGCCGAAATATCAATTTAAACTTCATACCAGGAATATTTGGTCTAAATTGTTAAATTCGGTGATTTTGGTTGAATTGCGTCTTCTTGTTAGCAAAACGTACATCGTCTTAAAAAATTGAATGTTATTTGCCAACACCTGCAAATGGAAAAAAAGATAATTCCTTTTACGTCATGTTTTTGGCCCGGAAAATATGAACGCCTAAAAATACTTTAAAATAATTCAAGTTATTTCGCGCTCAAATGTCCTCATTTTTTGCATCGGGGCTTAAATGTCTCAATATTTGTGTTGGCGCCCAAATGTCTCGATTTTGGCGCTAAAATGTCGCGCACTCAAATGTCGCGCACTCAAATGTCCGCGCTCAAATGTCTGGTAGTCAAAAGAAATATCCGAGCACTTTTTTTTTAATTTGCACAAAAAATATTGACAAAACGCCAATGTCAAAAACGTTAATAATAGTAAAATGGTTAAAATTGTTAAGGTACACGCTCAACCACATGAGTACTGCTGCGAGTCGAAAATGTTACTATATCCTGATTTGTGTTAAATTTGTGAAAAAAACAATTTAAAGGACCAAAGAAAATGATATTCATAATTTTCTTTCGAAAATTAGAAACTGTCAAAATTGTAGTCAAAGGGCTGAGAATTGGAACCCACGCAAACAGCATTGATGTTATAATACCTGATCCCCGAACAGTGATCTTGAAGCCGGAAATAATCACATAAATTCCAGTAGGAAGTATTATGATACAAAAAGGAATGCACATCTATAAATTTTTTAATACATACATAGTTTTTCGTTATATCAAAAAAGTGCTGTTTCGTTTGTGTTTACTGTGAATGTTTATTTTTTGCCATGCTTTTATTATTTTAAGACTATTTTAAAAATTTGGTTTTGAGTCCTTAAATAAGTTTTAAAATACGAAATTTTCTCTGAATCAAGCCTTTTCATTTCGGCTATTGAAAAATAAAAGCCTCTCCCCTCTATTATAAGTCCTTAACATTTCTTGAGTGATAGAACATTTTTTGAGTTCTTACACTGATGTTGAGGTTCGCTTACACTCTAATTTAGCCATATAATCCATTAAATTATTTATTAATTAGACTTTATTAACTTGGGTACTTATTGCGTAGCAACAGTATTTTAGTCTTTATAAATATTATGTCTTTAAAATTAAAGGTCCTTCTCTACATATTATGAGCCATTCCCAATCAAAAACCCTCTTATGAGACGAATCAAAAATATATGCCCTAAAAATTATATAAAGGGAAATATAATATTTATTGTATTTTTTAGACTATAAGACTTTATTTCTTGTCTACACACTTATTCAGCCGAATGTGTCATTTTTTTAAGCATCTCAAAAACTTTTCTTTATTTTACTAACTTTTTTTAATTTTATGAACAATTTCTTAAAGAACAACCACCATGAACAGTGAGTCGTAAATTTCGTTTTTTCTTTCAAAGAAAAGTTCGTTTTTCTTGTGGTCTAATAATGTTTTGTTATTGATTATCCAATTATATGTTTAACATTTTATAATTTTAGTAATTTTTTTTTGCATTTTTAACAGTTCTTACGTGTAGGAAGAGCATTCGATTTAGCTGACGCTGTACTTGCATGGTTTTACTTTGAAAGATTTGTTTTATGAAAAAATTTAACGATGCAAAATGTGCAATAAAACATGATTATTAAGCAGCATACATTAGCCATTGCAGTCAAAAATGTAAAAATTTTGAATAAAATGTTTTCCTACAAATAAATTTAGATTATTGATTAAGTGTAAAACTAGTTTAATATAACGTCTATTTTTACCCAATCGCTTATCAAACATTTTTTGTAATCATCGTTTTTGCGCCATAGTGGCTCATTCAGAACACTTTCACAATATTGCTCACGGTCAGGACGCGAAGAAGCCGTATACAATGAGATTATATACAATACGTTTGCAGGTAGTAATGCGATGGTTTGAATAAAAAGTAATTTGAGCAGTTGCCAGTGTGATAGCACCTATCTGCCCCTAAAACATAGAAATCTAGAGATGACAGTTTAAAAGCACAATATAAAGAACTACTTTGTAATAACCAAATATCTAAAATAAAATACAAAGCATATTGATAGTAGTGAGCTAGCACATGAGTTACAGTAAACAAACAACATGATATAGTGCCATGGATACACCGAAAGTGTTTTCAGATAACCACTAAGAATTACAACAATCTGACCATTGGCGGATTCGTTACTGCTGTAAAATAATTACACATTTATATTATGATGTTGTTTGTAAATTGCAGTTCGGTATAGGCTCGGGTTTTCTTCAAAGACTGTCATGACGTAGATTTAAAACTTTTAACAGTCACAAATATTAGGTAAGGAATACAAAAAAAATGAGATAGTTTAAAAAAAGGGTAAATAACCAGATGCGAGAGTCTATCTCGCAAAATTTTGGACTTT